>JAQJVK010000010.1:40946426-41416748 GCA_035578135.1 Flexamia atlantica
GCGATGTCGGCGAGGATTTAGTTGAACGCACCGCCGCCACTGCTGGCGGCCATACCCGATTGCCACCCTTTTTCAGATGCGGTGGTTGTGATAGGTTAGGCCATCATATATAAGTTAGAAGGACTTTCCTAGTTTCGTTACGACTCGGACGATACCAAATGCGCCATACTTTCGCCTGCCAAATACCCTACAAATATAGACGATGATCAGGTCGTTGACCGGAGTGCGCGCGTCATCTGTCAACAGGATTTGGAGGCGAAAGTATGAATCATCTGGTATCGTTCGATTCGTAATGAAACGAGGAAAGCATGTCGAACATATTTACGACTATCTAACCTAACGTAACCGCCGCAGCGCGCTGTATGAGGGTGGCCTCCGTATAATACCAAAGTACCATTTTCTTGTAGGAAATTGTCTCACTTAAAAAACGACAAAAAATTGTGACAAACCGTTGTTTCAAACCATCAAACGGTAGGCGTGCTGTGAGCAATTTTCGGAATGGATGTTTTTGATTATAGTGAGTCGTTTTCGTAAATTTGCACCCCCATCCCTGCGATTTCGACCGCCACCGCACCGGGGCGGCGACATGGGTTTTCATAGCCACTAAGGAAACTATTACTATAATCAAAAGTCAAATGAAGGGGTCCCCCGTAAAACATTCTAAGCGACAAAATCCTAGTTTTGAGTAATCAAGCGTTGAAAGTTGAATTCTAAAATTTACAGTCTTTTCAAAGTTAGAACTTACAATCATGTATAAGATTTTAATACTCTACTTATAAAATCATAATGTAGTCTTTTAATAAAATTTTACTTGCCATCAAGCATTTTAAAACATTTTACGTGGTTTTTGGGAGGTTAAAACGTTCTAAATGACTGGCGTTTGAAACGTTCTCTGACGGACTGCTCTTCTGCCTTTGGAATAAAACGTCAGAAAGTGTAGGAATACCAACGTAAACGAAAATAAAACTTAATATGACACTATTTTATTTAGATAAAAATACAAAAACGTAATTTTGCTTCATAACGTGATATGTCGTTTTGCTAAAGTATCCAAATGTGGAGCTTAAATCGTTATTCTCCTCACTTTTTTGGGGGCAATTTTCCAAGCGTTGACTTCTTAGTTTTTGAAATAAGGGTAATCGAGCTTTTCTACATTCCTTCCCAGTCTTATCCTTCCACTCTCCAATATTTACTTCACGTTTGTTAATTTTTTTACGAGATTTTGGTCGCTAGGCGACAACGCAACGACCGGCGGGGAGTCTTATCTTTCGGCGAGTAGAACGTTATTCCCGAGAAAGTCCGTGCAGTCTCGCGAAGCTCGCAAACTTTGACAGACGAAATCAGGGCTGCCAACTCAAATATCTTCAAAACAAAATATACCACGGTGTAGCTCGTGTCCTAGAGAACCTTTTTCACTGAATATCTCCAATTTTGAAATTTTGTCGTTTAGAACGTTTTACGGGGGACCCCTTCAAATTCCATACCTCTTTTCATGCAACTCAACGATACAACCCAAGAATATAATAACCCAGTTTGCGTATTGCTAAAACCCAGGACTAATACCCGCAAACCCACAGACCTAGGGTGGCCAGATTGTTTCCAAATGAAAACGGGACACTTAAACAAAACTCACCCCCCCCCTACCCAATGCAACACACCACACACCAAGGTGTTCATTTATACGGGGGTCTCTGTAGTTACAGACCATGTATTTTATTTTACATTTATTATGATTACAGTGCACGATGCACTGTAAAATACAGTAAATGGCATGTAGTCATGAAAGGTAATTTTTTGAATCGCCACATACTGAGGATTAAAAAAATCAAGTCACATTTTTAAGATCTTAACATGTTATTACAAATACCCCCGTTGCAGCAGACCTGCATACTCAGCGAATTTCAAATGCAAAACAACATATTTCAATCCAACATAGCGAGATTTGATATGTTTTTGTAAGCTCCATAAGAATAACATGGGGAATGAGTATGCAGGTTTGCTGCTACAGGTATATTAAAACTGGGTGGTTTAAATTCAATATTTAATAGATCTGAACTAGAAGAAGCCATTTACCAAGTTTTATCAAGATATATTGAGAAATGAGTGAGATATAGATTTTTACTTATTTCCCATAAGGTTAACATTGGGACAATGTACTGTGTTTCCCACTTTCAATATCTCGGTAACCAATGGACATAGAGCTTTGATTCAATATACTAAATTGTTTGTTTTTTTGAGCTGAATTCAATGGTGGAATCCAAAATTGGATTTCTTTAATTTTTCCACATGAAAAGCGCAAAAAACCCATTTTTGGGGTGGTTTTCCCCTTTACTCCCCTTCTGGTAATCCGATCGGGCTAGTTTACGAACTCGTCCAATTGATTACCACTTTACATGTCTGTACCAAATTTCATTAAGATCGGACCATTTTTACGGCCGCTATCGTGCTTACAGACATATATATATTCAAACGAATGGTGTTTTTTGCTTCTGTGGGCCCCAAAACGAAAAGTTATCATGGTCTCGGGCCTAGGTCTTACCATGAGACCTACGGTAATAGCTTCTTCCCTATGGGGGAAATTCGCTAAAAGATGTTCTAACAATAAATCATGTAGGTGGTAATACATATAAAATAGTAGGATCAAAAAATTATCATGATTATCTTAAAGTTTAAGTTCTTATCGTTAATTGTTATGCTGGGAAAACAGCTATACAAAAATTAAACAATAAGTTCATCAAACGTTTCAAGTTTTGTTATACTTGCCACTTACTCCAGTTTTTTTCTCTGTTAAATATAGCTGTAGAACTGGCAACAATCCATTGTGATGTTATATAATACTTGAAGAAAAGCTTCAAGTATGTGGCATAAAACTAAATTCTTGTTTAGTATTTGGTCAAAGTTCGTAATATTCTTTTATAACCGTAAGTAATGTGAGAAGCCTCTAAATTTTTAAGATAACGTTAGGTATGTTTTTTTATATATAGCCTTTAAAAAAAACGGGACATTTTGACGTCCCGACAAAGTTTTTCGGGACAACGAAACACAACGTGAAAAAACGGGACTTTTCCGTTTTTACGGGACGTCTGGCCACCCAACACAGACAGGACGCAAACCCGTTCCGCGTCCTTCGCTAATGACCTTTTTTATGGCAGTGTGGGATGCCGTTCTAGCTCCTGCACTAATAATAGTAATTGACAGTAAACTACACCATATACAAAGCATTAACAACTCAGGGGGTTGTCTTGAGGTCCCTAGGTGTACAATTTTTGTTTTATTTATTTGACAATCAATCATTAGTGATTTTTTTTCATTTGGGAATTTAGAAACTTAAACAAAAAAATTAGAGTCCTGGGATTAGTTCACAATATGTAGTTGCTCCGTCCCCTGGGGAAATTCCTAAAATTTCAAATCTTAGACTACCTATGACGGATTAACATTTTTATGAGCATTTGAAATTCACTGAGTATGCAGGTATGCTGCAAATGGGTATTTTAAGATGCTCAGCACTTTTCTGAGCTCCCCTATTTTTGAAACGACTCATTTGAATTATGAAAAGCAATAAAACGTTTGTAGTATTATGAAAATAGCTAGATTATTATTATTAATCATTGATAGAAAAATATTTTGAGAATATCTATGACATTTTTCATGTAGACGCCATTATTGCTGTTTTATTTCCAAAGGAGACCTTTTGGGAGGATATTTGAAAAATATTGAAGGCTTATAGGATAGAAAATATCTAAGGAATTTTATTTGGAAGTGACAAATTTAATTTGATGACATAACTTAATCAAAAAAAATATTTTGTAAAAATATATTAATAAAAAATTTTAGCTCAAAAAATAAAAATAAAACACTCAGGCGAAAAAGAACCAAACCAAACCCGTAGACAAATAAAATTGGATCTAAATGATTTTTAAAACTTGATTGAAAAATATTCTCCAGTTCTGCAGTAAAATATTTTTCCTTTACCTGCCAAGAAAATACACAAAAACAAAACGAATAAATTAATTCCAGTAATCTGTCCATGATAAGAACGACAACCCACTTGAGGCTTTGTATGCCTAGTAGGCACTGACACTGGACACTAGACAAGGACACAAGGAGCCTCTAATTACAGAGGAAATGTGGGAGTGACAACGGTAATTGTGTAATTGTTGTAAATGCCCCACAACGGAAATTGTGTGGCAAAGTATCAAACTCAAATTATCTTTATTAAGAATTAATTTATATTACTTGCAAATCACATTATACCGAAATAAGTCACATATTAGCCTGAATGTCTTGTGTTTGAAAGTGAGTATATTTATATTTATGGATTATAATTTAATAGGTTATTATTTTTACTATATCACAGTGAAATATAGAAGAAAAAGGCACGTTATGTTGTTTCTTGCGTCATATACTTGGAACATGTCTCCAAATTATTGTGAGGCAGTACTGTCTCCAAATTATTGTGTCTCCAAATTCTGAGCCAGTACTGTGGCAGTACTGGCCAGGTTCTGACCAGAACTGCCCAGGTTTTGACCAGTAATGCCCAGGTTCTGACTAGTACTGCCCACGTTGTGGCCAAAATACTGCCCATGTTCTGGATAATACAGCCCAGGTTCTGACTAGTACTGCCCATGTTCTAGCCATTTCTGTCCAGGTTTAAACTAACTTGAACTATCCAGGTTCGAGCTAGTACATCCCAGGTTCTGGCCAATAATGATGCCTAGATTCTGGCCAGTACAACCCAGGTTATGGCTAATACAGTCCAGGTTCTAGCCAGAACTGCCTAGATTATAGTCACTTCTACCCAGATTATGGCCAGTTCAGCCCAGGTTGTGGCTAGTACAGCCCAAGGTTCTAGCCAGTACTGCCCAGATTATAATCACTACTGCCCAGATTATGGCCAGTTCAGCCCAGGTTGTGGCTAGTACAGCCCAAGGTTCTAGCTAGTACTGCCCAGATTATAATCACTACTGCCCAGATTATGGTCTGGCTAGTTCAGCCCAGGTTATGGCTAGTACAGCCCAAGGTTCTAGCCAGTACTGCCCAGATTATAATCACTACTGCCCAGATTATGGCCAGTTCAGCCCAGGTTATGGCTAGTACCTACAGCCCAAGGTTCTAGCCAGCACTGCCCAGATTATAATCACTACTGCCCAGATTATGGCCTGTTCAGCCCAGGTTGTGGCTAGTACAGCCCAAGGTTCTAGCCAGTACTACCCAGATTATATAATCACTATTGCCCAGATTATGACCAGTTCAGCCCAGGTTATGGCTAGTACAGCCCAAGGTTCTAGCCAGTACTGCCCAGATTATAATCACTACTGCCCAGATTATGGCCAGTTCAGCCCAGATTGTGGCTAGTACAGCCTAAGGTTCTAGCCAGTACTGCCCAGATTAAAGTCACTACTGCCCAGATTATGGCCAGTTCAGCCCAGGTTATGGCTAATACAGCCCATTAAAAGGTTCTAGCCAGTACTGCCCAGACTGTAATCACTACTGCCCAGATTATGGCCAGTTCAGCCCAGGTTTGGCTATTACAGCCCAGGCTCTGATCATGGTCCATTTGTTCTCAAATTCTATTGTTTATTAACAAATTTTACTAAATTCATATGTTACTCACTTATCTAGTGATGAACAGACATAATCCTCCATTTACTGCAAAAACCATACAAGATATGTTTAAAGAAAATCTTCCTAAAACACAAAATAAAGTGGAAACTGCATGCAAGGCAATTATCACTGATGAAGTGTGTTGTAACAATGTGAGAAGCACAAATAATACTTTGGAAAAAGGAAACATGTACCATGTACTGCAATGAAGAAATCTACAGAGACTGTAGTACCCTACAAACTAAGGAAACATGGACAAAAATAAAAAAACATAATCCAAGAAGGTCACCCTCTCAACATACACTTTTTGATAAACAGATAGCTCCAATTTCATTGAGTAACAAGTTTGACATTTTGGGAAGTCAGGAAGTAGATCAGGAGTCTGAAAAGTCACTTAACACTAATGAAGTAAAAAAAAATAATATCCATACTAAATCTCTATCTCGTTAAACTAGTCAGAATACCAATCACATCACCGATAACAATACCTTTGCAGGTAATAAGCTCATAGTAATAAGATTATACTGTATTACTGTGAGAAGTATGCTTAAGAAAAAAAATATATTAACAGTATAAACGATTAGAGGATTGTTTCGCGGCCAACAAGTCACTCGCTCTTTTTGAGGTCGTCTTATTTATAGGCCTAATTGCAGCTGGAAAATATGACGTTTAAACCTCAGCTGCAAATATCGCGGTCGTATTACGACTGAAAATCGTTAGCTCTTTCATGGCCGTTACATAAATTATTAGAGGATTGTTTCGCGGCCGACAAGTCACTCGCTCTTTTTGAGGTCGTCTTATTTATAGGCCTAATTGCAGCTGGAAAATATGACGTTTAAACCTCAGCTGCAAATATCGCGGTCGTATTACGACTGAAAATCGTTAGCTCTTTCATGGCCGTTACATAAATTATTAGAGGATTGTATCGCGGCCGACAAGTCACTCGCTCTTTTTGAGGTCATCTTATTTATAGGCCACATTGCAGCTGGAAAATATGACGTTTAAACCTCAGCTGCAAATATCGCGGTCGTATTACGACTGAAAATCGTTAGCTCTCTCATGGTCGTTACATAAATCATTAGAGGATTGTTTCGCGGCCGACAAGTCACTCGCTCTTTTTGAGGTCGTCTTATCTATAGGCCACATTGCAGATGGAAAATATGACGTTTAAACCTCAGCTGCAAATATCGCGGTCGCATTACGACTGAAAATCGTTAGCTCTTTCATGGCCGTTACATCTTTCGGTCGCATCGCTGCTCCGCGGCTGTGAAATCTCGGTCATTTATACTGCGGCCGGAAAATCGCCCGGTATTTCCGCGGCTAGCTAATCCCTCTGTCACATTGCGGCCGTTCAATAATTGAATATGTCAGTCTGATAAAAGTGCTTTTAGTTTACAAGGATTTCCTAAATTTAATATTTTGTCAAACATTGCTGTTCATATGGCATGTTATCTTTTGAAATAATATTATTTACAATTATAAAAATACATTTTTTAAATATGTGAATTTTGATACTTCGTTTAAGAATGATGAATACAAGTACTTTTAAATATATGAAAAGATCAATTTAACTTTTACTTTGAAATTCATTAATTATTTTTTGACGTGTAAATAAGTAATATCATTTTTAATAGTAATCAAGTTACTGTAAGCCTAATCAGAATAAAATAAATGCAAATATTAATATTTTGTTGGAGTAACGTTCCTTTTAAAATTTACTCATTAAATTCATCCACCAATTTTATATCAATTTTACTTCATTTGGACAATGTGTATCAAACTAAAAGAATTATTCTCAAATTTTGACAAATAACTTCTTTGAAATAAAAATATTAATCTTAAATTAAACATTTGTATCAATTAGGTCAAACAATGAAAATAAATTGAACACATTAACTAAACTTGAAATTATTGCGTTTAGTAAACAAATATTGGAAATGAAAACAAAATTTTGTTTACAAACCAATTTTATATATTTTTCATCACATCTTTTTGTAAATTTTACATAATTTTGATATGGAGGATAAACTAAGAAGTGTTATTAATATATATATTTTTATTTTAACAGTTAAACTATTAAAAACATTAAAGAATGTTACATCAAATAATTTTACATCAATTTGACATTTGATGAGCAGTATTTCACTTAAAAAAAGGATGCAAGTAAAAAAAACTTACATCATTTTGACATCAATCTGACGAGCAACAATTTTATGTCAATTTGACATCATTGATCACTTGTTGATATCAAAATGACATTGTGTGCTGTATGGGGTATTATAATACTTTTGAAAGTGTACATTTGTCAGTTATAATGGGAACCTAATTTTTTTAACATTATGAAACAATTATTCTCGTGTAAGCAAACATCATCAGTTTTTAAATATGAATTTAAAAACGACCTTTTAGCTTACGTATATAATCAATCTTTAAGAGGGGGCTCCAGTCCCGCGCGACTACCTGCTTCTTCCATAAGACCAATGTTAACTTTCAAGTTCTACCCAGCCTCAACCGTTCATCCAAAATCGTTGATCTATGGCTTATTTGAAAGAGAAAAAAATTATCTAGCAACATGAGTGGGCAGAATTTTTGATATTACCGTTGGTTTGGTTGTAAAAAAAATCAGAAAAATTGCGATTTTCAAAATTTTATTTAATTTTTTAGAAGAGTGATAAAAATTTCTGCTCACTCATGTCGCTAGACAATTTCTTTCTCTTTAAAATGAGCCACAGATCAAGGATTTTGGATGAGCAGTTGAGGCTGGCCGGGACATGAAAGTTAACATTAGCCTTATGGGAGAAGCAGGTAGAAACGCGAAATATTTCGTGACTGAAGCCCCCTCTTAACAACGGGAACCTGTACATCTCTCTGCTCGTGTGTTGCAGGAGCATGAGGTGGGTGAGGCTGCTGGTCCTGGTGGCCGGGTTGAGGACAGCCCGCTGTGTCAATCCTGACCAGGACCAAGATGGGGAGGTGGAGGCTCGTAACTTCATGGACTTCCTCAACAGAGAGACTACAGTATGGGCCAACAGAGTAAGCCTTGCAGAGTGGGACTATGAGAGCAACCTCACTGACTTCAACCTCCAGAAGAAGGTAAATGAAAATTTCAATAGCCACGATGTCTCCAGTGACAACAAATGTTTTTCCTACCACTGGATGGAAATAATCACATTGCCACACCTATAAACAGAACGCAAAACGGTTCATTTCCGCTTTAATTTCATTCTCGCTCGCAAAAGCGAGCGAGAATGTCGCTAAATCAGGGTTACTTATTAGGTTAAGGTGGCACACAAGAGAGATAACTATGACGTGAAACGCCAAAGACCAGTTTCTATTGGTGAGAAATCATATGACACTCATCGTATTCTAAATTCTAGTTGCCTTGCTCTAAATCAACTAAATTCAAAGTTGGCATTAAAACTCAACTTCCGGTTCGTTCCAAGAGAATAAGCAAACATAACCCCAATGAACTTTTGTGTACAGGTTAGTAAATAAGTTAAAGTTAAACTGTTTTCGCAACACTACACTAGTAAGTAGCCGATTTCCACTTCCGTTTCAGGGTGGGAAGTCGCCGTTTACAAAAGAGTACGGCAAAATATCAGCTGTAGTGAGGTAACAAATCAGCAGGAGTACGGTAAAGAGTTTGCATTGAGCATTTACCGCACAAGTGCGGTAAATGCTCAATGTTGCCAACTCAAGAAAAAAAAGTATATCACAATTTACATACATTATACATAAACACAACATTCACATTTTAACTATGACGACCATCTCAAATGTAACTAAACTGGTTTCCCAGGGTGCGACTACGTATAGTTAATAGCGATAAGTTAATAAAGAGCAGTATTATTTAATCAATTGTTGCCGTCTGTGTGACGATAATACGTACTCGGTCGCTGAACAGCAGAGATAACGGTTTTTGTTATCTCTCCCGCACAGATAAATATAGTTTTGTTCGTATTTTCTCTCTACAGTTTATCTGATATTTTTTAAATCTTTTAACTTTCATAGAAGTGTTGTTTTTTACTTACCCTGTATATTTGTTGCTAGTAGTGTCGCGAAAACGATCGTATGCAACTCATCCGGGAAGGTGTTTATAGCTGGCGCCAATTCTTGGGGCCCAGTCCGCGCATGGGGCGGGGAGTGGGTAGGCTGGGAGGAGAGGGGAGTAGTAGCGCCAGCGGCGGCCGACATTGTACTAGCCTGGCTGCGTACGTTCGGCAGCTCGCACATAGTTACTGCTTCTCTGTCAATCGTTGTTCAGAGTAACAAGACGCTTCAATAAATACGAATGAAATATATTATATTATTGAATAGAATTAAAACAGATCATTAATCGCCAGAAAGAGTCAATGTTCCGTCGGTCAATGTTTTTAGGACGACATGTAGTGACACGCTATTGTTGACGGCTGAGAGCAGAATGACAGTGCTGCGCTCTAGCGAGGCGTTATCGCGCATGCGCACTAGCCGTTTTTGCTACTGCGCATCCACCGCACTGGGCGCCAAGAATTGGCGTCAGTTATACGTTGCTCGCATGACATTCCCGCGCTCCGCAAGCGTCGCGCTTGAACTATCATGCTCTCACGTAAACACCTACTTCCCGCATTAGTTGCGTAATATACTATTAAATAATGGTGGTAGGAAAAATATCGTGTGTATTACGAGCACAAATAGTCATTACCGCTCTCGAAATGTTTGGCCTCACTCAGCTAATGCTTCGTGCGGCCATCTACAATTCTCGAGCAGCAATGACGTACTTTGCGCTCTTAATACACAAATAGCTATTGTGTTTTGGTAATCAGTCTTCTCACTTCTTCATTGCTCTAACTAAATCTCATAAACAGGACTTTGTCATCCCTATTATAACAAAATACTAATTAGGGGAGAGACTTTTGGGACTCAAACTATAAATTTTTTAAAGCATCTTTTGAAAATATTCAAATTATCTACCTCCTTTTATACCAATTGAAAATAGTTGTAGTATTCAAGTTCTGTATAAATAGTTTTTTGCAAATATTTAAAACTTATAACCATAATAAGCTAGCAATCCCTATTTTAAGAGTTATGATCTATGTAAAGTTCCAAAGTTCCTAGCATGGGAAATTTGTCCAAACTATTTTTTACAAGCGATATAAGGTGATATATGTACAAACAATGGCAGTTATCAACATTGTGTTGCACGTTTTTTTCCAGTTGAAGCTAGCTGCGGAATATGCAGCTTTTACAAAAGATCAGTGGAGGGAGGTGATAAACTACCCATGGAAAACATTCCAAGATCCCCTGCTAAGGAGGCAGTTCAAGAAGCACTCCATTCTGGGCACTGCGGCACTCCCAGAAGACAAAAGATCTCGGGTTAGATCAGAGTTTCAAAAGTTTATATTCTATAACTGATCAAAATACAGTACACCTCGGATTATCCGGATTAATGTGGCGGAACACCGATCCGGATAGCAAAAAATCCGGATAATCCGAGGTCATTACAATATAGCCTTAATAGCGATCGCGAACCTTAGCCCCTGCTAAATTGATGGTAAAAACGTCTTATCAGGCCTGTACAACATGTTAGTCTTTCAAATTTTAAGAGGGTTTAATTTTGAATCAAATTTAAGAACTAAATTTCGTTATTGATCATACGAATATAATGTTAACTTTTACCGTACCTACGGTTTAGGTTTGGAATAAAACTCCAGATTAAAATATTTAATTTAATAAGTTTAAATAATCATAACTCAAAGTAACTAAAGCTAGAAATAATTATGACGAAACTTTATGTGACTTAAAACTTACTATAGTAACTTTTCTTAAGAAATAACGTAACGCGTCAAATGACAGCAAGAAACAAACTCGCAAAATTGCCGTAGGCTACGCTTTTGTTGGTTACTGCTAGCGCCCGAAGTACCAATCCAGAAAACTACGTTCACGAAAATGCTGTAATGTACTGTTGATTTCTTCAATTATTGTGATTCCAAATGCGTACATTAATGTTTTACATTTGTATTTCACTTTTAGAAGGCGCATTTCACCGGCAAACTCACTAAAATTATGATTTTGCCGTGATTTTAATTTTTCAATTTCTCGGATAGACCGGTACGGATAATCCGGGATCCGGATAATGTGAGGTCCGGATAATCCGAGGTGTACTGTATAAGCCACATTCAAAATTCCCTCGAGTTTAAATATTATTCTTTATCATCGACCTTATATGGACCGATTGTGCAGCAATTTATTGTTTACCCTCATGATAGCTGAATTGTGAACCTAAAGTTAACTTGTATTTTTTCTTACTCTCTGATTGTAAAAGGTGACCATTTAAAAGCTCAATATAAATTCAATTTCTATACTTGTATTCTACATCGATTAAATTTTACAATGCCTAGTTTTTTACCTGCTCTTTTATATCAGGTAGCAGGAATTAAATATGAAAATGTATGTTTTATTTTAGTTGGATGAAGTGGTTGCAGAGATGCAAAAGATCTACAGCACAACAAAATTAAACCGGTGGAGGCATCCTCGCAGCTCAATACAAGTGAATCCTGAAGAACTCAAGATTCAGCTCGAGCCAGGTAAATTACACGAAAGAAAGGGTTTGTGAGAACTCGAGATTTCAACAAAATTGGGGAACCTCAGTAGAATGAATTGCTAAACATAACTTTCAACATCAATGTTTGAGTTATCATTATAATTTAGTGCAGGTTTTCAAAAGTGATAGTGAAAGTAGTCAACTGTTGTGCAGTGATGTAAGAGTTATGACAAACTGTTTATCACTGCTCGTGAAAACAGGTCTTTACCTCCCCCATTTATTTAACATGGGGATCTATGTTTATCAGGTAGGGAGCACAAATTTCGCCAACGAAAAAATGATATGGAAGGTCCAAGGTGAAAAAAGAGATTCTTTTAACGATAAAAGGAAGACCCTAAGTAATGGCTCTATAATTGCTGTGATGAATTGTATGAAAATAAAATATTAACCGCCAAACACTTGGCCTAGATCTACAAGGGGGGAGTAGGGGGAATTTTCTCCCTCCTCCAATGGACACAAGATTTATAAGCTTACGACATTTATTGCTTTAGAACATCATTGTTATAAAATATCAAAATGTAAGAAAATTTAAGCAGGAGGGTTGGGAAATCCACAAGTTGAGAATTTTAGGTGGTCTCCTCACCCTACAGTTTGACGATTGTATCGTGCGACGCCAACGCTACTACTATGAACATTTTGTAATTCACTGGCAACAACCTACTACTTCCCTTCAGTACCTAGTGATTACTGTATTTACTTTGAATACTTACAGGTCACACATTATATTCTACAGGCCACGCACAAACCATATACTTGTATCAAACAACCTATAAATGAAGATCATTTGGCTTACAGTTTTGCTGTCTTTTTAAATTGCAGTTTTAATATTACATGTAATCATCCTCACGGTTTAATCTCTGTGTCGCTTTACTATAATTTTATTATTTGTTGTCACCTATTTTAAACAATGTAAAACTTCTATCGGAAGCGCGAGGCCCTGGGCGGCCGCCCCTGTCGCCCCCCAAGTTTCAAGGAGTCGTTTTCAAAACTTAGACAAGCTGCCAATTTTGACAGAAACACAATAGCGACCTCACACCTCCACCATTTGCCTATTTTTTTAAAGCTCTTTAAAATGAGGGGTCACTCGAAAGGGGTTTGCATTTGAAAATTTTGAGTCGTCCCCAAAATCCCCCATTTTTGGGGGACACTCAAAACTTAAAATATCACCAAAATTAACAAATTTTTCATTTAATAAAATTTTTCTCAGGGTCATTTCACTTTTAAGTCACTAAAGGTGAATTAAAACTCCAAACGTCCTAGACGCCAGGTTTCAAGGATGTGTTGTATTCAAAACTTTGACAAGCTGTCAATTTGGATAGAAACACGTTAGAGATCTCCAACGTTCACCATTCACCTACTTTTTGAAAGCTCTTTAAAATGAGGGGTCACTCAAAAGAGGTTTGCATTTGAAAATTTTGAGTTGCCCCAAAATCCCCAATTTTTGGGGGACACTCAAAATTTTTGGTAACGTCAAAAAATAATTTGGGATGATTTAGTATCATTCCCCAACGGTTAATTGTTTGTCTTAACAAATAAAATAATTAAAGAGGGGGGGACAGACTTTTTTTACACACTGTAGACATCATATACATTGAGTATTCACCAATCCAACCATTTTTACTCACCAAGCAATAGCCTGTTGAGTAAAACCGTGTGAGTTGACAGGAAACAATATTCTTCATCTTCTTCTTCTCTTTTGGAGGAAGTAATAATAGTAACTATGGAAAGCTTTTCAAATTATGTTATGTTTACGTTTTGATACTAAATATTTAAAACCGTTCGGATAGCCTTTGAACTATTTATAAAATGTCCTATAACTAAATTGACCTGTAAATATACCAAGATTAGTTAAAGCCACGAAACATGATGCAATTCCTTATATTGGTCAATGTTTACATTTAGCATTCTAGTTTGACAGATATATCATTTGAAACGTTGACATCCCACGTGGTGGTTTAAACAATGCTACCATCAGCTGACAGGTGACTTGACGAGTGACTCACTACTCAAATCTCAACCGTTTCAAAAATAGGGCCCCTGCAGTGGCCGGATACGACGGAGGCTACTGTGGTAACAATTAATAAGGCTGGTGAAACAATTAATAAGGCTGTTGATTGTTATAGATTTGGTCCATATTTTCTCCACGTACACCAACGAGAGCTGCAAGTTGCAGTACTACTGGGAAGGATGGCACAGCTCTGTTGGAAGAAAGGTCAAACCTCTCTTTGAAGAATACGTCAATTTGACCAATGAAGCAGCAAAGTTAAACAGTAAGACATATGTTCCAATATCCCAATTTCGTTCGGTATAAATAGCTTCAGACGAAGCAAAATTCTTGAATCCACTGCTTGTTTTACCACAACTCCTAGGGCTGCGGCCTAAGAGAATGCTGTGCAAAGTGCAGAATTAGTATTTTTCTTAGTGCAGTATTAAGTGCGTAAAGCGGATCTTTATTGTTTCAGCTAAAAAACTAGATTAGCCCAGTTCTCGGTTTAAAAAAAGTATTAAATACTTAAATTTGGCCTTAAAATGAGACTCGGAACAAAAATAAACATTCTAACATCTAAATACGAAAAGTAAGCCTCTAGCCTCTTGATATTCTCGGTGGCTCGAGCTACAAATAAAGTTCGGTTTGCTTGCAGATTTTTCAGATAACGCAGCCATGTGGATAGATGATTTTGAAATGGAAAATTTTGAAGATGTAATACAGAAGTTGTACCTTCAGATCCGCCCCCTGTACCAACAACTACACGCGTACGTTCGGCGAAGACTGAGTCAGCACCACAACACCAACCACCTGGAGCTGATTCAGAAGAACGGTCATATTCCTGCTCATATTCTAGGTATGAAATTATTCTTCCAAATATCTTTGAAATTTGCTAAACATTTTTCAATCATTTGGGTTTGTTTCGTATGAAATAACGTTAGCATTATTAATTTGAAAATAAAACAAATATTTATGCTTTATTTTAAAAATAGGCTAGTTAAAAAAAATTCACCTCTGCAGTGTAGAGGCCGTTTAAAGAGGCGGCTGGCGGAAAGATGTCTGGCTGGTTAAGAGGATGGTTTCGGGTACTGAAGTTATTAACCGATTCGTAATTAAATGACTACTAGTTTCAGGACATTTGTCCCAATATGAAGTCCTTCTTGTCAAACAAATTGCAGTACACTTTTCTTCATTTCATTGTACTGTAATTTGTTTGACAAGAAGGACTTGATAATGGGACAAATTTCCTGAAAAAAGTAGTCTGTGAAACTATTTGGATTGACGACGTACAGGTTGGTAGCCTACTATTTTAATAAGTCGATTATCAATCCAGGAGGCAAACCATGAATAAAAAATAAATTGATGCGTTCGATTTGTTACAAACATTATAAGTAATATAATTATTTTTTTATTCCAAAATTTGTAGCCGCACAATTTTAAGAAACATGGAAACCTTACGACTGATTGTGATTATTTTGAAGGCATCTATTAGTTTGCGGTTTTAAGTCTGTTTAATAGCCATTTCCCCAGGAAATATTGGAGTTTCGTGCTTAGTTATAATTCACTTGCTTAAGCGTTTTAAAGCATGTTTCAGCTTCTGTTTTCGTTGTTTAGGCAATGTGTGGGCTCAGCAATGGGATTCTGTATACCAAATGACAGTGCCTTACCCTGGCAAGTCGACAGTGGACGTCACACCGACGATGAAAGCTAAGGTACGATGAAAGCGATGTTCTTATAAGACTACAATTGAAAATAACCAGTGGCAAAGCGTGCGGGGTAGTTTGGTACTAAAACTGTTAGCCAACATGGGACCCGTGAGGCTTAATACTCGCCACAACATTGCAAACAGTGAGTCATTATCAGACTAGATAAACTAGTCTTTATCAGTGATGACAAACTAGATCAGCTTCTGAATGATGTCGAACGAATCAAATCAGACCAGAAACAGTGTTTCAGTGGCATTTCCCTGATAAGGACTGAAATAAAAACATTCGAGGAAGCAATAAACAGATAAATTGATATTTGCTTTTAGCGTAGGGAATTGTAATGAGCTTGTCAGTAAAAACTCAATAGCTATTTCCATCAACGTTGTCAGTGTGGATAATCTGAAAAATGAGAATTTATTTCTAAAGAATAAACTACAATAGGATCACTTGACGGATATACAGGTAATTTAAACCTTTTGTTGTAAAAGTCAGTGATCCAGAGGCTATACCATCAAAATGAGATAAACAATGAAGTCGCTGATTTAGGGAGAAAGCTTGCTGCTGCCGATCAGTATTCGAGGAGAAATTGCCTTGAGACTTACGGATTTCCGGGAGTTAATAGTGGTAACTTATTTCATACAATTCGTTAAATAGCTGCAGTCTTGAATTTTAATTGAAGCGAGTCAATGATTAATGCTGCGCATAGACTAGGTAAATATCAAAATAAATACTCTGAACCACGCGGTATTATTGTTAAATTTTGCCGGAGAATCTTCATGGAAGTGATGCGTTGTATAAACTCTCCCAAGGGGCCTATTTTTGAAACAGTTGAGAATCGAGTAGTGAGTCACTCGTCAAGTTAGCTACAGCTGATGGTAACATTGTTTCAACCACCACGTGGGATGTCAATGTTTCAAACAATACATGAACCCATGGGAGTCTGACTCTACTGGGAGGACAGAGAGCATCTTAGTGTGCATAAAGAAATTGCACCTCCTCTCTAAAAAAATCATGTCAAATGATCTTATAATCTCTTGTAATTCAAACATTGAAATGAATTTTTTTCATCAGCAATACAATTTTAAGTCTGAGTCGGCAATACGGCAGGACTATTATGATCTTATGATAGTTTACAATGAAATCTAACCATGAAATGTATCCTGAATTCAAATAAAATCTGAACTCAACACTCCTCATTTCAGGTATGACCAATTCTTATCAGACACAGAGGCCCTGAATCCAGACTATGACTGAATCAAAACGCCTGACTTCGGAACAGATCAGACACTGAGGTTCTGAATTCAGACCTAAATCAGGTTGATTCTGACACAAATTCCTGACTTCAGGACTGATCAGGTCTAATAAATCCTGAAAACTACTGAAACTGATTCAGATCTGATCATGTCTGAACTGTTTTTTCATGTGGGATGTTTTGGCTAACAATTTTTATTTTTAAATTTTAATACTAAGCTTAATAAATACCAATGAAAACTTTCGGCATTTTTGTGGGGGGGGAGAGTGTGTTAAATGGGGGTTTAAAGTCCTTAGGAAGAATTGTCCCGATCTCACTAAAAAATTATGGCGACCGTAGCATTTAGCTGAGTCACACTGCTGACTGGCTATGTAAATACAGTCAGCTGCTGGTCAGTGCTGGGTGGGCTTTTTTTTTTATAAAAATTAAATAATTTTTATAGCGTTTATAACTGGTGTCACCAATTAAAAAACCAATCATCCTCATAGCTGCAATAACGATGGTGATTTTGTTTCGGTGTTATTTTTACTATTAAAGCCTGAAGGACTTACTATCAAAGGAAGGGCTTATACTTACTATCATTAAACTTTCTATGAAATAATATTTTAAAATATTAGTTTATAAAATTTGTAAATTGTATATTTTATTTATTTATAAGTGACATTGATTTTGAATTTCCAATCAAAATGTAATAAATAGGGTATTATAAGGTTACCCCATGGAACAATCCTTGAAGGACCTTTTTTTACAAAGTAATAATATACATTATATTAAGTGAATTACTCGTTCACAAGCCAACTAAAATTAAGAAAAAACTACCTTGAAAACATGAAAACCTATCCTCAAAGAGCCATAAAATGCCTCCTCTTGCAACATTTTCTTTACCTTCAACAATTTTTGTTTTTACAAATAGAACTACACTGCACTGAAGATGTTTAAACTCTCAGAGGAGTTTTTTACATCTCTAAACTTGAGTGCAATGACAGACACGTTTTGGAAAAAATCTATCATGGAGAAACCGACAGACAGAGAAATGGTCTGTCACGCTTCCGCCTGGGACTTCTACGATGGAGAGGACTTTAGGTATTGGAACCATCTCGTTGATCATTTAGCGTTAGAATTAAATTATGATAAGTTAATAAACTGAGTAGATTCCCTTTGTTAAATCTACCACCAACCAATTGTTAACAGTTAATTTTTTTGAATGTTTATAATAGTCCAGGAATTTTAGGGGAATCGACCTTACAAAACGTGACCAAGCTGTAACTTCGCACAGATGTTCAGTAAACCTCCTTAGTTAAAATTACAAAAGTCCCCAGAAATTCCTGCAGTGCTCTAGCTGCCACCTTTTAATAACATTTCCAGTACGGGTTCCTCTAAAAAAAATTCTAATTGACACAAAAAGCATAAGAAATACAAAAAAGAGTAAATGGCTTTTTTTGCAGAGGATAAAATTTCCAATTAAATAAGTATTAATATTTATAAAAAAATTAATAATAATTGCTAATATTATTACTTTTCTAAAATGTTGTAATTCTAATTCCCCTGCCATTTGAAAAACATGTAAAATTTGATGTACACCCCTTTGGCCTTAAGAAATAATCAATTAGCCTATATCCATAGAATCCTGATAGATATTCCAGTTATTTGACCCCGTAATCACCATAAATGGTTCACAAAAAAGGCGTGGGTAAGCTCACAATAATGACATTCCCTTAGGAATATGTAAAAATATTACCAGATTCATTTTTGCGAGCTGACCCAAGCTTTTTTCTTTGAACCAAGTTAGATGATTAAGGTGTCAAATAACTGGCATTTCTATCAGGATGATATGGATATAATTTATTATCAATTATGGTCAAAGGGCTTCGCCACCTTTGGATTGTATTTTACATCACATTTTACATGTACTTATGGCTGGTGTATTAAAACATTTAAGAAAATTAATAATATAAGCAGTTATTATTAACATTTATTAACATATTTACATACTCATTTTATTGGAAATTTTATCCTCTGCAAAAACAGCATTCACTCTTTTTTCGTATCTCTTATAGTTTTCGTATAATTGAAAACAAATTTAGAGAAACACGGACTGGAAATGGATTTTTCAACATGGCGTCTGGAGCTAAGCAGGGATTTCCGAGGACTTAAGTAGTTTAAGTAGTTTTGATTAGGGTGAAGTGGGGTAAGTATAACCATGGAACTAGAGTAACCATGACTTAGTCAATTGATAAAATAATTTTGGCCTAAAATGTCATCATATCTTGTTCTTTGGACCTTGGTTTATTCTATTTTGCCTTCAGAAGCCAAATAAAACATGTTTAATCAATGGTTTTAGAATGGTTAAAAAGTGTTTGCGTTTCCACTACACTTGCAAGAGCTGAGGTCAAACTGACAAATTTTCATATCCATATTTGCATTGTAAATCCAGTAGTTTTTGGTTTGCAAACCAAGTTTTGCATGTAGATTTGGAATATACCCGCAGTACTCTTATCCCTGAAATTATGCATTTGGGGCAAGTGGATTTTTGGACTTCGGGCAAAAGTGACTAGGGGTGTCAAACTTAAAAAATGAGAAATATAACACATCTGCAGTTATTTTCTGAATATACATGCAAAAGGTAGCTGCCTGAGCCCAATTTGGGTCACAGGGGGGATCTAACATTCAGTGTAGTGTTTGATACACAAAATATTCAGTAAAGTCAAAAATACATACTTAGTTTTAAATATAGAATTAGGAATTTATAGGATAAGACATCATTTTACACATATGTTTTACTAGTTTAATAAGAAAAAATAAGATTAATTAGTGAGTGAACTGCTTCAGTGATTTTTTTTACTTTTGACATGAAATTAACATTATATCATTTTCCTACCCAAATGTAAAAATAAATTGTGTGAGGTTTAGCCTACATGTATTTAAAACAACTTAAAACAACTTTTACAACTTAAAAAACCATGTGAGTACCGTGTTGTGTATGTTTTTAGTGTTTTAACACTCATTTTCCCATTTAACATGTTTTGTGATTTTCACAACATGCGAGCGGAGGTTCACAACGAAATTTTCAAAATTCAAAAAGTTCCAAAATCAGCAAAAGATAAGGAATCTGGCCACATACCCCATGTTTCCAAATCAAACAAGGAAAAAAGTGTCTGCAGAGTATCATAGATCATCACTCTTTGAACAAATACCAATCCATGCAAGACTTACGTTAATACAATTTCTCCCGAAAGAATTCAAAAACATCCAAAAACTTTCTGCTTTTAAGAATCGGCTCAAACTTTACCTGGTCTAACAAAGTTTTTACGATATTGAATCATATATATACACATTAGTTTTAAGCTCATTATTTTTTGATGTAGGATTAAAATGTGTATACAAATAAATTTTGATGACTTGAAGACTGTTCATCATGAGATGGGACACATTCAGTACTTCCAGCAATACAAGAATCAACCCTATATCTTTAGAAATGGAGCCAACTCAGGTATTTGACTTTCAACTCATTTTTATCAACATTTTCATTCTACATTCCCATTTGACCTGGGTAATAATTATTGTAAGACGATAAGAACACCATGAGGTCGATTAATATGGAGTATATTTAGACCTGAAAATACATAGTGTGACAGTGTAGGTGGAATCCGCTCCGAGGCAATAGTGTAATCTGTGATTTGAATGATCGAGGTTCAATCAATTTTAGAGGAAACTTTTAGAATAAACGCTAATATATTTTCTCTAGAATTCAATCATGTCTCATATTTTGCCTGAAAGTATAGGCCTCATAATCTTGCCTTTAGTTTTGTCAGTCGAATTATTTTTTCCAAGTTTTATTTCAAATTTAGATTATGTTGAACGTCAATTATAATGTCACTCCTGTAGTTATTATCTAGCAAATCAAGCTCCTAACATCAATAAGCAAAGTGTTTCACTTCCTGCAATTAGTTAAAACTGATGGATAGAGGATTTATGCATGTAAGTTTCATTTCAGTTATAGCAGTTTTAATTTTTTCCAACTCGATTTCCGCATGGGCGAATTTAGGTCTTATTTCTGGGGGTGCCAGGTCGCCTCAGTTATGAAGTATTACATTTTCAAATTCAAACATCAAACTCCTATCAAATAGTCCGTTTGCAGGCATACTTAAAAAAGTATCTTTTTATTTTAATGAACAATAACCCTGTTGTAATTTATATATGGCTTCTTCAAAATGTTGAAAATCAATCCCCCTTTTCTGATAAACAAACCATCAAAAATCAGGGGGTGCCAGGCACCCCATGGCACCCCCAGAAGTCCGCCCATGGATTTCCGTAGCAGTAACTTTTTCTAGTAGAAACATCACTGAATTAATTTAATTTTAAATTAAGATAAGACAACAACCGTAGTATTTAGCTTAGCCCTAGAGAAACTCCTGATTTGCCAGATTCAAATCTGCATCCAAAATTTTTAAGCTTAACTTTTGATCTACTCTAAACTGACACCATCATATCAATTTGGTAAAAAATAATCTAAGTTCAAGTGTATATGCTATTAAATGTTTATGCGGTGAATTGGAACAGAGTGATATTATACAGGCATATTATGGAATTTTCCACCGCCATCTGTGTTATGGTTTAATTGCTTGGGGATCTTCTCCTCATGCAAAGGAAGTATTTGTTATGTAAAAAAAGGCTGTTAGAATTGCAGGTGTAACTAAATATCATAGTTGTAAGGATCTTTTCAAGCAGTTTTAAATACTAACTTTGAGATCTTAATATATGCTACAATGTATTATATACTTTAGAGCCAATATCGATCAACTAAACTGTAGACATGATGTTCACAGTTACAATTCACGTTTTTGTAATAATTTAAATACCTCACACGTAAGAGTAGCTAAGACAGATAAAGCCCTATGTTAGTTGCTATCAAGTTATACAACAAGTTACCATTAGATCTAAGACAACTTAGTGATAAACAATTTAAATCTAAACTGAACTATTTTCTACGTAAAGAAACATTTTATTCTGTAGATGAGTATAACTGACACCAATTCTTGTGGCCCAGTGCGGTGGAAGCGCGGTAGCAAAAATGGCTAGTGCGCATACGCGAGAACGCCTCGCTAGAGCGCAGCACTGTCATTCTGCTCTCAGCCGTCAACAATAGCGTGTCACTACAAGTCGTCCTAAAAACATTGACCGACGGAACATTGACTCTTACTGACGATTAATGATCTGTTTTAATTCTATTCAATAATATAAAATATTTCATTAGTATTTATTGAAGCGTCTTGTTACTCTGAACAACAATTGACCGAGAAGCAGTAACTATGTGTGAGCTGCCGAATGTACGCAGCCAGGCTAGTACATTGTTGGCCGCCGCTGCCGCTACTACTCCCCTCTCCTCCCAGCCTACCCACTCCCCGCCCCATGCGCGGACTGGGCCCCAAGAATTGGCGCCAGCTATACACATCAAGACTGTGGACTGTGAAGGACTTTAATTAACATGATATTTTTACTTGCGTAATTGTGACAATGCATTTGTATGGAATATTTTCTGGCAGAATAAAGTTCTTATTCTTATTCTTAACTTTTCTGGCTCAGGTTTCCATGAGGCAGTAGGGGACACCCTGGCTCTGTCCGTCTCCACCGCCGAACACCTGATGAAGATAGGGTTGTTGGATCCCGAGACGTATGTGGAGGACAGAGAGACGGACATTAACTCGCTGTATCTGATGGCACTGGAGAAGGTGGCATTCCTCCCCTTTGCCTACGTGCTGGACCTGTGGCGCTGGGAGGTGTTCAGGGGGAACATCACGCCCGCCGAGTACAACTGTCGCTTCTGGAAACTGAGGTGAGGCCGAGGGATCAACCAATAGGGGCCGTCCATAAATTACTACATCTGAAAATAGGGGGAGGGGTCCAGAATGGAAATGACGGTAGGATGATGTGCTTCGGGGGGGGGGGGGGGGAGGGGGTATATGCTGAGATGTACCCCCTGAGTAACTTTTGGAATTTTGTTTTAAAACTAATTTAAGTAGAGAAATTGTAAAAATTCAATGTAAATTCATGAAATTAGGCTTAAACTTAAACAGTTAAGAAAATTCATTAGGAATAATGTACTCGATTTTTACAGTACACGTTAAAATAGTCATTTTAGCTTCAGGTCAAAACAAAGCTCCTGTAAATGCAGATTTTAGTGATCATAATTTTTTTTTATTTTCACGCAGTGTCAGCGTTTTTAACTACAATAAATGTAGTTCAAATTTCAAAAAGTTCTGGTTTCAACCTTTGATTAACATCAAATTAGCCCAAAATGGGTTTAAAACTTAATTTTATGGTTTTACCAACCCAACAAAATAAACCTTTAATAGGGCTATCCTAAAGAATGGTATTATTTTAGGAGTAAAGAATGGCATTATTTTAGGAGTTTGTACACTATGACGTCACTTTTCAATGGCAGGGTGGGGGGGGGGGAGGGGTCAGGCGGGTTATGACGGTAAGGTAATTGTAGGGAGGAGGGGGGGGGTCCAAAAATGGCCAAAAAGCGATGACGTAATTTATGGATGACCCAAAGTTCAATGGGATCACACGATCGAATCATTCATGAACATGGTAAACCAGCAGTGGTGTCTAAAATACACCAGATCATACCTATCATATGTAAAATGCAAGAACGCCTTCTTAATACAGTAGAACCTTGATAAGAAGACTCTCAAGGGGATTCTGGAAAGAGTCTCGTTATCAAAAGAGTCTTCTTATTGAGGTTCGAGTTAACAAGACATTAGGGTCATTACAGTTTCAAGGAGACTTGAAAATTGCACTTTTTACCAAGGTTTTGTGTTATCAGGTGTCTTCTTCTCAAGGTTCTACTGTAAAACGATTTGTTGTTCCTTTAAAATTTGAATAATGCCTCACAATTACTATTTATATAAGTATTAGTTATACAAGTATTGTGCATGTATATATGAATACATTTCCATGTATTCATACTGCCTTTCCCTAGAGTGCTTTTGTCTCTGTCTTACAGTGATTAAACTAAAATAGATAACTGTAGTATTGGGTAAACTGATTTATTTCCATTATCAAAGTCATATGATTTTGTTTATTATTTACGTGTTTATGTTTTTAGAATGTGAATAAAACTGTTGTTGTTTGCTCTTAAAATTTGTTTTAATTAGTTAGTTGAGATATCATAATAACATAAAAATACTCCATTAACGAGTTTTTGTTGAACACCTTTTGTTGAATACGTCAATGTGTGTCACACGGTTTTCTAAAACCTCTAAATACAAACACACACCAATTAGGAGGAGACAGCTATCTCCTAAAACAGCTGACCCTCTAAAATATTTTATATTAGTTAGTAAAAAAAAAAACTTAACAAAATTATCCTACAGACAGGATTTGCAAGGCGTCATCCCCCCTGTTGATCGCAAGGAAAGAGACTTTGATGCTGGAGCGAAATACCATGTTATTGCTGATGTACCTTATATAAGGTGAGTTATCAACTTTAATGAAAGTCTAGTGGTTCCAAAATTCTTATTTTAACTTTGTCAATTTAGTAACAGATCCACTTGTATTAAGCGAGGTTTGTAAAAATTCCTAATTTTACACCTTTTCCCCTCTGTAAGTTCGGTGTTTTTATATCAGCACCATACAACCACTGATAGCAGCGGCTTGATTTTATTGGAATGTTCTTTTAAAATCGATAATAGTGTATAAAAATTGCAGTTCTTGCTTTAGAGTCTGCAGTACCTGCTGTATTTTGGGCTTCAATCCCATTGTAACAATGTTGATTTCAAACACTCGCTGAATCTTTATTTCCAACGCAAAAATAAGAAACAACTTGGTGTTAACTTCAAGGTAGTGTAAAAACATCAAGTGGATGTGAGATTAGTTCTCTGACAGTTTCTTATCAATAATTAGCAAAACGTATGTATGTAACGGTCAATTTTACATGCCTCTTTTAAGCTATACCATGAATATGTTCTTTTTTTAAACATGATCAAAAAAATATGATCAAGAATAAAATTTAAGGAATTGAGTGATTTGTGCTTTAAACTATGTATTTTTAGAGAATTAAATGTTATAACCCTAAAATCCAGGATGAAGGAAGGTACTGCACAGCAGATTCTTTATGTCATTTTGTTGTGTAAAAAGAAAACAGAAACATTACTCTTTATAAAAAATCAAAATATGAAGTAAATAAACATATAATGAAGATAAGAGAAGTATTTTAAGAGAGACATCTGTCTTTACCTTAGTTAAACTGGAAATCTAACATGTATAAGTTATAAACATTCTTATAAACGAAAATAAGAATGAAAATGAGGGTTGAATAATGTACTTACAGTACGCCTAAGATTATTCGGATTAATGTGGCGGAACACTGATCCGGATAGCAAAAAATCCGGATATCCAAGGTCATTATAATATCGCCTAAGCCTAGATAGCAATTGTATGCCTAGCCCATACTATACAGCGAAACAAGATATCATGACAATACAACATATCAGTTTTACACCAACTCATTTTGAAACTTAATGACAGTTTACATAAAGCTTTCACCACTCTAACACAATAAGAAACAGTAACAAACCAACCCGTAAAATTGTGATGGTTACTTCTTCTACCGTACTCATAGCAGTTATCCAAAACATTCGTCGTACACGTATGAAAATAATGTAGCGTACTTTTAAGGCGACCTCAATTTTTGTGATTCCAAATTCGTTCAGTGATGTATGGCAGTTGCATCTTATGTTTAGAAGACACTTTTCATGCGTAAAACGTAAAATGTGCTAGAAGCTAGAAACATGTTTTTACCATGATTTTAATACTTTTATTTCACGGATAGGCCGATCCAGAAAATCCGGGATCCGGGTAGTTTGAAGTCCGGGTGGTACGAGGTGTACTTATATGTACCCAACAAGCAGAGAAGGTAGACCAGGAATTTTCAGCTTGTTAAACAAAAACAATGTTACTGAGAAAATAAGGAATGTCAATAAACTTACCTTTTCTTACTCTCTAAAAGAATCTGACACCTATTTCATTTTTATTTTGAAACCTTTTTGTTTTCAGGTACTTTGTTAGTTTCATCATACAGTTTCAGTTCCACAAAGCTCTCTGCATCAAAGCTGGACAATACAATCCTAAGGACCCAGCCTCGAAACCACTTCATCAATGTGATATATACCAAAGCACGGAGGCAGGCAACTTGATGGGGTTTGTATGTTTACTTGATTCTGATTTCAATAATATTGTGTATTTACTTTTTTAATACCCTTTTCTTCTTGCACGAGAAAAATTTGTGATGGCGAGAGAAACAGTTGACACAGAGCCGGTAGAAATGAGGAAGGTGCTCAACACATGCGTGCTGCCGCCAAGAGGCAGAACAAAATGTCGATGAGTGTCGGAAATGGTCTCATCCACCTGAAGTCATCGTTGGACATAATCGAGTCTATGGGAAAGGTGCAGAAAATTTTGCGTCAAAGGCCTCAGCTCCAATGTGAGTCAAAGAGGGCGCAATTTCTGTCTCAATCTATGCAACCTGTAGCTTTGGCACCGACTGGCAACCATCTGGCTTTCAACTTTTCTGGTAAAAAAGGCAGAAGAATACGACAATATCCTAACAAAGTCAAGAACAGACAGCTACCGATAATGCGAGAAGAAATCTCTTGCGGACGTGTTCCTGATCAATTGATTCGGAAACACTTTTCCGAATAAAAACATGGTTCATAAGAACATACTGTGTGAAAATTGCATGTTTTTATTTGGAAAATTCCAAATTTCTCCATTACTGATTGTCCGATCATTATAATCTTAATATCAGCGTTAACTGGATTATATTTTGCAGCTTTTTTGTCACCTGTAAGATTTTTCTAAAATTTACAGGTTTAAAGATATTTACCATTGAAAAAAAAAAATAGCCATTTTGAAATGGTACAAAGTAGAAACTTGATACTTCTTACAAAAATAGTTCTCAATAGTGGTCATCCATATACAAAGTTTGAAGTTTATACGTTGAGAGGCTCGTGAGATATGATTAAATATGTAAAGACCACAGACAGACACACAGACGGAAAACAAAGCACTTTAGGACCAATGTTTATATCAACTTTTTTTCTTATTTTTACCACTACTATTATATACTAAAGTAATTCACAATAATTTCCGGACACCCTGTATATAGGTTAGCCTCGCCGACTGGCCCTGGGGCCACCTGAAGTTTTAACTGACGCCAAATCTTACGGCTCAGTGCGGTGGATGCGCGGCAGCAAAGACGGCTAGTGCGCATGCGCGGCAACACGTCGCCAGAGCGCAGCACTGTCTTTCTGCTCTCAGTTCTCAACAATCTCGTGTCACTAAATGTCGTCCTAAAAACATTTACCAACTGAACATTGACTCTTATTCACGATTAAAGAAAAATACAGCATAAGATTTAAAAATAATATTTCATTAATATTTATTAAAGCGTCTTGTTACTCTGAACCACGACTGACAGATAAGAAGTTACTTGCGGAACTACTTGCGAGCTGCCGAATGTATGCTGCCAGGCTAGTGCACCGTCGAGTGCCGCTCCCGCTGCTACTCCCCTCTCCTCCCAGCCTACCCTCTCCCTGCCCCATGCGCGGACTGGGCCTTAAGATTTGGCACCAGTTATACAGTTGCGGCACTCATGTTCTGTCAATGTACATTCTAGGGACATGCTGCAGATGGGCTCCTCCAAGCACTGGCAGGATGCGTTTGAAGCCATCACCGGTCAGAGGGACATGGATGCTGGTCCACTCCTAGAATACTTCCAGCCTCTTTACGACTGGTTAGTTTACGAGAACAACCGAACCGGAGAAGAGATAGGCTGGTCCACTAATCATAAAAGTGAGTATTTTACATATCTGATCCCTCGTGTCAGCAAGCTGCGCGTGAGCACTCGTTTCACCCCGGCCTAGAGCCCTCTGAACCTCAAAACATAATACTAAAATAATTACTTTTAGCTTTCAAATAACAAAAGCAATAATTATTATTCATTAATTCTGAGATATTATGTTTAAGTGCTTGAAAAGTTGAAATTACTTGACATAAAGTTGATTCAAATATCACAAGTAAATTAATTTTATGTGAATTTTACGAACGAAATGTCAATATCAATGATATTGTTTATGTCATATTGACGTCATAATTCAACAAAACTACGTAAATATGACATCAACGTTAGGTAAAAAGGTTACTCAATTTTCTGTAAAATATAAGTTAAAATAACACACGATTTGATGTTAATGATAAATCGATTTGATGTCAATGTCAAGGTTCCATTTTTAAATTAATTGAATTTTAAACTGAAAAAGTGTGAAATATAATTCAAACACACATTGATTTGGGCTAAATAAATGACAATATTCCGGGATCCCGGAATAAAAACGTATATGCATTATATCAAACTTGAACCCGCGACGCTGGCATTGAATGTACTGACGTCTTAGACCTCGCGACCGTTTCACGTCAAGTTAATCAAGGTAAAAGTGCTAATAGGCCAGTAAAATTAGATCAAAAATTAGTCATGCCTGGACAAAATTCCCAGAAAGCTGGAAATCGTCTTGATCTTTCCGTTTTACATCCAAGTATTTGAATTTAAAGTTTGTCCCATTTTTCCTAGTGTGCTTACGACCTGGGACCACAAAAATATCAGAGTTTTGGGTATTTTTTTATTCCTTTGAAAATAAGTAAAAAACCATTTATTCTACATAAAAAGTTTAAATACAAGAATTGTAGAGGACAAAATTCTGCATTTATTGAGTACCTTCTGATAAAGATACTTTGAATAGTAATTGATTTATGGTAAGTTAAATAAAGGGTTTTGGCGAATTTCTCTTTTAGGAAAAGAGCTATTACTGTAGGTCTCATGGTAATCCCTAAGCCCGAGACCATGATAACTTTTAGTTTTGAGGTCCTCAGAAGGCAAATAACCCATTTGTTCAAATCTATATAAATATATATGTATCAATACGGATGTATATAAATATATATACTTATGTGTTTGTTTCCTCGATAACCCTCGCAAAAATGGACCGATCTTAATAAAATTTGGCACGGACGTGTAAAGTAGTAATTATTTACACATGATCGAAAACCAGCCCGATCGGACCAGCGCAAAGGGGGGGAGGGGGGGTAAACCCCAAAAAATGGGGTTTATTGAAATTTTCATGTAGAAAAATTAAAATATTCTAATTTTGGTTTATACAGTTGAATTCAGCTCGAAAAAACAAATAATTTAGTACTTTGAATCATTGCTCTATGTCCATTGGTTACCGAGATACTGAGAGTGGTAAACACAGTACGTTGTCCCAGCAATGTTAACCTTATGGGAAATAAATTAAATTGTATATCTCCCTTATTTCTGAACATATCTTAATAAAATTTGGTATGTGGCTTCATCTAGTTAATATCTACTTGATTATAGCATAAAGTCCACAAATTTATATATTCTTGAGGCAGCAAACCTGCATACTCACCTTCCCAATGTTAACCTTATGGAAAATAAATACAATTGTACAGCTAGCTTATTTCTCAATATTTTGATAAAACTTTTTTGTGAAACATCTAGTTGATGTCTATCTTACTAAGCAACATACCAAGATTCAACGAGTTACGTTGAGAAATAAGCAAGCTAAACACATTTATTGTTTTCCATATTAGGTCAAATGACTGGGGAAATGAGTGGGCAGGTTTTTTGCCTCAGGAATCTATAAACTTGGGGATTTTTGACCGTAATCAAGTCGACCTTAACTAGATAAAGCCACATAACTAGTTTTATTAAGAAATATTGGGAGATAAGGAAGGTGTTCAATTTTATTAATTTCCCATAAGGTTAACATTGGGAAGGTGAGTACACAGGTTTGCTGCCTCAAGAATATATAAATTTGTGGACTTTACGCTATAATCAAGTAGATCTTAACTAGATGAAGCCACATACCAAATTTTATTAAGATATGTTCAGAAATAAGGGAGATATACAATTTGATTTATTTCCCATAAGGTTAACATTGCTGGGACAACGTACTGTGTTCACCACTCTCAGTATCTCGGTAACCAATGGACATAGAGCAATGATTCAAGATACTAAATTATTTGTTTTTTCGAGCTGAATTCAACTGTATAAACCAAAATTAGAATATTTTAATTTTTCTACATGAAACATTCAATAAACCCCATTTTTTGGGGTTTACCCCCCCTCCCCCCACTTTGCGATGGTCCGATCGGGCTGGTTTTCGATCATGTGTAAATAATTACTACTTTACACGTCTGTGCCAAATTTTATTAAGATTGGACCATTTTTGCGAGGAAACAAATACATAAGAATATATATTTATATACATCTATATTGATACATATATATTTATATAGATTTGAACAAATGGGTTATTTGCCTTCTGAGGACCTCAAAACTAAAAGTTATCATGGTCTCGGGCTTAGGGATTACCATGAGACCTACAGTAATAGCTCTTTTCCTAAAAGAGAAATTCGCCAAAACCCTTTATTTAACTTACCATAAATCAATTACTACCCAAAGTATCTTTATCAGAAGGTACTCAATAAATGCAGAATTTTGTCCTCTACAATTCTTGTATTTAAACTTTTTATGTAGAATAAACGGTTTTTTACTTATTTACAAAAGAATAAAAAATTACCCAAAACTCTGATATTTTTGTGGTCCCAGGTCGAAAGCACACTAAGAAAAATGGGACAAACTTCAAATTCATATACTTGGATGTAAAATGGAAAGATTAAGACGATTTCCAGCTTTCCGGAAATTTTGTCCAGGCTCAATCTTTATTTTACTGGCCTATAATAGTTTACGAAGATTTTATAGATTTAATATTGTCAAAAATTTCTGATCATATGGCATGTTATCGTTTGAATCAAAATAATTTATAATTATCAAAATAGATTTCTAAATACGTGAACTTAGACGCTTTATTTGAGAATGTTGAATAAAAATACTAAAAAATATATAAGAGTGCGATTAAACTTCTACTTCAAAATTTCATAAATAATTTTTTGACGTGTAAATTAACAATAGCATTTTAATTGTACTGTAGACCTAACCAGAAAAAAATAAATGCAAATATTAATATTTTGTAGGCTTACCCTTTCTATTTAAATTTACATGTAAACCTCATGCATCGTCAATTTAACCTCATTTGGACAGTGCGCATTTAACCAAAACAATTATACTCAAATTTTTACAATTAACTTCTTTGAAATAAAAAATGTTAAGCTTAAATGAAATATATGCATTAATCAAGTCAAACAATAAAAATGAATTGGACACATTACCTGAACTAGAAATTATTATGATTGGTAAAAAAATTTGAAAATGCAATAAAATGTTACCGTCTAACAGTTTTTTTAATTTCTCATCATTTTATGTCATTTTACATAACTACAATTTTCATAGTTACAATTTTTACAATTTTACATTATTTTGACGTAGAGAGAAATTTAACAAATATTATTAATATCTATCATTTTATTTTAACAGTTGAACTATTTAAAAATCAAAGAATGTCACATAAAATAATGTTACATCGATTTTACATAAATTTGATGAGCAGTATTTTACTTTAAAAAAAGAGGATGCAAGAAAAAATGCTTAAATAATTTTTACATCACATTGGTGTGCAACTATTGAGTTTTATGTCAATTTGATATCATTGATCTCATTTTGACGTCAAAATGACATTGTGTGTTATATGGGTTGTGTGTTTCAATGTTTCAGTTACCTTCTGCCACAACGCTTTCCAAGTTGAACCGACACCAGAGGCCAAGCCTGTGGATGACGGGTGCCACTACATCCCTCCAGACGACAGAACTCATAAAGTCGTTGTGACGAATGAGAAGAAACCTGAAGACTTAAAACCGTAACAAAGAATATGTAAACAGAGGATTCCTCCATGATCAAGTGATCTAATCGAATAAATCAGTTATATAATTTATTTTGTAAAAAATTAAAGTGATTTTATTTAAATATACTTTTTTAATACTCTGTTTATGGTTGTTTTCATTGAAAACCAGAAGGTAACCATTGAGGGTTCGCCTATAGTTCAAAAGCACAAAAGTACTATTCAAATTCGTGGTACATTCAAAATCAAAGTCAAATACTTTCATTAATGAATTATTTATACGTTAAAATAAAAAATATATTACCCGTTCCATCTGTATTTAATTTGTTAGCTAATTATTTTACATTACTGAAAAATTATATAAATGCAGCAAGTTAGACAATGGTACACTTCTTACTACATGCCAAACAATGACTAATTTTTTCCAGTGCAACAAACTTAAGCACTTCTTTCTACATGCCAAACAATGACTCAATTTTTCATTGCAAAAAACTTAAGCAATCATTTTTAGCCTCCAGATTGCTTGAATGTAATGTAGAATAAGCACATTGGTAATCCTTTACGTGGTGATCCTATAGAAATTGATTTCGGAACGGAAGATCCATCCTCAGTCAAGAAATTTGAAAATAAATACCCCCGTTGCAGCAGACCTGCATACTCAGTGACTTTTAAATGCAAAACAACATAGTTCAATCCAACATTGTGAGATTTGTCATGTTTTTGTAAGCTCCATAAGAATAACATGGGGAATGAGTATGTAGGTTTGCTGCTTCAGGTATATTCAAACTGGGTGGTTTTAATTCAATATTTAGTAGATCTGAACTAGAAGAAGCTATTTACCAAGTTTTATCAAGATATGTTGAGAAATAACCGAGATATAGAATTTTACTTATTTCCCATAAGGTTAACATTGGGACAACGTACTGTGTTTACCACTTTCAATATCTCGGTAACCAATGGACATAGAGCAGTGATTCAACTGCTCTAAATAGCTTCTTCTAGTTCAGATCTACTAAATATTGAATTAAAACCACCCAGTTTGATACCAAATTATTTGTTTTTTTTGAGCTGAATTCAATGGTGCCAACAAAAATTCGACAAATTTCATTTTTCTATATAAAAAACTCAAAAAACCCATTTTTGGGGGGGGTTTATCCTCCTTTACCCCCCTTCCGGTGGTCGGATCGGGCTGGTTCACGAACTCGTCCAAATGATTACCACTTTACACGTCTGTACCAGTTTTCATTAAGATTGGACCATTTTGACAGGCGCTGTTGCACTAGCAGACACACATATATATAAATTCGAACGCATGGAGTTTTTTGCTGGCTCCAAAACGAAAAGTTATCATGGTCTTGGGCTTAGGTCTTACCATGAGACCTACGGTAATAGCTTCTTCCCTATAGGGGAAATTCGCTAAAACACCACGATAGGGTATCATACCATGGGTTTTGTGTTAAATCTATGTAATTTGTTCGTGTTTAATGTTATGCTCATCATCTGTGTAGTGACTTTGAAAAAAATAAATCCCATGAAGATTGTAAATGTATTATTTTTTAAACTGATCGACATGGATCCTGACTTAAAGCCGCGTCACATTAGTCAAGTAGGGGGGCGAATAAGACTCGACCAATGTAACCGACCTTGATAAAAGGGCGAGTCGAGTGGCAGGCGAGTTGGCGATCTTAACAGTAGGAATCAGCTGATCCCAGCAACTCAGCCGAGTAACTTGGTCAATGTGACGCAGCCATTAGAGTCACATGAATGGATATTTGGATCTGAAATTGATTTCCAATTGATATCTTTTGACCACTTAAAGGATTGTTAAGGCCAGCTTATTTTATATCAAACTCCAGCTGACATCATTGTTAGTGCTTGTCAGCTATCCCATTGCATGACAAATGACTGACAAAGATCCCCGTTTGACAAAGATATCTGACAAACATAGTTACTTCCAGATTTAATTTGTATTAATAAAGCAAACAAATACAGAGTAACAAGTGATGAGTAAAATAAAACAAATCGGCAAAACCTAAGACAATTAATCAAATATTTCTTCACGGGTTATTGATTTCTTTTGACCACTTAAAGGATTGTTAAGGCCAGCTTATTTTATATCAAACTCCAGCTGTCATTGTTAGTGCTTGTCAGCTATCCCGTTGCATGAGTAGACAAAAATATCTGACAAACATAGTTACTTCTAGATTTGATTTGTATTAATAAATCAAACAAATACAGAGTAACAAGTGATGAGTAAAATAAAACAAATCGGCAAAACCTAAGACAATTAATCAAATATTTCTTCACGGGTCACTGAACTTGATACTAGAAATAAATACACATTGTAATTTAAAAACACTTTTATTATATAAAACAACATGTTTTATCTACAGAGTACATATTGTGATAAAGACTATTAATTCAATGTGGATTTACAATCAACATAGATCTTTAAGTTGAAAGAGTTATATACATAATTTTTGTAGCTAGTAAAAACAACCTCGTCTGAAATACATCCAATGCTTTATCATTATAATATACTTTTCTGCTTAGAAGATATTTACACAATAAAACGTAAATTCGTAACAAAGAAGAGAATGACCATGTAATGTTACACCAAAATAGGAACAAAGTCTTTCATTATATGGTTGTTTGTGCATCTACGGACTCAAGTGCAACTTTTTCTCCCTGAGGGAAACTGTTGTACCCAATGGCATAGCCGAAGGCAACAATTTTCCTGAGGGGGAAGAAATACTCAAGTCCCTTGATGCACACAAAATTTTTCCTCCACCTACACCATTAACAATAACTATGACAATATAACTTTACCTTCATATGATCAATTGTTCCATTAAACTGCATTATAATCTCATATAAATAAATAACACAAGGTATTTAGGCTAGATATACAACCATTTTATTCACCCTTTCACACTACTTTTTTAAAACACAATTTTTTACAGTCTATGATTTCATAAAATATGTCCCAAAATTTGAAGGTTTGAAACAATCATGTTTATAAAACGTTCAACGCTCGTTTTTTTAACGCAAAACGGCAACAACAAACTCTAGATCATGTGTTTATTTTCGGTGTTGCCAACTTAATTCATGTGAAAAATTATTACCTGGCTATTTACTGCATACGGTTTTTGTTCTTAAATTTGATTTAAAGTACACAAATGAAAATCAACAGTGTTGCCACATTTTCTCACTGTCCATCGTGGCGTTGCCGAATTTCTTCCCATATATTTCTCATGAGATTACTTATAGTCCCATGAGAGAAAAAGGAGATAATTTTAGTCCCGTGGGAGAAAAAGTAAGTAAGTCCCATGGAGTATAAACTAGTACTTTTGTATTCAACTTCAGAGATTAAAAGACGGCTTTAGATAGTAGGAGGAGGAAAAAGTTTTCATGCTTAACAAAAGAGGCCTTGTGTAATTTGAGAGATAACAAAGAAAAATGTTTTAAGACAATTGATTTCAAAGTTAATTTAGGATAGCTAAGTAACCAAAAGGTTTAATCAAACTCTGAAATGAAAAAATTCATGCAGTCCAAGCCACATTACGTATCACAGTTAAACTAATCTCTGATAGAAACAGAAGAAATAAAACAAATGTAAACCTCACAGTAATTTGTTTCAAACATTAATACAACTCAATCCATTCCATGGTAAGAGACCTCACTGAAACAAACACAGACTCACACATAATCCTGATGCAAGGATTAATTTTTTGATCATTTGATCAGTAGCATTTAAAATATTTCATACGTATAATGCTGATACACTGGTTTTTAAGCATAATTAATTTTCTGATCCCTTTGAAAACAAATAGGAGCTTTAGAAAAATGTAGAATGAGGTCATGGCTTATTAATATGCACCATTACAAACAAAACGACAAATACTTTCAAGTTTTGTGCAAACATTTATGAAAAAAATTCAGAAACAAAATAATTACACTACAGTCAAATTCATTTGAATTGGACAAAAAAGAAAAATAATGCAACAATAAATTAAAATAATCATTCACATGTACCAAACCACTAATTTGTAGGTTTTGCTCTGTATTTAGTCGGTTTCAATTTGCGCTCATTGATTTCTTAACATTCGACCAAACTCACATTAGTAAACTGCATTCTATTTAAAAAAAAAACCTCAACTGCCCATCGTCGATAAGCTATAGCGGCGATTTAAGAAAGCGAGTTAGAAAGTAGTCAGGCCAGCTAGAGGTGACCGCTCATGATGGAACATGAGCAGCCACTGCTGGGATTGAACCTACTAAGTTAGACTCACGCTATACCTCTGAGCTACCGCCTCGGTAATCATTGAACATATTATTTGAGGCAAATTGTAATCAACGACATCTTTAATGGTAAGGTCCAAGTCAAAGAGGATGTTGAATAAAAATAAAATCAAAGTTAAAATTTTATTGTGACTGAGTAAGTTAAATTATTGTATTCCATAGTGTCTGATGTCGACTAACCCAAGACGTAGGTTATAATATTAACCTTTAAAAAATGTAGTTAAGATATAGCATCAAGAGATGTGGAAGTAGTTTAACTAATAATTAATTCTGCTCCCAAACAGTGCGGTTAAACACCAAAATCAAATCAGGTAGATTTACAAGGAGTAATTTTTTAAGTCGAGTTTTTAAACATTACTAAATTGCAGGAGAACGATTCATATTGTAGAATAATAGCTCACTAAAGGCTGGGGGAGAACAGAAATTAAAATAATACAAAACAATAGTTATAGTTATTTGGTGAAAAGCCTTAGGATAGGGATTTCATTTAGGCAAAGGATATTATTCATATTTAGCTAGCTTACATGAGTAACAGAGAAACCAGCAAACAAGAGTACACAAAAGAAAGTACAAACAATTGTTCACTGATATGCAGTGGTGTAGTGCTGAAATTAGCTGTGTCAGAGCAGTAAGTAGGGCAAAAACGGCCTTACGGGAATCACTTAGTTAGGGTGATAGGAGTGGTTGGAAAGGCCTGGGAGTGTATGTAGTCCATTAGTTATCAGTTATAAACTAATCACTATATCCGTAATGGGTTAAACTTGAAACTCAGATCTTGAAATCGCCAAAGAAACACGATACCAACTTAATGGCAAAAAAATCATTTACCAAAAATCATTTGCCTTCTTGGTAGTTATACGGTGTCAAATGTACCATGACAACAAGATGTTATTCGCAATGCAAAGACGAGAGTTAACAGAAACTGCATGTCGATTTTGTTTACTTCAGAGACATAGTAAGTTGCTTCGTTATCGTAACAAAATTTGCGAATTCAATTACTGCGACAGATGGTGAGTTTGTTTTAAGGCTTGTTTTCTTAACATCAAACAAGGGTTGCAATGGACTAGTATCGCAATTACATCAACAAAAGACTCCAGCGTCCAAAGAGGGCAGTGAGAGCAATTTCCAAAACATGGGAGCGCAGACATTGTGCAGCTGTTCCCCGGCCTTTATCACGAGATGCAACGACGAGTCCGTTACCACGACAAGTTTGTTACCACCAGTTTGTCATCGTAAGAAATAAATTTTAAATTTATGGGAATACTTTGAACTGATGACACTATTCAATGTACTTTCTGCATGATATGAATAAAGTGGTTTTGATTTAAATATAATTGAATAACAGTCTTTTTCCTGAATAAAAACATAATTTATTGAATTTTTTCACCTCAAGTGCCAATCATACTGAGAGTCTTCATCACCATGTGAGAATTTCGACGTACATTCTGATTTATTTAAACTAGTCCTGGTATTGCCAGGTGTGCAATTCTAGGGCAAGGGGTGAAGAGGGGTACTTTCCTTAAAACATGACACGGAAGTTTTAATGTTATCATGGTGTCAACACCATGATTCAGGTACGATCTTGAATGCTGTGTGAGTAAAGCAACGATGCTTGGAGGAAGCCACACGCTTTTGTAGTACCCTGTTTCTATTGCTGCGTTTGATAATTAATTTAGGTTATTAATTATTTTTCACAAAATTGATATCATGCTATGTATCCTTATAACATATAATTTTTCCATTTTTTTTCTTGAAAATATTTAATTTTAATCGTGTTAATCAAGTTGTTTTGAGTTTTTTGTATACTTTTAATCATGACACTTTGTATTTTATCATAATTAAGAGGTTATAGCGCGACAGGTAAGCACTTTTCCTGAATAACTTAAGGGAAATTTTTACGAGAATTGGTTTAAAAATGGTATTTGAAACAGAGTACTATGAGCGCTTATGTTTGAAAATTTTCACAGGGATGATGAAAACTCACGAAGAGGAAATTCAAAAGCACTGAAATATTTCAACCAACAGGACTTGAACATTTTTATATCTACGAGCAACAGCCAATCTTGAAATTTTGTACAGCTAAGAATTGTCAAAATATTAGATTTTTTGTATTTATAAACAATTTTCTTTCACTTAAAGAGCCCTCAAGTAAGGTGAGACAGGTAGACTACATGAAATTTAAGACTAAAAAGGCCGTTTATTTTCTTCATACAAACTCAAATAGTATACACTGACAACACGAACCCACAATTTTACCAAAGCGCATCCATGATGAAACTGAACAAAACATTTCCGCAGCGAATATGTGTTAAGCAGTGAGCTAAGTTATTGACTAAAATTCTGATAATATGCTTATTTTTACACATTTCTTAATTGATTTTAAAAAGTGCTACGATGTATGTTTCACTAAATACAGAGTTAGGGGAAAATAATTTGTTAGGTATAAGTTTACAGAATTTTTTTCATGTTGTGACAACGGTACTTGGCACAACTCTATAGCACAAAACTCGATGTTAAAACGTAATAGTACTTTAATTAAGACAGACCCCAAAACACATAATTTTGCCAACATTGTGATAAACTGATTAAAAAATAAACCTGATTAATACATGTGTACTTCACATATGTATACATGTGGACTTCAGATGTTCTACTATTACTAATTTTCAAGTTACAAGGAGGTATCCATGCTTTTACAATCTGATTACTATTTTATTATAATTTATAAAGTAAGTTTCTAGTGTCACTTCCAATATTCTTCTTCATTTGAGGTAGCTGTGCTCCTACACAATTTATAGAGTATCCATACGTTTTATGTGATTCATTTTTTACTGTTGAGCAAATTTACTTTTCACTGGAAAAAAATTTTAAAAATGTATTTATAATTAATGAATAGACTGTGGTGTTTTAAACATAGTTTGGATAGCTGAACTTATATTAACAATTTTATAAAAGGCTTTTGTTCGCATTGGTAAGGATAACTTCATTAATTTTTTCATTGTTTTCTTCCTTTTGTACAGGTTACAAAAGTATAGGAACATAAAATTAATTTATGTTACATTATTACGGCCAAAATACGCACAAAAAAGGTTTACATAACAAATGAGTAAAAAATTAACTTAACTGAAATATAAGTTATTTGTAGGAAAAAGAACATACTATCAGAAGATTTGATACAAGCAAAACATAGTAAAAAAATCATCACAATAAATTTTTAATTGCTTGATAATTTAACTGCCCAATCCTTAAGCAAAACATAGTTTAACTGTTCAAATAATTTTCATGTTCAAATAGCAACAGTGAATGAGTGGAATAAAGTAAAAGTTATAAAAAATAACAAAATAAAAAACATTTGTATGATGTTTAAATTAATGACAAAAAGTTTCAACTAAAGCTTCGTCAAAGTTTTCAATTGCAAGTTACTGTTGACACGCACCTTTCACTTTGACAAAATTACTAAAAAAGTTTTTTATCAATATAATTTAATCCAGTATATAATCAATATGTAAAGCGATTAAATTATAAAAAATTTTCTCTATGGTAAAATTAAGGGGTTCTACATGTGGAAAATTGTCGGTTGCTATTACTTTAATATTACAAATACCAAAGCATAACGAATGTATGTAATCACGATGATGGTGAGGTTTTCCCAATCAAATCTGAAAACAAGAGTTGAGGGTTAAAATATGTGATTTCAAAAATAACACTCAAAGTCATATATTAAACATATACTTATAGATAGGGGTCTGCGGGTCCCCGAATTTTTTGTCGGGTCGGGTCAAGAGCTGGTCTGAGACATTGGGTTGGGGCAAACAATATTTCAGGCCAAGAGGGTCGCGTCTGATAAGTTACTCCCCACTGTTTACCTGGTGATCAAATTTACGTGTGATTTACGTGAATGCGATAGAATTTTACAGCTGATCGCGAGTTACGCTAAGCTACATCTGCCGTTTATCTGCAATCAACAGATTCTTTATCACGGCCGCTAGTTAGTATCACAAATAAGCAGCATTAACTGTTCATTTGTGGTCGGCAAATACGTGCGACTGTTTTTTGGCCAATCGCTAGTTTCGCAAAGTTGCATTTTGTTTACTTACGATCGGCAAATACATGTGATCGTTTTTCGCGGCCGACCGCGACTTTTGCAAGGCTGCATTTGCCGATTATCGGCGATCGGCAAATATGCGCGATCGTATATCACGGCAGATCGCAAGTTTTGAAAAGCCACATCTGCTGTTTAATCGACAGATTCTTTATCGCGGCCACTCGCTAGTTTCACAAATAAGCAGCATTATCTGATCATTTGTGGTTGGCAAATAGGCGTGACTGTTTTTATGGCCAATTGCTAGTTTCGCAAAGTTGCATTTTGTTTATTTTCGATCGGCAAATACACACGATTATTTTTCACGGCCAACTGCGACTTTTGCAAGGCTAAATTTGCCGATTATCAGCGATCGGCAAATAAGCGCGATCGTATTTTGCAGTTGTCCACGAGTTTTTATAACAATAACCTCAACAATATTTCATTTCATAGAAGAATGTATTTCAACAGTTATATAGAAATACTATCTCTCAGAATTCAGAAATTGAAAGCTTCCACCTATATTTAGCTCTGACCTTGCACTTTACAACTTCAAATTTTGTATTCATAGTTTATATTGTTTATTGACGCTATGGTTGTTGTGATAAAGTGTGGCTTTGTAATGATAATAATCATTGTTATGACTCTCATAGTTTTTTAGACGGATTTGTTCACCTATTAGTTTTTTATCTTAATTTCTTGTAGTAGGTTAAAATTGGACTATAATTTAATTTTAACCTACTAAAAATTATTATACCTCCATAGATAGTTATAATTTTCGTCAATTAATTTTATATTTTATTTCTTGTTTAGCTATGGTTGTAGTTAATTAATGCGAAAGTAATTATTTAAATATTTTTGGCCCGATCCGATTTTGGCCCGAGACCCGAAAGCCAAAATTAAAGGCTCGACCTGACCCGACCCGAACTTAAGAAGTCTGACCCCTACTTATAGATCACACTTATATAGATTGTTGGCAAAGCTGAGTGCAGAAACAGCAAAACACTTATCATGAAAGTTTTGTACATGGTCATAGTCATTGTCATATTCTTTAGTAGAAACAGCGAAATACTTATCATGAAAGTTTAGTACATGGTCATAGTCATTGTCATATTCTTTCTTGCACGTAACATTAAGCATTACAATAATTGTAAACAAACAAGTGCATTTTCAAATAATGTTAGTAATAATAATAATAATAATCATGGGCAAAAATTTACAATGTAAATTTACAACAAAAAAAACCAAGAAAGAAACAAATGAAAATTGAAATACTAAGCCACTACAGAAGATTACTGTCATCCAAAAATTCATCAGTGCTGTAGAATAACTTATTGAGCAAAAGGTACTTTACATCTTTCGTTAATTTTGTGTGAGACAGTACTTTCAAAGTGTGTGGGATTTTGTAACAAATTTAAGACCCATATATGATGGACTCACTTCAAATTTAGATAACCGGTGTGCAGGATGTTGAAACAGATCGGCAAATAAGCGTGATCGTATTTCGCAGCCGATTAGCGAAATCGCTTAGCGATTATTGCTTTGCTTATTTCTGTTTAGTTTTTTTGGCTGTATTTATTGTATTGCAATTTTGTTCAAATGTGTGATTATTAAAAATATTAGAGTGTTGATGGACAAAATTTGCTATCTGTAAAATGTATAAACATGGCAGTGGGAGAATGATTTTTTTTTAAAGGTTTACATCCGGTTGTTTACTAATGCGGCAAATTATGATACCAAATTTTAATTAAGGTTGTACATAATAAGCAACGAAGCAAACGTCCAGGGACACATTATTAACCAGTACACTTTACACTTAATGCTTACCGAAGGAGCTCAGTTTTCTTACTTAAATGAGTGGTGTGTTGACAGTGGCGGATCCAGGATAATAATAAGGGGCTAGGTGGGGGTCTGGTGGGAAAAATCATAGAATTTCAAGGATTTGAACAGCACGGTTAAGGTTTTCATAGCTAATTTTCCAAAGAATGAAGTTTAAAAAAAATGGCTAAGACTTTATAATGCTTCACATTTTATTATTCCTTAACCCCTTAACCACGACGCACATGTTATTCCGTGGTAGTATTCTTTACACTCTATGGCTACGCATGGAATATCACGTGCAACAACCTTGTTTCGTTATCCGTGACGCCCGAGTTAAGATGGATTTGACGATCTCAGCTGATTTATTTTGTTGGTACAACTGTTCTGCTAGTTTTTTCCATGCTGCGACTGTACATTTGACCCTGAGAAGTGGCATACCGTTTGGTGCTGCACTCTAGTCGAAGCACCCAGTCCGCACTTTTTTCTTCTGTAAACACAGCTTTAGAGGCCTTGGACGAGTCACGGCATACTACCGGTGTGTTCTGTGACTTGTCCAAGGCTTTTGACTGCATAGATCACAAACTTACAGTGGAACCTGGATAATTCGAACCTCAAGGGACCAGCTAAAAACTTTGAATTATCCATAAATTCGAATTAAAGAAGTTCTAAAGAATGAGGCCAAAACATTAAAACTTCACATTGTGAATTTAACCTCTTTATGAAATTGACACTCTAAAAGAATAAATTCATCAACAAACGCTAATTAGCCTACAAGGGTTCAAAATCAGTAATCATAAAACAGAAATAACTACCCTAAAGTATAAACTACGTACGACGCGACGTACGATAATACAAAGAAACAGTTCTGCTAGAAAAAATACAGTACGTTCTGCTACTTCTGAACTTGATACAGGCTACCAACTTAACTTTGTAAAACATTGACAATTGCACGCTCATTGACTTTTTGCCAAAGTGAGTGTTTTATAGGTCCGAGATTTTGTCGACATGGTCACTTCACTTATTTAATGTTACGTAAAAACTTTTTAACACTTAAACAAGACACTGCACAAATAAAAAAAACACTTTGTTTGAAGGACGATCGAAAACAACGGAATGCTGCACTGGAATTCGGAAGTAAGTTTGGCTGGTGGGGGAGGGATGGGGATCGCAGTGTTGAGTAGCCTTTGTGTCGACATAGAAAACTGCGCATCAGGTCTGGCGCATGGCTTGTCTGCCGGGAGCCGTTCTACACAGAATCAAGCGCGAAAAGACTAGTGGCGCTGTCACGGTGAGCGCAACCCTTTTCCGAACCCAGTCAGCGTTCTGTACTGTTTAGTTTACATTATTGGTGTCGAGTTACAAGCGATGTTGGGGCTGGGTGGGAAGCCTAGGAGGTGGAAGGGATGAGTCACTTGACCATAACCTGACACGCCATAGGTCTGGCGTTAATTTTTTAATGAACATCGTAGTAAAACGTGTTTTTCAATGAATTTTAAACTATTTCCAGTCGTGGAATGAAATTGATGTACCTTAATTTGGAACTTAAATATTCGAATTATCCAAAACAAAATTCGAATTATCCACGATTTTTTAGCATTGTTTGGATACAAAATGCCAGGGACCTAGAAAAATATTCGAATTAAAGAAGATTTCGAATTAAAGAAGATTTCGAATTATACAAGTTCGAATTATCCAGGTTTCACTGTAATAAAAAAATGTTACATTTAGGGCTGCAGGGATCAGTTATCATCTTAGAATCATACCTAATGACCGCAAACAAAGAACTACAGTCTTAAATTGAAATAAAATTTTTTTTCATAATGGAATAAAATAAAATTTGGGGTCCCCCAAGGCTCAATTGGGCCACTTCTCTTCCTTATCTATATAAATGGCTTGCCACAGCAGATTCCTGAACACATCACTCTCTTTGCAGACACGTCAGTTTTAATCAAATGGATTTAATTGGGTATTCTAAAAGACGATGCAAAGACTGTGCTACAACATTTGAGTGAGTGGTTTTTGTGTAATGGACTTTTGCTAAATCAAGATAAAACCCATATCATTCGATTTTTCGCCAACAACGCCATTGATAGACTAACAAATAAGTTCAACTAAACTGGGAAAAATTCTGGGAATTCATATAGACTGTAATCTTAAATGAAATCATCACACTACACTCTTAAGTAAAAAACTGAGTTCTTTCAGGTACCATATGCCCTAAGTGTAATAAATAAACACAAGGCTACGATAAACAATCTGTCGATTGCAGATAAACGGCAGATGTAGCTTTTCGTAACTCACAATCGGCTGTAAAATTCGATCGCACATGCATAATAAATCGCATATAAATTCTAACGACTCGACCTCAAGTAGTAACAACTACTCGAGTAATTACTCGACTGTCAAGTACTCGCCCACCCCTATTAACAAGAAACCCTTTTTACTCCCTGGAAAAGTTCCTGAATTAGAAAGAAAACCTCCAAGAGCACTGTATCCTGAAGCCAATGCTAATCTTTTTGTTTTGTTAGTAAAGTGATTTTGATTTATTCGATTTGATTGATGAACCTTACCAATCACATTGCCACATTGTTGTGTTCCAGGAATTGTTTTCGCTGTGTTATTTACCCCCTTTTAACAGCGAAAGAAGTCGACAGTGAAATAGTGTTAATTTGGGTTCCAACCAAAGATCCCAAAAAGTTCCTAGAAGTGCTGTTTTCCTAACGAAAACATCTAATTTTTAATTTTTTTTTTATTGAATCTCCGCGATGGAGCAGTTTTTGCACAATTACCCTGGTCTAGATTTCACACCTGAACCCAAGAACGGTAGACAGATGATTGTAAGCAAGTGCGTATTTCTTTGGGTTTGGTACATGTACCGAAAGAAAACAGTATTACACATCTGCATGGTGAAATTTTATGCCTTTGGCTAGGCACCTGGCCGTGCAATGGTTCCATACCCACCCCGGGTGAGTGCACCACTATTTGGACCCAGCGCTGAAGGGGGCTGTCATAATTCGCATTAAATGTGTGTATTTTTGTTTAAAACACATTTCACCATGTAGTTATACAGCAAATAATTTGAACAGTTATTTACTACGTATTGTTTTTGTATTTCTTTTTGGATGTTCTTTTTTGGAACGTTCAATATATGGTAATCAACCCTCGAGCGGGCGCACGCGGAGTTTCCCTCCGCACATGTTTTTTATGTTAAAATAATCGGACTTAATGGGTGTCGGCGGTCGTGTCCAGCTCCGTACTTTACGCCCCTCAATCCAGGAATCTCCTAAAGCTGTTTATACCCCCCACCCCCTTCCCTTGGTACCTCGTTTTTTGCAATTCAGAGATACCGTCTGAGTTTCACCCTCGCCCGTTAAACAGACAGTGATACATATTTTTAAAATTTATAATAGCGAAAGGTTTATAATTATTACATTTTTTGGACTTTTCCTTTCGCTTTCGAAAAAAAGAAGAGGAAGGAAGAGTCCAAAAATGTAAATAATAATTAATACATATTATATACAAGAAAACTACTTACTATGTTTAATTGAAATATTACACCTATTTAGTTGAACGATTAATTGCATCAGCGATGAAATATGATTCCTAATGAAGTTTGTCAACATTTAAATACAATATTTCGTTACAAAACAAGTAAAATGGGTTAAATTTGTGCAATATAGTGTTGTGGAGTAAAACTCCGCATGTGTCCTCTTGCGTTTTGCCGGTGAAGCGCCCGCTCAAGGGTTAAAAGGTAAAGAAAGAATATGACAGTCTATTCAAAGGAAAGGTAAATTACTTCAGCCAGATAATTATTAGGAAATCGAAAAACTGTAAATCTTATGTTGAAATCTCTCCTGATCAAACTGAATTTAAATAATAAAATTTTTTATGAGCTGTTTCCTCTCGACTGATATGATGACCCAAGGAAGAGATGAAAATACCCTTATTTTGCAATAAGGCAATATATCAATAACAGGGTCGTCTGGTATTATGTTACCGTAATTTGTTATTGAGATAACCTATTACCAACATAATTTCTTTAGCCTATCTTTTTGATACTTAACTCTTGACGGTATGAATTTTTGTCTTATTGTAAATATATGACTTTTTGTAACTTGTCATTTCAAATGCGAGGACGTTTCCTGATAAGTACCAATACCAGTCAACGATACCTGGTGCTCAATAATATAAAAACGCCACCATTGTTTTTAATAACGTTTCAACTCAGACTGTTACCAATAATGCCACGAGAAAAGCGCCTGCAGATAATGTAATAGGCCTACCGCACAAACTACAAAGATGTAATACTGTTGTTCATAATGCCAGAATGAGCTAGAGCGCCTTCAGATAACGAAGTACCGTTTATAAAAATACCATGCACTTCGCAACGTTCAACAATCTGTTGTTCGGCTGTAGCCTGCCTGTTACTAGAATAACAGGGTGTTGCTGGGAACAGGTTATGCGACTATTAGGTTATCGACTGATAACACTTATTCATGCTAATACGTTATACAGGGTAATCAACTGATGGTGGCCACCATTGAAATCTCAGAAAATATTGGATTTAGAGAAACTTTAAATGGGGGACCTCACCTACTTTTTTAAGGCATTTAAAAATATGAATTCCATTTTCTTCTAAATGGCCACCATTTTCCAATATGGCGTATTTGGATTCTATGTTTCATTTTAAGGACTTAATACTCCTTGAGATTTTTTCCAAAACCCAATGGTTAAGGAAACATAAGTAGTTATATATAGATATAAGTTTTATTTTTCACCATAAGGAATGCATTGCGTTATTGTGGATACCCTGTATATCGATAACGGTTGGGTTAAATGAAAAATAACAATGAGCAAAAGTGTCTTAAAATATGATTTTAGTTTAGATTCATCATAGAAATAGTTGTTAATCGAAATTCAATCATGAAAATTAACAATTTTGAGCAGTTTTGGACTACATAAGGATTGCATTGGGATGGCACGGTTAAAATGGACACGATGCATTTCAAATGAGGAAAAATCAAATTTTAACTGCTTATATCTCCTTAAAAATTAGGTTTAGAAAAAAATGTTTAAGAGTAATAAGTTCTTAAACAAAATCCAAATACGTCATAAAATACAGGGTGTTCCATAAGAAAAATCAAAGTTGTCCACCATATTGCAAAATGGCGGCCATTTAGAAGAAAATGGAATTTATATTTTTGAATGTCTTAAAAAATCAGGTTACGTCCTCCATTTGAACTGTTCTCTAAATTCAATAGTTTCTGAGATCCCAATGGTGGCCACCTTGAGTTGATCACCCTGTGCACCACCCATCTCTACCCAAGGTTAGCCAGTTACCTCATTTTGCCTTGTGCGGAGGGGCGGGGGGCGGGGGGTGGGGGGCGTACTGCACTGTGGTCGTGTGAGTCGTGGTGGTCGTGCTCTGGTGTTGCTGGTACAACGGAGTCAACCCCTCTCTCCCTTGCAGAACTGCAACAAAAAAAGCGTTGAGAATCATGTGTAATATGAAACCAACTGACTCAGTTAAACATTTTTACTGTATACAGCCTACTTGTTTGTGAAACTATAAAATTTGTTTTTCGCAACACTATACTAGTAAGTAGCCGATTTCCGCTTCCGTTTTAGTGTGGGAAGTCGCCGTTTACAAAAGAGTATGGCAAATATCAGCTGTAGTGAGGTAAAAAATCAGCTGGAGTGCGGTAAAGAGATTTCATTGAGCATTTACCGCACGAGTGCGGTAAATGCTCAATGTTTCCAACTGAAGAAAAAAAATAGTATATAACACAATTTAAATACAACAAACAAACAAATTGTTTGTTAATTTTGTCGCACAATTTAAGTACATTATACATAAACACAACATACACATTTTAACTATGACGACCATATCTCAATTGTAACTAAACTGGTTTCCCAGGTTGTGACTACGTACAGTTAATAGCGATAAGTTAATAAAGAGCAATATTATTTAATCGATTGTTGCCGTCTGTGTGACGATAAGACTATTCCTAGAAAGGCTTACTCGGTCACTGAACAGCAGAAATAACGCTTTTTGTTATCTCCCCCACACAGATAATTATAGTTTTGTACACATTTTCTCTCTTCAATTTATTTAATATTTTTTAAATCTTTTAACTTTCATAGAAGTGTATTGTTTTTTACTCACCCTGTATAATTTTTTCTGGTAGTGTCGTGAAAACTATCGTACGCAACTCATCTGGAAGGTGTTTACGTTGCTCGCATGAAATTCCCGCGCTCCGCAAGCGTCGCGCGTGAACTATCATGCTCGCACGTAAACACCTACTTCCCGCACTAGTTGCGTAATATACTATTTCTTAACAATAGGATTACTTTCGGAAATGCTGTCCATACATATAACACCAGATCGCACCGCTTGGAGGAACAACATAATTTGGAATTTTTTAAGAAAACTTCCTTTAAAGGGAACCAATTCTTTGACTGCATACCACAAGAGATAAAATTAGTGAGGGATCAAAATAAATTTCTAAACTCTCTAAAAAGTTTTTAAATTGATTCAGCTTTTTATTCGACTGAAGAATTCAGCTATGCAATTCATCAATAGATATTTGACATTTAAACCATCTATTTTTAGATTATGTCAATTATATAGTATCCTTGGTCCAATATTTTCTATTGTTTGCTTTTTACAGTTTGCAGTTTTGAATAATTCCAATGTTTAAGGTTTCTTCCATGCTTAAACATTTCCCTTTATTAAATATTGAACAAAATGTGATTTGTTTTTTGTTAATTTTTTACCTTTATAATCTGAGTATTTTTTATTGTTCATCTAAGTCTGAATGAACTGTAATTAGGTTAAGTGCAATTAAGACACTATTTCATGTACCACATGTTATGAAAGAAAGATAATTTGATTGATAGATTGATTGTCTGCAAAACGTTCAAATTAAAGATGGGCATGCTATCGCTTTATGAGGCAAAAAAACCAAACATAATATGTTGAGATATGCACTTTGAGGCTTTCATTGGAGACCCAAATTGGGTTCCAACTGGATCTGGTATATAAGTCAGATATAAAGTTCAACCTCGGGTTAAAAGTCTAAGTATAAATACCCCCGTTGCAGCAGACCCACATACTCAGCGAATCTCAAATGCAAAAAATAGTTCCACCCAACAAAGCGAGATATGACATGTTTTTGTTATCTCCTTAAGAATACCATGGGGAATGAGTATGGAGGTTTACTGTTACTGGTATGCTAAAACTGGGTGGTTTTAATTCTTTATTTAGTAAATCTAACTAGAAGAAGCCATGTACCAAGTGGTATGTTTGAAAATAATGAAGATATAGGATTATTTTCCTATAAGGATAACAGGGGGATTGAGTATGCAGGTTTGCTGCCACAAAAATGGAAATTTCAGGGATTTTAGACTAAAATACATTATATCTCATCTAGATGACACCACAAACCAAGTTTTAATAAGATATGTTGAGAAACAAGCGAAATATATAATTTTACTTATTTCCCATATGGTTATCATTGGGACAATGTACTGCATTTACCACTTTCACTATCTCGGTAACCAATGGACAGATCAATGATGTAAAATACTAAATTGTTTGTTTTTTCGAGCTGAATTCAATGGTACTAACCAAAATTTCATTATTTTTATTTTTCTATGTGAAAAACCGAAAAAAATCATTTTTGGGGGTTTATCCCCTTTACCCCATTCCAGTGGTCAGATTGGACTGGTTTTCAAACTCGTCCGAATAATTACTACTTTCCATTCCTGTGACAAATTTCATATAATAATTTTATATATAAATGAGAAATTAGAATGAATTGATTAGATTGCAACAGAGTTGTGGGGCTACATAAGTTTATTTCATGTTAAATTTACACTTAGGGGAGATAAAATGACCTAATTCCGAATTGGATCTCAGCTCTGCCAAATTTGCATACGGCCGCAAAAACGATCGCACTATTTGCCAGTCGCAAATTATCTGCAGCGATATTTATGCGCTATCGTATTTCGTAACCGTTCATAAATTTTATTAAGTTACATTTGCCGTTCATAAATTTCATGAAGTTTCATATGCCGTTCATCGGTTCGATTGGTGAATATGCGTGATCGTTTTTGCGACCGTTTATGAATTTTGCAAAACTACATCGGCCGTTTATCCGCGATCGACAGATTTGTGCTATCGTATTTCACAGCCATACATGAATTTCATGAAGTTACATTAGCCGTTCATCTGCGACTGGCTAATCTAATATCATTTGGCAGGATTTTACCATTTTTAAAAGCTGTAAGAATGAAATACATGATCCATCAGCAACGAGATGAAAAAGGCCGGGAGCAGAGCTTCCAGTCACGTTCTTAGTCGTGGAGGTCGGTCAACAGAGCTAGAAAAATGTTCTTCACTTTCTGGACAACTCTCGTAATTTGATAATTTCTAAATCATGATGTTCAACAGGTGGGAGTTTATATTTGGTCGTTTAGTAATAAAACTACAATTATTATCTTTTATTTTTAAGAGTTTTAAGAAGCATTGATATCACGGGTTGAATTCACATCGAATTTGAATTTTCAAAAATTGTGGATTTTTCACTTCAAATATGGCCTAAGCCTACCCTAAATTGACCTGATGTAAACTTACATGATAGGTCTTGTATTAGCAATGTATACAGAACCCTCTAAGTAGGGACACCTTATGGAAAAATGTAGTTCCCGCCGCCGAAAAAGAGATGGCGCCTCTTAGTCCGATTGGAATTGTAGTAGGAGTTTACGGATCAAGATGACTTTCCAAAGTCAAGTAGCTGGTTGTAATATTTTGACAGTTGTATGTTATTGTTTTGTATTGTTGTGTCTTTTAACATAATGTTTACCTGTTTTTGTTTACAAACATTCTCATTTTGACATTTTGGATGGTGAACAGAAGCGCTGACTATACGGGGCCAGCTTGAACTATTCCATGCATCAGCGCTAATTTCTGCTCTGCTTTTTGGCGGCGGAACTAAACAAATTAACATTGGATGTCCCTACTTAGAGGGTTCTGTATACATTGGTATTAGTCAGCAATGATGCCTACCTGTGAAAGTCTGAGGGGGGACGTACATAAAGCCAGGGGGGGGTGGGGGGTAGTGGAACATGGGTGGGGGGGAACCGGGGGGAGGTGGTGGCGGGGAACTGTCATCTTCTTCATCATCGTCATCCCCATCTTCAACTCTGATGATCCTCACTTTCACCTGCAATTTTAGGAAGAGCGATTCAGTATAAAGTAAACCCCCTCTTAACCGACCCTAACAGGACCGGATCTAGAACGGATAACTTAAAAGGTCGGTTAAAACGGGTAATCCTCTAAACACCAAAAAATAAAAGCTCTACTGATTTAGAGTTCTACTGACATCATTCTAAAGCCGTTCGTGGATTATTTCGAAAATGAACTATAATTATTAACCTATTTTCCAAAATAATTATTGTATAAATGTCACAAACAATCCAAAAACACGGTCAAAACAAAACCTATTTTATAAGCAAATTATTAGACGTTGTTAAAAAAAGAATAACATGTTAATTTTTTTAACGAATCTTTCGTAATGCAATATTGATTGTCAAAGTTGATAAGAAACACGCAATCATTGCATTACGAGTCAGGCAGTTAAATTGAAAATAGAGTATGATACAGGCTTCAAATCATCATCAACCTATAGTCCCAAAGAAAATTTTATTCGTACCACACTCAAAATTATTTTATAAGTATGGTAATTATCAAACGTCTGGGAGAACTGCACAAAAGTTTTGTGTTGTTTGTTTACTTTACTGATGAATGAGATTATAATGGTTTCCGGATATGAAAACAAAAACTCACAGACCCTTGCGATCTATCTAAATCTGCGCGATTAAGTGTTACGGAGTAAAACTCCGCTTGCGCCCTCTGCTGTTTCACTGGCAGAGGGTTAACAAATTCTGCACTTTTGGTCCTTTTGGTACCATTTACATTCGTAATATAAAAATGGCTAGAGTATTTATATTTATCATGTTTGAAAAACAATCTACAAAATACATTTTATGCCTTGAAAACAGATTTTTGAAAGCCTATTTGAACTTATGAGCCGTTCGGATAATTGGCAATTATGATTATAAGAGTAAGAATAATCCGAGAAACTGTAGATTAATACAAGAGGTTAAAATACCTTATTCCGTCTTGTGATCGATGTCACCGATGAGTGGCGACCTCATAAGTCCAAATGTGGTGATTCATAAGTCCAAATCACTCTGAAGAGGTCATGACGTCTAAAGATGTAACAAGAGTCAAACATGTTAACATTTAAAAACATATTTACAAATACGAACGTGGACCTGGACTTATGAATCAAGGTAAGCATACCCGCCCATCGCGCCGTGAATCTTTTTTGGTTGTGGCCACATGTTTGTATTTGTAAATATGTTTTTAAATGTGTTCGACTTTTGTTACGTGTTTTTATAATTCATGACGACCTCTCCGGAGTGATTTTATGTTTCTTCATTGCCTGAGGATGACCCCATCAGTGGGTTGAAACCGGTCTCCACTCATCGGTGACATTGATCACAAGACGGAATAAGGTATTTTAACCTCTTGTATTAATTTGGATTGTGATCAGGAGGCAAAAAGAATAAAATGAAACTAGATAAAACTTGCCTTGCGCTTCTTCTTGCTCTTCTTGAAGTGTTTCTCCTTGGCCAGGGGGGGCGGGGAGTGGGGGTGCTCGTCCGCCAGAGGCGGGTCCTCCCCCTCCCCAGGATGCACGCCGTCTGCAAACGACACACTCTTCCGCACTTTCTCCTCCCGCAGCGGGCGCTCCCTGTAGAATTATAGGTTATTTTAGGTTAGAATTATTATAGGAAATATAATAAGTTACTATAGGTTAGAATTATAGGTTACAGGCTGTAAAATTTGAATTTGAACACACATTGTTTGTGTGTTTGTGGTGGGTCTTTACATAACACCACACAGAAACACCTGTTTTCCGTGCTTTACTCTTGGCTGGAAAGTTAATATATGCTGATCACTGCACAGTAAATTTACCATGCACTAGGAAATGGAAATAACGGAAGTCGAGAATCAAAAAGAGGACTTCTTCAGAGAGAAGAGACTGAAAAGACTTTTCAGTTTCTTCCCTCTGAAGAAGACCCCTAGAGGGACGAAATATAACTGAAAAACTATGTGTGCATCTTGTGTGTTTCTCTGTGCTGACTTGAAAAGTATTTCTTCAGGTAAGCTAGCTGAATCCTGTCCCTTTCCTGAACAAAATCAAAATATACAATGTTTTAGAACCTATGATTAGGAAATATCAAATGGATAAGTTTAAAAGTAAATTTTATTCATGGTTACTGGATAACCCATTCTATTGTTTAAATGTTTTTTTTTTTAAATATGGTGGGATTGATTTTTGGTTACAGATTAAGGACTTAGCTGTAAGGCTGGAAGATACATTGTCAATGATTTTTATGAATCCATATGCAGGGCTTGTAGCAGTTCTTGAGGTGGAAAAAAATAACCAAAAAATAACCTTGAGTAAACCAAGTTTCGCTAAAAATTAGAAAACCGGCGTTATATTGGGGATATTACATTCGTAACCTCGGTAAAGAAGAAAATCTTGACAGACTAATCACAAATCTGCCTAGATTTGATGGGGTTTTCATGCAACGTAGGCTGACGAGATTCGTCTGCCACGATGCTGCTACGAGATCATCTGACAGACGAATAGTGTAAACAAAGCTTGTAGCAGTTCTTGAGGTTGAAAAAGATAAAAAAATAAAAAAAAATTAAAAAACAAGAGCAAATAAAAAAATAACAAAAAAACAAAAAAGTAACCCGCTACAAGCCCTGATATGACAATTAAATGATTTGATTTGATTTGAATGCTCACCTGAAGCCTGGGGATATGAGGATGCCCTTGTCGGGGGGCGGGGGCAGCGGGTCGCGGGCCCGGGGCGTGATGACCACCTGTAGCGCCGGGGCTGCCTCCTCCACCGCCGCCTGGACAAGTTCCGACAATTCCACCTTTAATGGACAAGCTGCGTTAACATTGTGACAATAGACCCTGATGGTAAACCAAAAGCAAATGAGAATTTTCAACAAAAAATGGCATTTTTCTCTTGATTAACCCCTTAACCGCGGCGTAAGTTGGCCCCCCGCGGTCTCGACGTAATCAGTTTTTTTGTTTTTTTTTTTATTGTCCCACCTTCACATCCCAGGACGCTAGAACTAGCCTGGAACTGTTGTGCACATTACTTCAGGCTAGGACTAGAAGGTCACGGCATTATCACACGGCGAAAAAGCCGTTGGTGATTAGCAGGATTTGAACCCGGGCCCCGGGGATCGGAGTCCCGCGCTCTAACCACTACAACGGGCCGCTACCACGACGTAATCGATGGTGTGGAGTTTAATTACACAATTAACACGAACACGCGGGTTTTCGTCTCAATGCGACGTTGACAACTACATTTGATACTGCAGAGCTCGTGGCGTGGACGTAGTTCCAAAAAAATACACTACAGTGCAGCACCAAATGGTCTGCCACTTATCAGGGTCAACTGTACAGTCGTAGCATGAAAAAAAACTAGCAGAACAGTTGTACCAACAAAATAACAAAATAAATCGGCTGAGAACATCATATCCAAGTATTCTCAGGCATCGATCACACTTAACGAAACAAGGGTGTTGCAAGAGATATCTCATGCATCGTAATAGTGTGTAGAGAATATTACCACGGTATAACTCGTGCGCCTCGGTTAAAGGGTTAACTATTTTGGTTCATGATACCTACAGAGTTAAAAAGATGGCCATGATTAAGATTTGTATTTATTAGAGTAAAAACTCAAAATTAATAATTTAGACCTACTAAAAAAACATTAACTCTTGACAGTATGATTTTTTTGTGATGGCATTATTATTATTTGATTTTTCGCTACTCATCACTATAATTATACAAAAACAAATAGTCTTTAACAACGAGATTAAAAACTATTTGTTTTTGTTTAATTATAGTGATGAGTAGTAAAAACTCAAATATTAAAAGAAAAAACATAATATTTCTCATTTTTTAATAAGAAATTTTTGACATATATGAACAAAACTGTCTTGTGTGAATTTGTCAGATATTAACCTATATCACATACAAACAACATAAACTTAATAGACAATCGTGTTAAGTAGTCTAAATAACCTTGTACTTCTCGTTAAAATTATAAAAAAAATTATAGTTTATGTTCGGTAAATCAGAACAGAATAGAATCAGAACAGAACTCCAGAGGGTGGAGGAAGGAACTGTGGCGGAAATGTGGTTGGAAACAGAGATAGGTGGCAAAAGGAAAGTTGGAATGTTACGTTAGAGTTGAATGGACATAATAAGTCAGGGCTTCCTATGTCATGGAAAAAAACTGTGGCACGAGGTAGACAAGGTACACAATATGTAGTATAGTAGAAATAGTGTTAGAGGTAGAAATAATTGTAACAAAAATGATTCTTGTTATAAATGGTAGGCAATATGGTCCTAATTGACATATTATAAATATACATCTGTAAAGTCACGGGAAACCCCTCAAAAACACGTTTCACAATTAATAATGGCTGCTTTTCCCACCATATACAAATTCTGGAAAATAGTCTCTCGACTGCATTTTTTATCAATGTTTTTTCAAGATATTGACTTTGGACCACTACCAACTATTGTTGGGTGATTGGTTCTTAATTTTGACAGGGTAATCATTTTTGGCGGCCATCTAGGATCCACCATATTGGATATAAATAATTTTTTTCAAATGTAAAGATGGTGTTGTAACACATCATTGTAGACTAGATTTTCAACCTGAAATTAGTGCTGAAATCCGTTTTTAAAAATCTCAATTCGTTAAAAAGATATGCTCAAATAAAAATTCAGTCCTACACATTTCTTATGGACATTTTATATTTTCAATATTTTTTGGGATTATTTATCTTACAACTCCAGTTCTAAATAAGATATGCTGCATGTTTTTGTCTTAAAATACTCAGTTATTTGACGGCTTTCATTTTAGCTTTCGATCATAAAAATCGGACAAGTGTTGGACGAGCTATAAGGCTTAAAGCAGCTTGAAAATTAAGTTTTCAAATTTTGCTTTTGTTAAAGATACGACAAGAATTTGTATATGGTGGGAAAAGCTGCCATTTTTAATCGTGAAGCGTGATTTTGAGGGGCTTCCTGTGACTTTATGGATGTATATTTTTAATATGTCAATTAGGAGCATATTACCTACCATTTACAAGAAGAATCATTTTTGTTACAATTATTTCTACCTCCACCCATTTTTTCACTTAATTCTACTGCATTGCACAGACAGGAGTGGAGGATGTAAAAGGCAATGAGGGATGATTAGGAAGGAAACACTCATTTTCAACCAGTAAAATTAAGTCCATGGAAATTTTCAGATGTCTAGTTATACCTCTGCTTCCACCTTGGCTTCTTGAGACTCCAACTCAGAAACTGTTGGATAGGTGTCCTTGAGCAACAGAGCTTTCTGAAAACAAAATGAGAAGTCAAAATATGCGTTTATGCTTCAGAACTTCCAAAACATACACCTGAAAAAAGTTCTTTTGTAATTACTTAATCCATTAACAAGCTCCACTGGGTAACTCCACAGATTTAGCAAACAGAATGGTTCAGAACTTATGTAAGGAGGAGAGGGGATGAAGGACAAGGTAAAGGGAGTGGTGGAGTCGGCCGGGCGAGCCTCCATGTTGGAGGATAACGTAGAGTGGGCCAGTCTCTGCGGCGACGAGACCAAGCTGACGGCACACAGTGCTCATTTTAGCTTATTTAGGTGGACAAAAAACTTTTGCCCACCTAACTCTGTAACTTTTGTGGCACGTCCAGGCGTCATGAAAATTTTTTTAATTGTAACTTTGGTGTAAACTTAAAACAATTGTAGGGTAGCCAAGTGCGTAAAAGTGCATAAAAAGTTGCTGTCATTAAAAAAAATGGTCTTACCTTTAGATTTAGCAATGTTGTTATTAGGTTAGACGTTTTGTATCGATAATACGTCAAAACTATCATCATAAATGATGATAATAACACTCTAAAATAAATTTTTAGTTTATTTACTTGAATATTTGTTGGTTAAACTTTGTAAATAAATTTGTGGATTTTGTCCTTTAGAGTAAAATTATCACATTGTCACTTCACATCGTTTTATTGATTTTACTACATCAAAACAAATTTTTACCAAAAAACTATAGTTTCTTACAGTTTATTTCCCTGGAAATATGCTGCTGAAACTCATCAAACAAAACATTTATATTAATATATTAGCACATTCACGAGGAGACAAATGACGTCTTGAAAATAGTGTGTAATTATTGTCCATGTAAAGGGTTTATAATGTAGATTTGATAAGACTATGTAAAATCAAGCCATGTAGAAAATCTATACAAAAAATTCCTTTTGAAACACTTTCATAAGACCCACTTACTATGTAAAACTTTCAAAAAACGTTTAGCTTTGTTGATTTACGCTTGTCTCTAGTCTTTATCTAGTACTACTTCCGTATCCAACGTAAAATTTATGTTACGAATGACAATATAGTCCTTGTTTGAAGGGTTCTCGTTGCACCATGATTCAAACAAATATCTCCACACTATCTTCATTTTCCTATTTTGTCCACCTAAATGAGCGAAAGTGACCACTGTGCGGAGGACTGTAGGAGGCAGAGACCAAGCGCCGACAGGACAGACGAGTTGGAGCTGTACGAACAACGCAACAACCTGCGGATCTTCCGGATTGAAAATTAAATGAAGATGAAATGAAAAATTCTTAATTTTACCAGGCAAAGTTAGGGCCACATGGTCCTCTCTAACACTTAACCTGTAATACAAAATGTGAGATATGTCTATCGTTTTATTTTACTAATTTGCAAAAAGTTAATACAGTACACCTCGGATTATCCGGACCCCACATTATCCGGATCCCGGATTATCCGGACCGGTCCATCTGAGAAATTCAAAAATTAAAATCACGGTAAAACATGATTTTAGCGAGTTTACTGGGGAAATGCGCCTTGTAAAAGTAAAATGCAAATATAATAGATTACTGTACGCATTTGGAATCACAAATTGAATGAATCACATTGCCTAAACAGTACATTACAGCAATTTCGTGAGCATAGTTTTCTGGATTGCTACTTGGGGTGCTGTCAGTAATCAACTAAGGCGTAGGCCTACGGCAATTTTGCGAGATAGTTTATTGCTGGCATTTGATGTGTTACGTTATTTCTTAAGAATAGTTACTGTAATAAGTTTTGAGTTTCTTAAAGTTTCGTCATTATTATTCTAAGTTTGAGTAATTTTGAGTTATGATTATTTAATCTTCATAAATTAATAATTTAATTTGGCGTTTTATTCCAAACCTAAACCGTAAGTACGGTAAAAGTTAACATTATATTCGTACGATCAATAACGAAGTTTAGGTCTTAAATTTGTTTCAAAATTAAACCCCCGTAAAATTTGATAGATTAATATGTTGTACAGTCTTGATACGCCATTTTCAGCATCAATTTAGCTGGGGGCGATATTGTATTTTTTTTTAGGCGATATTGTAATGACCTCGGATTATCCGGATTTTTTGTTATCCGGATCGGTGTTCCGCCACATTAATCCGGATAATCCGAGGTGTACTGTAATATATTCACATAAAGGAGATTAACTATATCAATTCAAACTACACTCATTCACTCATACATTCATCTGTCAGTGACCCCACTCAAGATGAAACCACCTACAACGCACCAGCCAAGGACATCCGTTGAAAGAACAAATTTATGAGCACCACTCTGTAACTTCATTAATTTTTCATCAATATGTAACTTCGTACTTCTCTAAAATAAATAATATTTACTATTTTATTCAGAAAAAATGAACACGCTATGAATAAATAGGACGTAGTTGAAGAACTTACCCTCAGCAATTGTTTTTGTATTTTCTGTTGTCGTTTTAATTCTTTCTCCTTCTTTCTTTTTTCTTTCTCCAACCTTCTCAGTGCTGCATCTATGATAGTTAAACAAAGCAAATTACTCTTATGCGTAAAAATAAATACCCTGTAGCAGCAGACCCGCATACTCAGCGAATTTCACATGCTTAAATAATTAATATACAGGAAGCCACACATCAACTAAAATCGTCATACGTCTTTAAATAAGCATGGGAAAATATTCTCCATAAGAACAACTTGGAAAGTGTTTTTGCAGGTTTGCTTCCACAGACATGAAAAAAGACGTATCTTAAGCTATAATTTAGTAGATCTCAACTAGATGAAGCCACATAACATGTTCGATCAAGATATGTTAAAAAGTGAGCAAGCTATACAATTTTATTTATCTTTATATACAAAAGCCAGATCCACTGACTGACTGACTGACCGACCGCAGTTTCTCAAAAACTATAATACTCTGGGCTCTGAAACTTGGCACAAACATTCTTTACAGGCTCTAGATGCATGCTAGAAAAGGATTTTAAAAGTAAGATAGAGTGCTTAATAGAAGTCAAAATGGCAGCCATTATATAATTTTCAAAGGTTATGAAGGCTTCTTTGTCCATAAAACATAGCCCAAATATTCTTTAAAGGCTCTACATGTGTACTATGAAAGGATTTTGAAATATTTTACCTCAAAAGGCTAAAAAGCATACCCTATAAAATTCAAAATGGTGTCAAAATTCAGCTTACAAAATTATGGATGGAAGGCCTACTGAATAAAGTCAAAGGATAAAAAGAAACAAAATCCAATCTAATCTATTATGGCCATCTACAATATACCGGGTGTCCCATAATAGTTCCCTCCCCCAATTTTTTCCTTTATTTTTTCAAATATCAATCCCACACAACCCTCAACCATTGATGGATGGTTAATACTTCATTTTGAGTGGGCACCTAATTTTGGCCGCCATCTTGGATCTGCCATATTGGATCCAAAATAATTTTTTCAAATGTAAAAGTGGTGTCATTGACCCATCATTTCGAGCTAGATTTTTTCATTGTGAACAACGCCGCAATCCGTATTTTAATATCTCAATTGGTTCTGAAGATATGAGTACTTTTAATTAATTTATTTTCAACCAATTTAAACATTACAAATTGATAAAATAGGCCCATAACCAGAAAAAATGCTAGAAAGAGACAAATAACCACAATAAGTCATTTTTGAGTTATTGATACTTAACTTTCACCAATGTAAATTTTTTGGCCGCCATCTTTGATCCGCCTTTTTGAAATAAGGTAAGTTATTTCAAATATGGAGATGGTATTGTGACCCATCATTTCAATCTAGCTTTTTACGCCGAATCCAATGCCGCAACCTGTTTTTAATAATGGTGTTTAGTTTTCAAGATATTGAGAGTATAGTATATAATCTTATCTCAAAAACTAGCAAACAGTCTTAACACATACTTTGCAAATGTAGCGGAGGATACTCTTAAGAAAATCCCAGATTGTGATAGTAAACCTATACTCTTTGCAGCCCAAGCGCCACATACAAAGCTCAATATTTTACAAACACAAACAGCAAGTCAGGACTACCATCTCTAAAATGAAAACCAAAAACTCAGCAGGAATAGATGAGATATCAAAAAAAAAAAAAAAAAAAAAAAATACTGAAGCACAATGCAGACGAACTCACACCTCCCTCACTATCATTTTTATCAGATATTTTAGGGAAGGGAAGTTTCCCTAAAAAATGAAGGTGTCAAAAGTTTATCACAAATTTAAAGATGGTGAAAAACTTCAAATTTGTAATTACAGGCCTATCTCACTTATCTCAACATTTTCCAAAGTTTGTGAAAAGATTGCTCTGAAGAGACTCCTAGACCACTGTCCCAGAAATAATTTACTCACCGAAAACCAGCATGGTTTATATACAGAGAAATCCACCACTACAGCTATAATCCAAGCTAATAGAAACCATAGTAGACAATTTGGAAGTAGAAGTATCGACCGCAATACTTCTTGACCTAAGTAAGGCTTTTGCCTGCCTCAGTCACAGCCGTATTCCATCAAAAGTAAAGGTGGTTGTGTAACACATCATACAGAACTAGATACTTACACTGAAAACAATTAATTGTGAAATCCGATTTCAAAAATCTTTATTTGTTTTTAAGATATACTCGATCGAAAATTCTTCCTCGTAATTTCTTATAACTTGAGAGAATTTGATGAATAATAAATTTTTCATGATTACTTTTCCTATATATATATTCAGATTTAAACAGTTCTTCAAATATTGCCTTTTTTAAATAATAAATAAAATACTATAGATAAAAAATGGCGATACCTCAATAACGAAAAATGATATAATAAAACGGATTGAGCACTCAATTCATCATGAAAAATTATTTAAAATGATGGGTCACAAACTACTTTCAACTTTAAAATAACTTAGCAATTTCAAAATGGCTCCAAGATGGCACCCAGAAATTTTGAATCCATCAAAATTGTGTGAAAATGGATCAACAATAATTAATTGCTGATTGTTACTTGTCATTATCTAGCTTTATTCTGAGATTATGGACTTATTTTTACAATGCTTAGTATTAAAACGAGTTAAAAATAATTTTTTAAAAAACCCTAATATCTTAAGAATAAGTCAATATTTTTAAAAACGATTTACAGCATTAAGGACAATGTGAAAATCTAGTTTAAAATGATGGGTCACAACACCACTATCACATTTGAAAAAATTATTTTGTATCCAATATGGTAAATCCAAGATGGCGGCCAAAATTGTCTATCCTGTCAAAATGAAGTACTACGCCCCTAACAATTTTTGGTATTGTTCACAAGTTTAGCCCTCATTACATATAGCTGAAAATAAAAAAAAAAAATGATATGAAATAGCTGAAAATAATCTGACAGGTGATGATAATCTGACAGGCAATGGTATCGGTACAGAAAAAAAGACTTACCATCAACCTTGATATTCTTCTTGGCCACAGGAAGGGGCAAAAGGAGGGGAGAGGTGACAGGAGGAAGGGAATCTGATGTGGGGGCAGGGGGAGGGGTGGGAGAAGGGGAGTGCATGGGCAGGGGGATGGGGAGGGGGAGGGGAAGGGGGAGGGGCAGTGATGTCGAAGCAGTTGGTACCACTTGCAGCATGTTGCCAACCTGCACCACTTTCGTCTGGCTTGGTCCTGTGTTCACCTGCAAACACCAGTTTATATTTACATCAGAATCCCTCTTCAGGCCCCCAAGTGGTTTTTGAAAGCCAAACAGTAGGAAAAGTAGGACTTTTTGGGCCAAAAGTAGGAAAAGTAGGACCTTTTTTCGTGTGAGATATCAACCTTTTTTTCTGAAATGTGATAAGTTTTAGAACAAGTAACATAAAAAACCATCAAATTGTAAAGATTAGTTTGTTTTACAAAGAATACAACAAATCCTGCAAAACTTTAATGGATATCATTTTACCAAACTCAACATCAATTATTTTGTATTTATAAAAATTTCAAACCACGTAGGCCGGACCAAATTTCAGCTGAAAGTTGAAAAATGATTCATGTAAAATTAAATGATTGTTTACAAATAATACAGAAATTATTGGTTACAATTACAGAAAAATTGAACAATCAATTAAAATGAAATTCAAATTCAATCAAATTATAAATAATAAATTACGACTGAACTGAAGTAGGCTATTTATGAGCTGATTGAATAAAAAAGAATTTAAAAAGTGCATTTTTTAACAAATAACGCCAAAACAGGACAAATGGGCGTCATTAAAGAGTTCAAAGGGACAATGGGACATGTCAATAAAAAACAGGACCGTTCTGTCAACTTATGTGAAAGTTAATCAGCCCTAACTTGTGTTCTAAATTTGTATAGAGAAATTTGGAGAAAAAGTCATTATCTAGATCAGGAGAAGTCTGTAATCATTTTACAGCAACATAAACTCTCTTTCAAAAGAGGTGAAAAAGAGTAAAAACTAAAACCAAAAATGTTCTGGTTGAATTTTGACCAGTAGGCGATCTCTAGAATCAAGTAAATTAACAGCTATGATTTAATGTATATTCTCAGTGAAGCGGTTTTCAATCAGCTAGTAGTAAGCCTAATTAAAAGCAAAAATATCAATCAAAATCATGGTCTTTAAATTGAGTAACAGTTTTAATATAGCATTTGGAATTTAATCATAAGAAACATCAAAAACATTTAGAATCAACATGCTTGATTACAGTTTGTACAAATATTGTATGATAAAAATCAGTATATTTTGTATTGCACAATTACACCTGAGTGTTGCTATAACTTGTTATATCTTTGAAAAATTTTGCTTACAATCCATAAAACTAGGAAAAGATATTAGTACTTAATATAAAATTCTTAATTTAAAAATTCACAAATATTTAATCGTATCATTGTTTTAATAATAGTTAAGAAAAAACAGCGGGCAGAGGATAAATGAGTAAATTTTACTTACAGCGCCATTAATTGTTAAGCGTGATAAGAAATGATTAATGTATTTTTTGCGGGAAATTAATAACAAAATTGTGGAAAAGTAGGAAAGTAGGACAAATTTATTAAAGTAGGACGACTTGGAGGCCTGCCTCCAAGGCGTCCTATCTTTATCAAGTGTGGTTTATCTTTTGAATCATATCTTCAAGACCAAATCGATAGTTGGATAACAAAAAGAGCCGTTAAAATTTATGGTACCCAGAATTTAGTGTAGACACCTGCTTTATTGGTAGTAAAACGGTAGCCGTATCGCTACTACTTTCAACTTCTAAAAAGTCATCTGAATGAAAGAATGAATGAATATACTTCTTTATTGATGCCAACATTGTTATATTGTTAACTCTGAGTTGAATGTCAACCAGGTTGAATATAACTGAGCAATCACATCAGTAAATCAGATAATTACTGTGATCTTGATCCTCGACCCCTGGAATTACCCCAGCAACCGAGCTGAGCGATTCCAAGGCCTCCGAGAGAATTAGTGGTGGAATTTCCTACAGTTCAGAGTACTTCCGTACTTGATCGTCTTTTCTTTCAGAAATTTCAGTCACAAATATTAAAAAAATTAATATTTTATACGTTTTTTAATTTGGATATTTAAATTTGTTAATTTTATTGTGTAAGATCGAATTTAACGGCCGATCGCGAGTTTCACAAAGCTGCATCTGCCATCCGCAATTGACCGTTTTTGATAGTTTTTTGTGGCAATTCACTAGTTTTACAAATAAGCTAACTTTTCTGTTCATTTGTGGCTGGCAATTATGCGCAATCGATTTTTGTGGCCGATCGTGAGTTTCACAAAGTTACATTTAGTTTATTTACAATCGGCAAATACATGCAATCGTTTTTTGTGGCCAACCGCAACTTTCACAAGGCTACATTTGCCGATTATAGGCGATTGGCAAATACGTGTGATCATATTTCATGGAAGACCACAAGTTTCGAAAAGCTACATCTGCTGTTTATAAGCGACTGACAAATACACGCTTTCGTTTTTCGCAGCTGTCTACGAGATTTTCATAACAGTAACCTCAACAATATTTCATTAACTCATAGAAGAATGGATTTTAACAGTTATCTATAAATACCATATCCCAGAATAAAAAAATTGGAAACTTACATCTACTTATAGCTCTGACCTTGTACTTTATAACTTAAATCAAATCTGTATTCATAGTTTATCTTTTGAATGATACTCAGCCTTCATTTCTGTCTCATTTAATTTGTAAACATGAGAAGAAAATTGTGGACTTCATAGTTTATACATAACAAAGTTCCTTTGATGTAAACACAAAATAAACAATAGTGTGTCAATGAATGGTTATTGCAGTTAGGGATTTCTAATTCTGAGCTCTTTATCACAGCAGCTTACAGGCGGGCCTGACCCTACTAACTCTTCCACTGTACTTCCACTGTACTTATCCCCACCCACCCTCCTCACCAACAGATAGATAGTGCTTAATAGTCCTTCCCCGTGATTCAAATGGCAAGACCTCCTTCATTCTACGCATGCCCAAATCTTTCTGCAAAACTTTTTTTTCTACTTAAACAATTGTCTCCTTTAAAAAAAATATATATTAAAATAATAGTTACATAACATTGCACTTTTCTAAATTGATTAATCATAGGCTTTCAAAACAACTAAGCGTATGCACAGGCAATCTGCCTATGTAGGCTTATTTCCACGATTTTTTGTTATTAGTTGTAAGAAAAATGTGTATATTTATCAATCACATATTTTACTTTTCTGGAAATAAACAAAATTTGAATTTGAATATTCTTTTGGACTTGCCTTGGTAGGAGTGGCAGCAGGTTGCTGTACAGGGGTGAGGGGCACTGGCGTGGGGGGAGGTGCAGGGGCAGTAGACACGGGCAACACTTCACTGGGCACCACCTGCAGTATATTGCCCACCTGAAATAATAAACGGATCAGAAAAGTGACACATACTTTCTCCCTTAAAGTAATTTAAAACCAACAAACTTATGTAAAAAAATAAAACAAATAAATAATTATCTCACAAATACACATCAAACTTTTTCTAAATCGGTTAGTAATTGACAGAGATGTTGGTTTTTAAATAATTGCCGTAGAAATAACATTGGACAACGTACTGTGATTACCGCCAAACTAAAATATCAATTATCTCCGCAACCAGTTGACATAGACTATTAATTATTTTTGGATTATTAATTAAATACTGGATCATTTATTTTTGCAAGCCAATTTTAATGGTTACAAGTATATTTTCTTCAGAAATTACAGATTTTGTTAAATTGGAAAAATATGAATTTTTTAATACTTAAACTCCCAAGACTTCTGAGCCTGAATTTTTACCGACATGCGGGTGGTGTAATTTTGTTTGTATCTTAAGAACTAACAAATATGAAAGTTAGAGCCATTTTTGAGAAATTTGGATTTTTGCCGTTTTTAATGGGGTAAGTACCCTTAAAAATCAAAAATCCAAAAAATGAAAAAAAGCCTGTAAGATATCATGGTTTTATACCTACATGCCAAATTTCATGAAAATCGGACTACTGGTGTCGTCATCGCTAGCTTTGTTAACATACACACATACACACACACAGATGGACAGAAACCACTCCGAAAACCACTTTTTTGGATTTAGGGATCACTAAAACTAATATACCCACTAAAAACTCAAATTGGAAAATATTGACGAAAACAATACTTTCTCCTTATACTATGTATTGGGGGGGGGGGGGGGAGAAAGTAAAAGTGCCCACAGCAATGAAAGAAGCACTGAAACGAATTTATATTTCCTGTCTTCATAGGTTGTAATAAGACAGATATGGTGAAAAAGGAACAATCATGTTCTAACAAAAACACATAGAGTTAATTGAATTAAATGTACATGTAGCAATAATTAATTATGTCGACTGAAGTTTAGCGAGCATGATTCAAGGGTATTTTTTCTTAATCTGTTACAGGAAAAAAACATAAGAAATCAAAAATGCTAATTCTTTCATTATCGATATAATTGAAAATAACACAGTTTATGAGTTAAACACTTTTAAAGATAGTGTAAACATTAAATCTTGATTTTATACTATTTCACTCATTAATGTTTCATTCTGCTTATCATTTGAAAAAAACTGTGGTTTGTTTGGTAGACAAGTAATATATGTAATAAGAGAGCCACTATATGTATAATTCAATTTTATTAAACTTAAACTTGAACAATTCAAACAATTAATTATTAAAAAGGCATTGCATACTTTGGTTCTAGACCTTTTTTCTATACTTAATACACATTCATGCATATGCTCTATCCCTCTATAGGGCACACTGGAGGTTACCTCCATATTCGTGAATTTTTCCTTACAAAATACAAAAGGGTGCAATCGTCAGTCTCGCACTTACCGTACCTCACACGCCTCTTCCTAGGAATTGACTCATACGGTATTTTGGCTATTTGCTTTGTTTACCTCAGTCCTGACAGTGCGTTTTTCGACCGGACTGAAGGTAACGAAAAACCAGGTGCGAAAAACAGAGTTATGATAAAATTTTTTATAATATATATTTTGAAATCCATATAAACCACTTTATATTGATAATTAAATTAAGTATTGCTCTTTTTACATTTAATTCATTACATATTTTCATTGGTAAGCCATGTTACTTGTAACCTTTTTTTTCACAAAATTTTTTTTTATCATTCTTATTGTAATATTTTATACATAATTATAGTGAAATGTTTCATGCATTTAAATACCTAATATACAAATGTGTTTAAGGTTTTGTTCAATTTATTACATATTTTCATTAATGAAATACGTTAAAAGCAAATGTTTCGTGTTATTTCATTATCTACAGGTAACCTCCAGATTCGCCCAATGACGTTTCAAAATTGATGCGCCTGACGGAAGGTTAACAAAATTATTGTGTATTACCTGTAAAACTTTGGTAGATTTCCCCTGTCTCATGAGCTGTTGACTGGCATCCCAGTCTAGTCTGGGAGGTTGCACCAAGTTGGGGTTTCGATGCTGCTGAGGCGCGGGTTGCAGCTGCAAGGCGCTCCCGTCGTGCACCGGGATCTGGTAGAACGACTGGTAGCCAGGGTAGCTGGAGGCAGGAGGAGGGGGAGGAGGGCTTTTCTTCACTCCCAACTCCAGTTCTATACGATCGTCCAAGGGTAACCTCTTTGGTGACAAAACAGCATTTCTTGTAACTTTTTTAATAGGGGGCAAATCGGAATCACTACTTGTAGAATCTGCTAAGCTTCGCTTAAATCCGAGCGGCGAGGGATTTCTTCCCGAGTATTCGACATTCTGTGATTTCCCCTTTTTCTGATTTTGAACATTAGGAGGACTCGGTGGTTTTTTAGGGCACGGTAGAATTTTAAGAGATAGGGGAAGCCGCTTGCTCGGACTAGGAGGACGTTGATATGGACTCGAGGACCTTTTGGGAGGACTCGGAGGCCGCCATGGACTTTGAGGTCTTCTTGCAGGGCTCTGGAATCTTTCAGCCGGGCTAGGCTGTTTTGGGGGACTATATCTGAGATGGGAGCTCGGTGACTTATATGGACTTTGAGGGCTCGGAGGTCTTCTCTGAGGACTATACGTCCTTCTTTGAGGACTTGTACTTCTTTTTAATGGGCTGGGAGGTTTTCTAAGGGGGCTCACCGGTGATCTTTTAGGGCTAAGAGCCTTCCGAGGGATTGGAGATCCGGCTTTCTTTGATGGACTCGATTGATATGGACTTGGAGAGCGGTTAAACTGTGAGGACGGTGCCCTTTTTTGATACAAAGGAGATTTGAGAAGAGGACTAGAAGAATACCTGTGAGGACTCGGAGATTTAAATGGACTCGGCTTTCTTTTGTGAGGGCTCAACGACTTCCTTGAATAACTCTGTTGTTTTGAGTTCTTCTCTACTGAAGACTTTTGTTCTACTGGCCTTTTTTCAGGAAAATCACTGCGATTTGAATCCGTCTTCTCTGACGTCCGTGCATCTGTTGGGCTATCTCTTCGCCTAGGACTACCATTTTTATATTGCTCTTTTCTCCCATGAGGACTTCTCTCTCTGCGTCTATCCTTAGGAGAACTTCTACGATTTCTTTCTCTCGATCTATCTCGCCTTCTATTCCTTCGGTCTGGGGAATCTCGGCGATACCTTTCCCTTCTTCTGTCTCTAGATCTTGAACGAGATCTATTTCTTCTCCTTTCCCTTTCTCTTGAAGAATCTCTTCTTCCTCTATCACGCCTGTCATGTGATGATTCTCTCCTTCTAGAACCCTTCTCATCATGCTCTTTATGTTTTCTTTCCTCCTCCAGTGATCTTTTATTTTTTTCAGCTTCCTCAATATCTTGGTTTTCCTCTTGCATTTTTTCAGAAGAGGCTTCTTGAGAAACATCACTCTCTGGTTCTTGTTTGATAATCAAATTAGGGTTGAAGTTGGAACTGTCAATATTTTCATCATTAGCCTGTTCATCAGACGCTATTTCTTCTTTGATAGGGATAGTATCTGTCCCATTTCCTGACTCCTTGTTTGAAATGCCATGGACCTTATCTTCTAAGTTATCTTGAACTTGTTTTACCCCATTTAATGAGTCTTCAGAATCTCTCCACGCATCTCTTGCATTTTCTACCTCAACATTTGTAGGGAAAGAATTTAATGATGAACTTTCAGTTATTTTTTGTGGAACTGGTATTTTCTCATTACTGGACATTTCCCACTCTTTTTCAGAAGTGAAAGTACTCATATTATCAGTAGGTTTTGTTTCTTCAATAATTTGTTTGTTGTCAATGGGTTTGTTTTGGATTTGTTCTTCCTCAATGGCGGTTTCCAAACTAACAGTTTCTCTATTATCCAGGCTGTGATCTGATTTCTTGTTGGAACTTTCCGAAGATTTTGTAAGACTTACTGATTTATTCTTAGGAGTCTTAACATTATCAAAATCTTGCTCAAAAATAGGTCGACTGACATTCTGCTGGTTGTTTTCATCTTCCTCTTCATAATCATCATCCTCGAAAATATTCATCTGCTTTAACTGTGGAGCTGGCTTACCATAATTTAATTTTTTTGTAATTGGGATTTTTAAAGGATCAGTGAATAATGACTTTCCTTCTTTCTTATCAGTTATTGCAGACACTGTGGTCTTAAATTCTGTGTTCTTGGACGAACTCGCTATTATTGAATCTACATTTTGTAGCTGTTGTTTCACAGGGAAGTTTAAAATATTCTTAAATGAAGGTGGAGGTACGGGCATGACTGGTGGAGGTACAGGGGCTGGTACCGGTGGCACTGGGGGCAGCAATGAAGGTACTCTACGAGTGACTAATCCACATGGGGGTAAGGGGATGTCCAACATGTTAATGCTTGGAATATTTCTATTGGAATTGAAGTCCTCTGGCCCGTTACTGTCCAAAGACATATCACTGTTGACCTTCTCATCGCTATTGGGAGACAAAGGATCCAAGTCCAATGTGGGGCTATATCTTTCTGAATTGTTATTTAATTTTGATTGTTCAGGTACGATAGGACTTGTTATAGAACTCTTTGAGTCTTTCTTCTTTAAAAATTCTGAAAATGCTCCTTCGTGTGTTTTGTCAAGCTTAGTATGTGGTTCCTTCTCTATAACAAAACTATCCGACTGTGAATTAACATCTACACAAACAGGCGAAGACACACTAGTTTTTTTACCCTCAGATTTACTTTCACTGGAACTTTTAATTTGCTCTTTATTTCCTGGTTTTGATGTAAATTTTCTTTTATCATTTAATGAAATTAGTGGTGACATTTGCAATGAAGAATTGTCACTACTTTTCAATAAATTCTCAAAAAAAGAATCTCTTTCCTGCCTTTCCTTAGAAATTCTGAAATCTTCATCTAGTTGTTCCATTTTCTTTTCACATTCACCCATTTTTTGGGATTTATGTCTGCTGTATTCATCACCACTCTGTGAATCAAATCCTATATTAGGGATTTTATCTGGAATTTCTATTTTCCGGAGCTCATGAATGTCATGAACTTCAAAAGCTGAGATATCTTTAGCAATTTCTAACTCAATTGAATTTTGTTTTAAAAAACAACCCCGTGTCTCGCTATCATCACTCCAGTCTGTTGCCTTCCTTGTTCTTGAAGGTTTTGCTAGTGAAAAATTTAATGAGTGTTCAAAATTTAATTCTTGACTGCTTTCTCGAAAACTTCTCTGATTATTTTTAGATCCTTCTAAATTACCATAACTTTCAATTAAAGTTGAAGGTTTTGATTCTGTTAAATCTTTTTTGTGAATAACAAGTTCATCCCCAGTTTTCTTTCTATCAAGTACATCATCGATACATCCGTTGTCTAAGCCCTTTACCTTCTTATATTTCTTCTTTTTCCTTTTTTTCTTATCGTTTTCAACTTCATTACTTGTAAAACCTTTAATTTTTTCTTTTGGCTTCTTTTTCTTTTTCTCTTTTTTCTCCTTTTTTGACTTCTTCTTAGGTTTTTCACTGGGTTTATCTTCAAATGTACTTAAAATATCATCGTGTGTATTTAATTTTTTCATCATCTTATCATCTTCAGTTTGTTTTATTTTTAAAGTTTTTCCTTCATTTTCTCCATCTATTTCATGAGTCTTCAGTAAAAAAGTGTCAACATCCTTTTCAAAATCCTCTTCAGTCAATCTTTTATTACTTCCTAAAAAAGGAACTTTGTTGTCATTTAAACTTAGGGGAACATCATCTTCAGGGTATAAACTTCTTTTCTTCTCAAAACTTGGAATATCAAAATCCTCTTCTGACATTTTTATTCCTGTTTTCTTAATATTAAGGCTATCATCCTCACTTTTATCATTGTCATCTTTCGATTTTTTAGAGGCTTTTGAGCTCTCTACATAGCCTAAAAAAAGTTCTTTTTCTTTCTTTTCCCCTTTTTTGTGTTTCTTATTTTTGGATTTCACAATGTTTCTGTCAGCACTGTCATCCTCCAGGGATTTAGGTTTTTCTTTCAAACCTTTCTTTTTTTGTTTCTCCTTTTTCGCAATAACTTCCTTTTTTTTCTTCTCCTTCATAGGTTTTGATTGTTTTTTGCCCTTTCCTAGTTTGTCCTTTTTAGGTTGTGTGACAGCCTCTTCCACCATATATAGATCCATTTTACTTTTTTTCTTCTTAGGAACTTCATCACTTACCTCTTCATCTGAATTTTTCCTTTTCTTTTTCAACTTTTTTTTCAACACCAACTGAGCAACCTTGTTCTCACCTTCTTCTTCAGTATCTTTTTTATTCTTCTTTTTCCTCCCAGATTTGTCCTTATTATTTTTCTTTTTCACTTTGTTGTTCAATTTGATTTTTTTCTTTTTCATTTTTTTTAAATTTTCCTCGTCTTCACTTGACTCTGAAGAATCGGAACTAGAGTCATATTTCTTTTTCTTTTTGCGTCTGAGTTTTGCTTTATATTTTTTAAGTTTACGCTTTTTTAGTTTTTTATAAAGAGCTGAGCTGTCTGAACTAGAACCACTATCTGAACTAGAGCTCGAGTCACTTGATGAATCATCACTGGAACTAGAGGAAGATGATGAAGATGATGACGAAGAATCGGAACTTGAACTTGATGATGAGCTTGAAGAATCACTACTGGACTGCTTTTTTTGTTTTTTCTTGGATTTTTTCAATTTGCCTTTGAGTCTTTTTTTAATTTTAGAACCTTGCACTTTAGATTTCTTTTTCTTATCTATTAAAGTATCATTCAAAATCTTACGTTTAATGAGGGCTTGTTTGATGTCCGCAATATCAATAGACAGAGAAGAGCTTGGGGACCTCGACTGATTTGAACATACTTTCTTGTCATCCCATTCTTGTATATCTGGAGGATCGGATGGTCCATCAGAGTGTTTCTCACTCACATGTGATTCATTTTGTATGTAAGAACTGTTATTTAATGATGATGGATCATTCCTAACAGAATTTTCTTTATCACTTGTTTCATCTTCCCAACTGTTTTCAAAGTTTGAAGTATTATTTACTTTAACAGAGTTATTTGTATCCTCTTCATCACGGTCTTGTTCTGTTCCTAACATTTTCATGAACTCTTCATATTCAGAAGCCAATTTTTCTACAACATCGGGAGGATCTTGTCGATCACTTTCTATTAAATCTTGATGGTTTCCTGGCGAATCCAGTGTAGTTCTTTTACTGTCAGGATATTTGAAGTTTTCATCTTCAATTTTCTCTTCCTCTTCAACCTCCATTGGGACAACTCCAAGGTTGTCATTACTAACATCTTGAACTTCAACTTCTACCCTTGACTCTTCAAGATCTAAGGCTTTAGACACATTATTTTGCTTTTCATCGATTGATTTCAGTTTAGGTTCATCTGGTTTTCTTTCCTCTTCTGATTCTTCATAATCACTATCCCACTTGGAACGAATGGCTGACTTAATAATGGGTTCCAGTTCCTCAGTAATGACATTTGAGCTGCTTTGACTTAAATTTCGTGACCTGAGTTTGGGATTACTTTTTTTGTTATATTTGGAATCTGCTTGAAGTTCTTCTTTAATTTCATTCAAATGATCTGATACAGTGACGGAATTGGATACAACATCCAATTCTTCTATTTCAATATCCTCTTCTTCTGTCAATGGAACATGCACAACCATCCATTCTTTTTCAGTTAGGTACCAACATCTATGCTCTTCATTGCAAATATCTACTTTTTTAAAACAGTTCAACTCTTCAGATTCCTTTTCCTCGTCCTTGTTTTCATTTTCACTGACATTATCAAGTTTATTCTGAGTGTTTTCACTGGTTTCTTTCGTTTCAGTGTTATTTTCCTCACATCCTTTACTATGGTCAACATCGGTTTGTGTATCATCACTCTCTTCAGCTTTTGAACTACTGTTGACAGCTTGAGATTTCTCACTGATTTCTACATCACTTCTTTCACTCATTTCCTCTTTGATGTTTAAATCACCTCCTTCCTCCTGACCAATCTCAATCTTGACCTGCTGATCATCAGTTTCCGGTCCCTCAGTCTCCGTTTCAAGCTGATTATATGATTCTATCACACTCTTCACTCCATCACTGACCTCTGCAATGTTTGCTTTGGCTCGTAATCTGAAAAAATAAGAGGTGGTTTAAAAACTTAGGTTTCAAAATCTCTGCACCATTAGTTTAATTGGGTATTTCACAAAATCAATAATATAAAAAAATATTTAAAAAATACTATGTTTCCCATGACATTCAATGGAGGTTAATTAGTCTCAACTATAAGGTTGAGGTGTGGCTCCGCTTTGAAATTAAATGAAAATAATCTTAACAGAAAAAGTTATTTTATCTGTATCCAGAACAACAAGAAGGAAATATATAATACTTCAATCAGCATATTAACAAGAATCATGAGTTTTTAACTTATTCAAATATTATATATTATATAACCTGTTTATCTTTGTTAATATTATATTGTTACGTCATCCAACAACAGAAATCAGCAGTGTAGCAGTCATGACTCATCACCCGCTTTTGATATTTCGATATCTAAGTCTTGCAATATTTTAAACCATTTGACAACCTCATCCTCATTTAAAGATGACTGCTTGAATGTTTTGCAACAATTGAAAATAATGAACCTATAAAAGGTCCGAAAGCATGGTAGTATAGACACCAAAACAAGAATTACTTAGAAGCGAGGTAATTTAAACTATTTTCACTGAAATATTAAGACTAATCATTTTAATACCAAACGGTAATAACATCTAACCTCTTTGGTCTGATGCTGTTAAGGAAGCCAACGATGAGCTCTTCAATATCACGAGGAACAGTAGACATCATTGTCTTCCGGTCGATGAGGTGGTATGTTGCACGAGCAGGGTTTTCACAGTAGCTTATGGGTGGTCTACACTTGGTGAAGCGAACTAGATATTCAGGAAAATCGATGTCTCCTGTACCTCTGATGTCTACTGCCACCAATACCTAAAAATATGAATACGATACATGAAAATAATATCCTTCATTTACTAAGATCATTCGGGTAAATTAACAACAACTTAAAATGTCTCACTTTGCGATGACTTCTTTTGGTAAGGCAAAGATGTGTTGCATAAAAATCATTATGGTTATTTACTTTAGGTTTAAATTTGAGGTGGGTACTTAGTTTTTAAAAAGTATTTTGGTATTACTAATCAAATCAAGTCAGCAGTCCTTTTGTATGTCCCCACATGTCAAATTGGAATGTCAAATAAAAATTGGTTTTAACAATTGAAGATAAATAAAAATCATATTAAAAATTGTTAGTTATGCAAGTAAAATAGACAAGGAGCAACAGTTTGTGGGATTATCCCAACTAAACTTACTTTCTTGATGACCATCGGAGTCTCTAAAAGGTTCACACGGCCTCCACCCTTGCTGGGACTTTTGTCTTTTTTAGACTTTTCCCTTGATCTTGACCTGAAACAATTTTTTTTCATAACAAGCTATAAAAGGTAACAAAGTTTTGGAATATTAATCAGATATTTTTTAACTTGAAGGACAATTCAAAATACAACTTCCTCAATCAAAACATTGTATGCCACTTTTCTCTGCTTCTCCTTCCACTTCCTGACCTTATGGCGATTATCTCTCGATCTGATAGTTTTTTTATTCAATGCTAATTTAAATTTATGGGCAATAAATTGAAAAGTCGTTGCTTTTTCAAAAAATCGAGTCAAAACTAATGATGGCCTGTTGCTAAAGAACTTTTCCCCTTCAATTTCCAAAAATTTACTATTTACAAAAAGACCTAAGCATAAAAAACAATTTTCCCCTTTTCTAATATTCTTCCTACGGGAACTTGATAATGCATAAATTATTATTAAATTAAAATTACAAACAGCTCAGGGATTTATGTTAAAGATTTTTTCAGGCAAAAAAGTTGTTGTTTGAATTATTATCTGTTTGATTTCGATTTAGTTGAAAAATTCAAAATGATCAAAGAATAAAAGAAATAAAACTATATTGTTTCATCAATTTGTAACAAATTTCTTCACAAACTTAGGCTACAGTTTAAGATTACATTTAGAAAATTAAGACTATATCTTACATATGATAATAGTAAATGAAGCATTAATTCCAATTTCCTTAACCCATCAAGACGTTTTGACGTACATGATACGCATTAAGACGTTTTCGCCCGCCGCTGCGCTGTTCTGTCTGATGCTGCTATCTATCGGGGAAATCCGAAAACATCTGGTCTAATAGTTCATTGGTTTGCTGCTAGGGTCGGCTATAGGCTTTATGCACCAATCGTTCTTCAGGCCGACCGTGGTAACGTAGCTCATTCGGTTGCGGCGCTATACTGACGAGTATAGCGTGAAGCCGTTCAGAGGTGCATGGGTTCAAATCCCGACCATGCGCAATCCCTATTAGGCTTGCAATTGAGTGGCTTAGTTGGTGGGAGGGCCCACCAAAATGACCAGCTTGGGTGACCGGCTTGGGTGGAAGTTGATGGCATTTGTGCGTTTAATAGGGATTGCAGTGGACACCTTTTGCTTCTTTTTACCCTTGTATAAAGGAGGACACGTTTTTTAAATTTTTATTAATAAATTAAACATATTGTCAATACACATGGACAATCAAAAAGGTCATAACCAAAACATTAGACCAAATACAGACAAAATAAACATATTACAATTAAAAGTTAAGAAAATTAAAAAATTGACACCTTAAAGGGTTAAAATTGCATGTAAAATTGTTTAACAACAATGAAATATTATTAAAGTAAGAGAGGTCTTAAGCTAATTTCACTATTTAACACCAACCCCTGCGGTGACAGCAAGGCTGCTCCGAGGTTTACAGACTCCAGGGGTTAGATTTTGACCTGCGCCCTCCCCCAAAACAATTGATTGGCCTAAATAATAAACAACAAACTAATACTGTGGGGAATGCTATAAAGTGCAAACATTTAGTTCTACTTTTTTAATTTTTGTCAGAAGTAACAAATTAGGTAAATATTTTATTTTCATTTGTGTATTTTTTTAAATCACCAATCCAATTGATTTTGAAAAGTTCTTTTGGCAGCGATGACGTGATATCAAGACCTCACACAGCCAGTAACTTTTGACAGTACTATTTATTCTTTTGCTGAATCGGCTCACACCTTGTTTTGCTTGATAACACAACATGTACAAATGAATCGTCTATGTGGACTGAACAGAGGCTGCCAACTTTCTTTCTTAAAAAATAATTTCTTTAATCAATTTCCACTTTAGAGGTATACATGAATAAAATTACTAGAGAAAGTAGGCTAACTTATTATTTGTTACAAAACAAGAGTTTCTGATAAAATGTTAATTTTGTTGCAATACCTTACAATCTGTGAGGTCTAGATAACCTGGTGTGACCTTTGATATTTTTTGTACGGTAAGGTGTAAAGGCTTCAGCAACTAACTTACCATCTTTTTTGGAAACAGAAAAAACAACTCTTTATAGGCAATGCAGCGGCTGATCTGTTTTAGTCACAGTAACCCTTACCTCTTGAGTGTGGTGTCAAATGTATATACTACCCCTTACAAATAAATAAAGAGATAAATCAATAATGGCGGACACAAAAAAATTATAGCCTTATTTTGTAAAATTACTTTGAAATAACTTTAACAATTTTCCCATAACAGTCAAAATATTTCCAACTGTTAACAGTTTGAAATATTTTAAAAGTCAAAGACGTTTCCAAGATCAACGTTAGGCCTGTTTCTTAATAATTAGTCTGTCTATAGACTCAACCACTCAACTCATTGGCAACAATTTTGTAAATTTGGCAATATTGCTCGTACCTCTCCTCTAAGCTGCAACCTCTTACTCATTAATTACTCATTTTCCAGCAAATAAATAAGCTAAATCTTGGCCTTCAAGTCACTTCTGTTACTTTGTTTAGCGTCGCAGAGAAGAAGAATCCATGATTTAAAAACTTGATTTTTGGAGCTCTTGTGTCATTAAAGGCCATAGACTGAAGTGTTCGAGACATTATATGAGTTTATAAAAGAAAATTAATTAGAACTGAGCTGTGAAGTTAAAGATGTTATCAACGAACACTTGCAAGGATTGAAATTGTCATTTAGGAAATATTTTCTCAAACTCAATGGAAACATTCTTTGGATCAAGGATTCTTCTTCTGTTGGAATCATCCAACCTAAATTTCAAAGAAAAGTAAAATTTGATCGAACTTTCCTTGAAAGTAGAATTGAAGAGAAAACATTTGATCAATTTTTGGTTGGACATGAGTGACGTATGTAAATTTGTCCAATTTAGCAAGCAAAGTTCTGCTCCCTTTTTCAACTAGGAGCTCGTAGAGCGAGCATTTTCCTTATTTACATATATTAAAAATAAATATAGGAACAAATTCGATGCAGTCCCAGATAATATGTCTAGTCTAGTATTTTTCTGATCCATAAACTTTTGAAGCTTTTTGTAAAAATTTCCATTGCCATTTTTTTAAATTTAACTAACTTAAAAATGTATTCAAAATATAGCTATAACTTACTTATAAACTTAATTGTTCACAAAGTACTTAAGTATTAGTTCATTTACCCCGAGCTATAATAAATGCTATAGATAAGCTAATACTCAAGTATTAAGTATTAAATATGACCTAGGGCCCTAGGGCGGCCTAGGGGTACAATTCATGAAAATACATTGGCTTAGGCGTTCGCAAGGTGAAATAGTTTGAGAACCGCTGCCTTACAGGATGCTCCCCATCCCCAAATTAATGCCTAAGTTTGCCTCTGTTATAAATGTTTTGCACATTCCCACTTTAGGTTCTTGAGTAGGCCTACCTACTATAAACCATCTAATTTTCTTTTTAATCTGATGAGCTTTAACTGCGAATTATGTTTATCTTATGGTGCCTATGGGAGGATTTTGTGCACACATTGTTATGAGAACCCCTCAGACTCAGAGTGGTGACTCAGAATGAGTGAAACGACTCAGACAATTGATTTATTTTGTAATTTTAACCCTTGAGCGGGCGCTTCACCGGCAAAACGCGAGCGGGCCCATGCGGAGTTTTACTCCGCAACACTAGATTGCACAAACTTAACCCATTTTACTTGTTTTGTAACGAAATATTGTATTTAAATGTTGACACACTTCATTAGGAATCACATTTCATCGTCGATTCAATTAATTGTTCAACTTAATAGGTGTAATATTTCAATTAAACATAGTAGGTAATTTTCTAGTATAAAATATGTATTAATTATTATTTACATTTTTGGACTTTTCCTTTCGTTTATTTTTTTTCGAAAGCAAAAGGAAAAGTCCAAAAAATTCATAATTATTACAAATCCATTGCTATTATGAATTTTAAAAATAGGTATCAGTGTCTGTGTAACGGGAGAGGGCGCTCTGCAAACTGAGAAGGCATCTCTGAATTGCATATAACGAGGTACAAGGGGGGGGGGGGTAGGGGGGTATAAATAGCTTTAAGAAATTCCTGGGATGAGGGGCATAAAGTACGGAAACACGTGCGGAGGGTAACTCCGCGTGCGCCCGCTCGAGGGTTAACCAAAAAGTTCACCTCCAATAACTCCTTCCTTATTCGAAAATTTACAACAAAAATAAAACGAACACACATTACCCACTTCAACAACAATCACCTCCTGGATTAATTACCTGCTTCTCCTGTGCCTTTTCTTCTCCCTTAACTTCTCCTTTTCTACTTCATATTTAAACCTGCGGAAGTGTCGAAGCTTGTGGCCTTCTTTCTTGAATTCATTCCAACTGTTTGGCAATTTCTTTTTACTCTTGGAGCGCTCCCTGTCTTTATCAGATTTTTTAGATTTACTTCTTCGCCTTTCTTCGCTAGGGCTCCTGCTTCTTCCTTTTCTCTTTTCTGCTTCCCTCTTCGATTTCTTCGCCAACACTTCCCCTACTAAATAAGAAATGTCAACACTTCGCATAGAATCTAAGTTATCTGTAAAAAATACAAATACCACTTTTTAACTAAGTTCTTTGTTTGAGATTCATTGTTAGTGATGGCTAAAAAACAGCAAAATAATGTGTGGAGTGAATAAAAGCTAGCAATTACTATGGTTTTCCTTAGCATTTGCTAAGTTTCACGTGAATAAAGCCTCTTAGTTAGAACTAAGGCTAGTTCTTGCAATAGTGTTACAGAATCCTTAGCAGTTGCTAAGTAATTCGAGGGAATAAAACGTTGTGACTAACGACTTGCCCTAGCAATTGCTATGAAAAAGTCTCGTCTGGTATCACAGAAGCTAACTTTTGATTATTGGTGAGAAAGCGCTTGACCGTGGTGGAATTTATGAATGTGGGGTTATGAATGGGGTTACTCAGTGACCGTTTAGTGTCTTATAAGTTGTTGAGTTTGCTTTAAGGAACAAAGTACAGTACACTCCCGATTATCAGAGGTCTTCGAGACCAAGGCTACCTCGGACAGCATGAACCTCGGATAATACGGAGTTTACGTGTGTTTTGAGGTTGGGCTGTAATAAGACCACTTCAAAATGTTTTATTAGATATGGTATTTACCAATAAATACAACAATGAAAGTCCTTTCCAGTTGTAAATAATATAATTTTTAATTTAGACACTTGTTTTACGAATTAATAAAACGCTTAGTAAAAAAATAAAAACATATATTTCAGCTTGAAAGCTACCTCGGATAACCCTGAGTCTCGGATAACAGGGGCTCGGATAATCGAGAGTACTGTAGTCTTTAACTGTAGCACTTGTAACAAGATCCGAAACACAATTTTGCCTGGTTTGCAATTTACAAACTGGTCTAATTATGAGAACGGTCATATGAACGTAATGTTCAATAGTGCGGACGTTGATCCAAACTAGGGGATACCGCGTTCACAAGCCATCGCTCATAACTATCCACAATTAGTGACCTCCAAGTAGCGGGATTACAGGACACGCCACCATCCCATCATGTGGATGTACAGTCTCTAAACAATCTCCTGCTATTGGAAATGTATACACACAACTACATGCACACGTTGCAACTCATTTTTTATAATGTATTTATTTTTACATAAGGACAAAAGGAAGGACAAGGATAATATATTTATTTACAAATTCTGATAAACCCAAAATGTCTTCGAATCTGTTTGGGATTCAAAATCCGTCTGTTTTTTTTATAACTGTTTTAATTTAAAATTTTTCATGTCCATCATTATACTGTTTATTTTCACATGCACTAGTCAGTCCACTATGACTGACTGACGGTGGGTAACTACTGAGGCTAGCTCCTACTAACCTTGCTACTTACTAGGCCTAGCATTTGCTAAGCCTAGTAAGTGATAGGGTAGTACAAGATCCCCTAGCTCTTTCTGAGTAAACTTTATTCACATCGTTTGGGGCATGAGCTAAGACAAGGGGTTAGTTGCTACGGAGTAGTTACTAGGTTTTTATTCACTTCACCCATTAACTAAGTTGTAGGTTGAAATTTCAAGGCTACAAAGTCAGTAAATGGAAGCAGAATTTCAGATTTAGGTTGAAATTTTTTTATTAGAATCCATGCTAAAACACTGAGTATCATGATGTCTTTTATCACATCTCATATCTGGTAGGAAACTGACTGCAAGGTAGATAATTTTTTCATGCCTTGCTAAGCTTGCTTTTAGGGATGGTCAGGTCACGAAAATTCGGAAAATTTTTGGGAAAATTACAATCTTGATTTTTGGGCACAATTTCTATTTACTTTGGTCAATTTTTGGGACGGGATCGATTCACGGAATACTACTAAACAACAAGTGTAACTTTTCGAAACTCACGTTTGGCCGCAAAAAAAAATCATGCTATTTGCCAGTCACAAATAAATGGCTAATGTAGCTTTGCAAAACTCACGATAGACAGTAGACCCTCTACTATATGTGAGAGGCCACTGATCGTAAGAGGCCCTCTACTCTGAGAGGCCACTGAGCCTAAGAGGCCCTTTATGTAAGAGGCCACTGAGCGTAAGAAGCCCTCTACTCTATGTGAGAGGCCACTGAGCGTAAGAGACCCTCTACTCTATGTGAGAGGCCACTGAGCGTAAGAGACCCTCTACTCTATGTGAGAGGCCACTGAGCGTAAGAGGCCCTCTACTCTACGTGAGAGGCCACTGAGCGTAAGAGACCCTCTACTCTACGTGAGAGGCCACTGAGCGTAAGAGACCCTCTACTCTACGTGAGAGGCCACTGAGCGTAAGAGACCCTCTACTCTACGTGAGAGGCCACTGAGCATAAGAGACCCTCTACTCTACGTGAGAGGCCACTGAGCGTAAGAGGCCCTCTACTCTACGTGAGAGGCCACTGAGCGTAAGAGGCCCTCTACTCTATGTGAGAGGCCACTGAGCGTAAGAGGCCCTCTATGTGAGAGGCCACTGAGCGTAAGAGACCCTCTACTCTATTTGAGAGGCCACTGAGCGTAAGAGGCAAACTACTCTATGTGAGAGGCCACTGAGCGCAAGAGGCCCTCTACTCTATGTGAGAGGCCACTGAGCGTAAGAGGCCCTCTATGTGAGAGGCCACTGAGCGTGAGACCCTCTACTCTTTTTGAGAGGCCACTGAGCGTAAGAGGCAAACTACTCTATGTGAGAGGCCACTGAGCGTAAGAGACCCTCTACTCTATTTGAGAGGCCACTGAGCGTAAGAGGCAAACTACTCTATGTGAGAGGCCACTCAGCGTAAGGGGCCCTCTACTCTATGTGAGACGCCACTGAGCGTTAGAGGCCCTCTTCTCTATGTAAGAGTCCACTGAGTTTAAGTTCCTTACCTAAAATTACACTCCGAATCGATCAAATCATGACTTAACTAACAACATAAATAATGGAATACAAATAACATCCATTCACCTCTTTATTTTATCACACTAATAGGAAAAACTTGTAATCCTTTTTCCAATTTAATTTTTGTGCAGTTTTCATTGCAACATGTAACGAAAAATACAGTAGACGCCCTCTAGTTTGGCCTCCTCGGGACCGGACCATCGGCTAGACTTTAAAATGACCGGACTATCCGGATGTACTATCAAAATTTAAAATAACCTAATTAAATTCATTACCTATGCTCAAAAATCAACAAAACACGTTATTTAAACATTTTTACAGTGTTTAATTGCCAAAGTAAATATTTTGACGTCTCTATGTTGATCTGTCATATTACATCACTTGTAGATAGGTACATTTTTACCGTTACCGTACTGAAGATATAAAGTGAACAGAAAAACTCATTATGTACGGTAAAACACACTAGAAATTTATTTGATCGAATTAACTTAAACATATTATTTGAATCATAACCTAGACAATTTAAAAGAAATCTTTTATTTCCTCTGTTATGCAGACGAAATCCCAGATCAAAAATCTTACTGTTCAGCTCTCATATTGAAAGGATAACAACATTGTTGTTGGTTGAGGTCAAGTGTGTCCATCAATTAATTACAAGCTTGTCCGTAAACTAAACTGATATAAATAGTTTACTTCTTCAGCCAGAAACTAAACATTCAGGATAAATCCTGTCAAAGGGCATTCCCCTGCGGTGCAGCGTGGCGATATGACGGATATAAGTCACCCTCTTAGGACCAGGCAGACCATCCGGCGGCCGATCCGACCGAAGCCGAACTAGAGGGCGTCTACTGTATTTATTTTCTCTTAAATAAATAAAGCGACTCACCGACCAACTGAAGGGGCAGCGTCGGTGGAAGGTTTAACGTGTCTTTCACCCCATAATGAGGCAGCTGCTTCTGCATATTTTCCAATAACTGCATTTCCTTTCTTTTTAATTCTTCTATTTCACTTATCGTGTCTCTTGCTTTATCTGTTGTCCCTGAAACCAGGGAAAACTTCAAGATACGGCAATGAAATATCAAATAATTTCAACAACTGAGAAATATGATCGAAAGTCCAATTCACATAAAGATAAGGCTTTTTCCTCATTACTAGGGTTGCCATAAATTAATGTCCTGGCCTAAACCGTGGCATTGTAGTACCCGTGGGGGTCCCCCAGAGAAGTCCAAAACCAATAGACTGTATGGACATGGATGTGTTGTACAATTGAAACGTTATTTTTATTCACATTGTATTACCCACAAGGTAAAAAAAATTCTGATTACATTTAAATACACTCAGACCATCAACACGTTTATTATTTATGCCAGGCTACACGTTAGATCCAGCGGTCCAGCCTGCTCATCAGATTCTTATACCGAAAGTATTTCTGTTAGTGGTAGAAATGTCAGCTTTAATCAAATTAAATTCTCTCTCCAAATCGTCATTGAAAACACATAACCGTTTTTGTTAATTTGAAGGAGACATTAACACATACTCACAAACACCAATTAATGATGATACGTTTTCCTCAAACAAACAAAATTCACACTAAAACTGAGCAACCATGTGACCATAACTGTATGACTAGATCCGACTGGCAGCTGGCACTAACTGGCGCGTATTCGCGGATCCGGCGGGTACGGTCAGCAAGAAAAGCTACTTCTTCTAAAGAACAAAAAAGAAAAGAAAGAGCAAAAAAGGCTTCTTGCGAAGTTATTCGATGGACGCAAAAACACACCAAAATAGCACAGAAATGATGAATATTCGTGTAATTTTAAGAACTTTACTCCGGTTTGTTTAAGCTATTATGGGTTATGATGAAACTACTGATAAATTATTTTCTTTTTTCATAAAAATCTTATTTTTAAAATGTTTTCATTAATACCAGGACATTGTATGTAATTTTCGGAAACTAACGGTTCGCCCAGAAACACGGTCTAAACCAGGACATATGGCCAGCCTACTCATTACACTATTTTAGTGCTTATAACCGATTTAAAAATGAATACATCTCACGGTTTTGTATTTTCAAATTTACTACATCGAAACTATTTTTGATGTCCACAACTAACATTACACTGTTTTAAAGAAATATTTTTAACCACAAATATTACAGGCGGAAAAGGAAAAAAATTCAACCTGAGCATAGCAAGGTGGGAAAGCAGCTGGGCTGGCAAATGTCAAGGATCGGACACTGGGAAATATTTGGAGTCAGAGAGAGGCTGTATCTACAGGGTTTGGGAGCAGGACAACAACTGGAGATTGAAGAGTTGGTGCATGGAGACGAGGTGGAGGGTGGATGAGCCAGGTCGGGGTTTCCAGGAGGGGAGTGTGGGTGGTATGAGTTGGAGTGTTCAGGAGTCGGTCTCCCATCACTGTGTCGGCCTTCCTTAGACGATGCTGGAACAGGTATTTAAAAACTAATAATTTTGAGTTTAGTTAATGTTCAGAAAAGGGTGTCTACTGACATGTTATTTAAAAATTCCAGTATATTTCCAGTATTTCAAGTACAATTTTTTTTGAAATTCCAGTGTCACTCGCCAATTATCTGTATAACTAAGGAGCACCATTAATAAATTTTTGAATAATGTTTATGGTTAAAATTAAGTAACTGATTTACAGCATAGACAAATAAGATAAATAACAGAATAAAAAACTCGTCAAAGAAAAAAAATATCTACTTGATTTTTATTAGGGCATCACAAGTCCCCTTGCAGCCCTACGTTCCTCCCACTTTATTATCCAAAATAATCAATACAAAATTACAATCACAAATTAAAAAGTTTTAATTTACTATGACTGTCTTTCGACACAGTCTCTCACTTTTATATCACATCATTTGTTTAAGAAAAATAATATAAAAATGTGAATATAGGAAATGTTGTGAACATCTCTAATCTTAAAAAAAATAAATTACAACATATAAAATTTTAATTCCATTGAGGATGTTTAGTAATGGAACTGAATAACAAGTGGTTTAATTTAGGTTTGCAAACACACATTGCTAATAAAGTGTTGTCGAGCTTTTTATATCTGAATGTATTGGACAAAACTATTTTTAAGAGATTTATACACTTGTATTTCAATGAAATTCCAGTACAAAATTGAAACTTCCAGTATTATTCCAGTATTTCCAGTATCAAAATAAAATTCCAGTATTTCCAGAATTTCCAGTATCAGTAGACACCCTGCAGAACAATAAAGGTTATTCATTTTTGTGAATAACCAACTGGTTCCAAGGACCTTTTTTTATTATACAGCCGACAATCAACTCTTGATTACCTGGGGGCGGGTTAACAGGGTTGAGGATTAACCAAGCTGTTGAAAGGTTTGAATATTTTTATATTAAAATCACAATATAAACATTAAGGGACGAAGTCAAGTTGTAGTTTTTAACTCAAGCGAGTCAAGTAGAGTATTAAACCAACTAATTGAGTATCGAGTCAAGTCAAATAGTTAGTGAAAAGAAAAAATGAAATTTTAACATTGTTTGAAAGTGATTAAATCGATGAGTTACAGTTTATTTTAATCTTTCACCAGTTTTCATCGGATTGGTCTACTTTATTCTGGGTAGGCTAAGTTTTTCTTTAAAAAAATAAAACTCTGAAATTCTATGTACATTTTAAAGCCTTCTTTTAAATTAATAAATATACCAAATCTCTTTTTACAAATATAAAAATTTCAGACGTTTACTGCCACAAAAATATATTTTGTTTCAATTCTCAATTATTAGCGTTCAATCCAATTACAGGATAAGAACTTATTTTCTATCAGGTTAATTGGAAGATGTTAAGGAATAAGATTTGTTCACGTGTTTACAATTGAGAATGCCAATTAATGTTGTGTATAATATACATAGTCATACATTATATTTGTAAAAACTGTCACTGTATTTGTAAAATAGCCATTACAAATACAACTAACCATTATAACTACTCATTGTATTGTTACGTGACTAACCTCACTTTCACTTAAACATAATAGGCTTCTTATCGAAGCCTATTAAACATAATAGGCTTCGATAGCCTATTAAACATAATAGGCTTAAACATAATAGGCTTCTTATCACTACCTTCATATCGAATAAAATACCTTTTTTTGCCGGTTTTTTCTTTGTTTCCTCCTTATCGTCGCTGAACCCTTTGGCAGTCTCTTTGTTCAGAGGTGTTTTCTTGGTCAGGTTGAAGGAGACACCGGCCCCTCCCCCTTGCTTGGTCATGGAGAAGGCTAGGAGGCGTTTCTTGGCCTGGGTCTTCCCCAGCACCGGGGCCTGGGCCGCGGCGGCCGGGCGGCGCAGGGTGGGGGGTGGGGGAGGCGGGGGCAAAGGCAGGAACCCAGGGCCCCCCGCTTCAGAGATGGGAAGGTCATCCTCCTCCATAGGGACACTCGGGGAGTACCTGAGGTATGGGAAACGATTAAGTTTATATATTTCTCCTCCAAAGGAAAGTCTTGAATAGGGGTGTGCGAGTACTCGAAACTTTCGAGTAGTGGTTCGAGTAGTTCACTACGCTATTATGGGATACTTAAGGTAAAAACTACTGACTCAATCTTGAGTAACATTTTGTTTTAACAGCTGTGATCAGTAGGTGTGTTAAAGTAGGCCACAGAGAAGAAAAAAGACAGAGGACGCATCTAATGTTTCGCTAAATATGTGTCAAACAGTGCCGTAGAGTGGGCGCAGGGGGAAACGGGGGCGCCCGTAAGTCTATTGTCTCCCTATTGTTTGACTTCCTGAGTGTCACGCAGTTACCCGAAACACTACTGCCATATGAATGTGTACTCTGCTTATTTCTTCTCTGTGAGTAGGCCAATATAATAAACTATCTCATGGTTTGAATTTTGTTTAATTTAACCTATTCTATTATTTAAAGTTACACAGGTCTTCAGCTTATACGAAAAGTACCAAAGTTGGGCAATAATAGAAAATAAAAATTATGAGGAGGTTAAAGAAAACAAGTTTATTATATTATAGACATCTTTATCTAATAACTTTAAAGAAAATATAGCTAATGTGTTGTCTTTAAATCATGCTAAATAGGTGAACCAACAATTACATATACTTACCTGGGTTTCAATCCTTGGTTTTCGGAATATTTAATTTAATGCTTACGAAACTACTCGCTCGAAAATACTCGAGACTCGAAAAAATAACCAAATACTCGACTCGAACTGAAAATTCACTACTCGCACACCCCTAGTCTTAATAAGTCTTAGAATAAAGTGTGTTTACTCATGTCATAATACCGGGTGTCCACCAAAGATTAATATAATTTCAAACTTAACCCTTTTAAGGCCAGCTCCCAAACTGTGGTACTTGCGAAAAAGGCCAGCTCCCAAACTGTGGTACTTGCGAAAAAGGCCAAGCCATTTCTTATGTGCTGTGCATAGTTTTAGTTAAAGGGCTATAATTTCCACAATTTTTATCAGATAGGTACTCAGAATTTTTTTTTAATTGTTCCTAATTAAATGGGCTTTAAAATGCATTATAATATATTATGAAATTATCAGAAAGAAATTTTGTTTACGGATATATGTAAGAAAATTTTAATGAGCTAATTTATATTTTTCCACTTTGATGGCATATAAAAAATATATAACTTTGTTTTACATCCAAAAACCATTTATAACTATAAAGTAAAACTTATTTACAGGAAGTATGCCAATTTTGAAGTACCTACCTTAATTAATAACAGAACTATAAGGGATAATGTAAAAATTGACACTTCGCTGTTTTAGGCCTAAATGGCTGACGCCATGTTATTTTCATACAGGAGGGCGATTTTGCTTACAGCTCATTTATCTCGACTTCTTTTGCTCATTCTTCATTGAAAACACAAGTCAAGCACACACAACTCATTTAATAAGTGATATTTGGTCGATTAAAACAATAACCTCATCACATAACCAACAAAACACGAAAATTAAACAGCAACAAAATCATCACATGGCCAGCAGACGATCATGACATGAAAATCTATACAGATAACTAGGAAATTTAGGGTAAAACGGCAGTATTTGCCATTATTCATGAAGCCCAGATGTCCCTCTACAAGGGAATATCAAGTTTAGTGGCCTTTGGAAAACACAACCAGCCAGTAAACGGAGAAAAGTGAAGTGCCTATTACGGCCGTCGGCTGCGAACGTAGTTTTTGCCACGGGGGCCTATTATGGCCGTCGGCCTTAAAAGGGTTAAACCAGACTGTTACTTCTCAACATATGATGTTCTAACTGGGTTGGTTTTATCGACCACTTTGCAAGGTGTGGTAGCCTCACTATAAGATTAGTTTAACTAAATTACAGTAAGTTATAAGTTTAGTTTTGATTGTAATGGCGATAAATATATCAAATGGGTTTAAATAAAATATGGTATGCGAGAAAAAATCATGGGGGTGGAGGTGTCATTATATTGGCTTCAGAAAAATTAAATAACTGTAAATGGTTTTCAACTGACCCAATTAATAAATAGAATGCGGAAAAGATATTTGAATCTTGTGCAGTTGAAATTAAGGTTAATAATGCTAAGCTGATTATAGGTGGAGTTTACAGAACACCCTCAACTAATATTGAAAAATTTGTGGACAGGCTGAATATTCTGTTACAGGTGAGTACACATGAGTAAGTCATGTTTTATTGGGGGGTGATTTCAATGTAAATTTTTTGGAAGAAAATATGAAAAAAATGGAATTTGTAAATGTCCTCAACATGAATGGTTTTTCTTACACAATCAATTCGCCCACAAGAGTGACAGAAACTAGTGAAACAGCCATTGACAGTTTCACGACAACCCTGAATAAAAAAAGTTTAAAGTTGAATGTCTCATTACTGCACTTTCCGACCAGGATGGTAAATTTTTTAAATAATTAATATTAATAATGATAAAACTAATAATAAATTAATTACAATGAGTAGACGGTATACTAAAGATGCAATAGCACTCTTTGAAAAAACACTCGAAAATCATGATTGGAATGAACTTTACCTTAAACCAGTAGAATTTAAATTTACATACTTCCACAGTATTCTAAAATATTACTTTGATTTACATTTTCCTCTGATCAAAATTACCAAAAATAATAAAAAAAAACTACTGGATTGATAATGAAATTGTGAAAGAGCGAGAAAATCTTTTAGAAATGCAATATCAAATTAGAAATGATAAAAACAATGTAAAATTAAAAACCAAAATTAAAGAGCAAAAAAAGTACTATAGAAATGTTATTAAAGATAAAAAACGATCCCATTTCAATAAAAAAATAAAGAATTCTACCAATATTAATAAAACTATATGGCAAATCATTAATAATGAAACAAATAACGAAAAAGAAAAACAGCTGATACTATTTCACTTAAGCAAAATGGGACTGTAATTACGGATCCTAATGCTGTTGCAAGCATCTTAAATGATAATTTTATTGAAATGGTCGACAGGTGTGTAATTCCCAATTTGAAAAATAATAACATTTCACATTCAAATTGCATGCAAACCCCTGGTAATCATAAGTTTCTTAGTGGTAAAATTGACCAAAATGAACTAAATAAAATAGTTGATTCAATAAAACCAAAGTGGTCTGCAGGCTATAACCAAATACCTATAAAACTAATTAAAGACGTAAAGCTATCGATAATAAAACCACTTCTTCATGTGATAAATACTTCCTTAACCCTAGAGAGCTCGCGCCTACCGCCGTAACGTGAGAGCTCGCCCGGGGTAAAATATTTACCCCATTATGTTTTATTGTATTTCTTTAATGAAACAACAAGCAATTAATTCGAAACATATTACAAACTTTAGTGTCACCTATATTTAACTTATATACACTCTATCATGTAGAAAGTCTTAACAGAAAAGCATACTGTTCACACTTAAAACAGTCAACACAAGTTTCTACTGTATGGTCCTTGCAGATGCTTTTACCGCAATTAGCATAGCACTTGGTAGTTTTTCGGTCCAAATTTCTAAATTTCTTGATCGGAAATCACATCTGGCATTTTTTCCGAGTTAGTTATTGCATAGGTTCTCGATGAGGTATTCCTAAAAACAGCTTTATGCTCGTTTTTAGGTCTCTTGGTAATGTTACAATTTCAGTACAGCGTGGACTTAACACGAGATTTGCCACTACAAATTTGACATTACAAATACAAATACAAATACAAATATTCTTTATTGTTGTACAAATTCATACAAATCATTGACAGCGTCATCTCAAAGCATATTTTCATAGCTGAGTCAATATATTCATTTTTTTTTCTCAGTACTGTACTATGTTAAACAATATTTTAGTAAAAAAAAATTACAATTTGTCATTTTACAAAAATATAAAATTATTCTAAAATAAACATTATTTTACAACAAAATAAATAACTGAGTAAGTACATAAAATTTATGTAGAGCGTTCCTCATAAAATTACAGAACCCGTGCATCCACAAGTCAAACAATTCAGTCTCGGTGAAATGAAAATGGTGTTTTTTCATTTAAATAAACTAAAATTGAATTTTTTTAATTTTGAAAAAAATCTTCTATACTATAAAACGGATTATTGGAAAGCCAGATGAAGAATTTGTTTTTGAATTCATTTAATGAATATGATTTTATTAAAGATTCTAAGGTGTTATAAATTTTGAGTGAAATAACAATATGGCTGTTTAATGTTTTGGTTAATCGGTGATATTCTATTGAAGCGTGATTCTTTCCTCTAGTGTTATGCTGATGAATACTATTTTTGAAAATTATTAAGTTTGGATTGTCTATAATGTATATGGCCAGATCAAAGATGTATAAGTTAATTATTGTGAGAATTTGGAGTTCCTGAAAAAGTGGTTTACAATGTTCCTGTGGGTTTTTATTACACATTACTCTAATTGCTTTTTTTGTAGTATGAGGATTTCACTAACTCTAGTACAGTTACCCCACAGAGTTAGTCCATACCTAAAGATGGATTGAAAGTATGCAAAATATGCTACTTTTACATAACTTTTTGGCACAACATTTTTTAATTGATTTAAAAGATATATGACACGAGATAGTCTGGAGCTTATGTAATCTATATGTGAATCCCATGTTAACCTGCTGTCTACATATATGCCCAAAAATTTTGTAGAAGAGACAAAGTTGTTTTTATTATTAATATACTCCTGTAAAATTCTTGAATTATTGTTCACATGAAAAATTAAATTATTAGTTTTGTCTTTGTTAAGCAAAAGTCCATTACTGTGAAACCAATCAGATGCTTTTGTTAGTGTTTCGGTTGCCAATCTTTCAAGTTCATTTAGGTTGTTTCCCGTGGAAAAAAATGTTGAATCATCAGCATAAAGGATAGTTTTAGAATCAACAGCAAAAGGTAAATCATTTATATAAATTAAAAATAGGAGAGGTCCCAGGACTGAGCCTTGTGGCACTCCCCACTCCACCACCACTTCATTAGACCATTTTCCATCAATGTAAACAGCTTGCTTGCGGTTCTGGAGATAAGATTCAAAAAATTTTAAAGAGGAATCCTTAAAACCGTAATACTTTAATTTTAAAATGAGCGTGAAGCTATCAACAGAATCAAAGGCCTTGCTCAGGTCACAGAAGGTGGCCTGAGCAAAGGTTTTATTTTCAAAAGAGAGGTGAACTTGTCTTATCAAATCGTCCAATGCGTTAATTGTTGATTTTCCCTTTCTGAATCCAAACTGATTTTTATTCAAGTAGTTATTAGTTTCTAAATAGTTCCTGATTTGCTCATATACTAAAATTTCAATCAGCTTCCCCAAAACAGGAATAACTGAAACTGGTCGGTAACTTTCAGGTTGGTCCTTAGGACCCCTTTTGTAAATGGGACAGACTCTAGAGAGTTTAAGTTGGTCTGGGAATACACCGGCTTTCAGCAAATTGTTTACACATATTGACAATGGGACAGCTAAACAGTCAATAATTTCTTTTAAAAGATTGTTTGACATGTGGTACACATCAACACTACCTGACCTACTCATTTTTTTAACTGCATTTAGCACATCTTTAGGGGTGATGTCAGACCATTCAAACTCAGTATTAATATTAATGTTACTACCCTTTAAAAAGTCATTGCAGGAGATTCCATTACCTAAACTAATGGTAACTTTTTTAATTTGGTTAACTGAATCTACAAAAAAATTATTGAAAGTGCAGGGTTCAATTTTAGTTGCAACTGGGTTTTTATATTCACAATTATTCTTTATTACATCCCAGGCAGCTTTGCACTTGTTACTGCTTTTTTCTATGTAATTTTCATTATTTTTCATTTTTGCCTCATTAATACATTTTCTGTGTAATGACTTTTTAACTCTAAATATTTACTCTTTAGGTTCAAATTATTGTTTTGATTTGTACCTTTCACTATGGAATCCATAAATATTACATCAGCCTCGACTTACAGGTCAGCCACTAAACGAGTTGACTGGAAGGTACTGAGGGGGAAAAAGCACTGGGGTGCGTTTCGCATACTTTTTCTTGTGTTAAAAACGTGCCTGGAGAAAATTTACCCCGCGCGAGCTCTAGGGTTAATTACTGGAGTTTACCCAGATGAGCTAAAAATTTCAAAGATTATACCAGTGTACAAAAAGGGGGAGCATTCAGATCCTCTTAATTATAGACCAATAGCAAGTCAACCATCATTGTCAAACATTCTAGAAAAGTGCATGCTCTTTCAGCTGATCCCTTATTTCGAACTTAATAACCTATTGGATGTAGAGCATCGTAGAAACAAATCCACAACAACAGCCCTTATAGATTATATTGAAACTGTTTTAGAAAATTTGGATGAAGGAAACCATTCTGTTGGGGCATTCTTAGACATGACAAAAGCATTTGATAGCGTTAATCATACAATTTTACTGAATAAGTTAAAAGCCTATGGTATAGATGGGAAGGAGTGGAACTGGATAAAGTCTTATTTAGAGTGTAGGAAACAATATGTTAGTGTTAAATGTTTAACTAATAATGGATACCTTTATGATACTAGTTCCCAAACCAAATTTATAAATTATTCTGTACCACAAGGATCATTCTTAGGGCCATTTTTGTTCCTGTACTATTTGGGGGGGATGCCTAAACATCTTTACAATTATCTTGAGAAATCTAAATTGTGTTTGTATGCTGATGACATCAGCCTAATTATGAATGACAAAGACTTAAATTCTACTAAAAAACTGTGATGATTCAATTGAAATTTTAAAAAATTATCTGAATGACAAAAATCTTTTACTGAACTCAAATAAAACTACATTAATGGAATGCAGTTGCAGAAATTCAGCGAGGATGCAAAATGATATTGGAAGCAAATTTGAAATGGAAAAAAAAATCTTAGGACTTATTTTGGATAAAACCCTTAGCTGGACATCAATAAAGTTTGTAAAAAATAACTTCTGATATTTTCGCATTAAAAAGATTAGCTCCAAATTGCTTTGAAGAAACTTTAAAATCTGTATATTTTGCAACAATTTACTCTCATGTTGCTTATGGGATTGAAGTGTATGGTGGAAAAAGTTATTTTAATTTAAATAAAATTTTAGTTCTACAAAAAAAAGCAATAAGATGTATACTTAATCTTAAAAAAGATGTTTCTTGCAAGACATATTTCACTGAAATGCAGATTATGACTGTCTACAGCCTTTACATATATAGAACAATACTTTGTGTAAAATTAAATCAGACAAAATTTAAGCGGCAGTGTGAGATACATAACTATAATACAAGAAATAAAGAGAGTTTTACTGTAAAAAAAAACATCATACAGAAAAATTTACTCAAAGACCATCCTATAGTGGAACAAAGTTTATTAACCACCTCCCAGATAGCATCAGGAATGAAAATAATTTTGCAAAATTTAAAAATAAACTAAAGCATTACTTGATTAGTCACCCAAATTATTGTATAAATGATTTTTTAAGATAAAAAGTAAATAGTAAACAAGTTTGTTTTGGGTTCTTGGAAACTAGGAAAGCATTGTTTTTATTTACTGAAGATGACTAGATTACTATTGACGCATTCATGTACATTTGATGTGTATGTTTGAATAAAGATATATTTGATTTGATTTGATAAAGGTCAAATACTGAGGTGCTGAGATTGGGCAGAGGAGGAAAAATGGTTTCCTAAGGTCACAGTTATTTTTCGTCATATTCATTCACGTTTATATTAGTATTGAGCAGGAAGAATCAATGATAGGCCTAAATAACATGATAGGCCTAATTAAATATAGGCCTATTTTATGATGAATATTCATTGATTTATTATATTTATCATCAAATTCGTCTGTGACCTCACCTTAACATGTCAGTGATTGGATTGGAACATTCTGTTATTCTTAAGTACAATGAACTAATCATTTTCAAAACTTTGAACAGCATTTACTTCCGACTGTATCAACTTTTTGAGATTGAGTTTTCGGCATTTAGTTCAACTAGACCTTAAATTTGATGTACATATCAACGTATGCTTACGTTAAAGATTTTCTTCTTATTCCTTACAAAGGTATATACATCCGATACATCGATACACAAAAAAGTAGCTTACTATTACCAGTAACAGGATAAGCAGGCTTACCTTTGAAAATGTAGGCATACCAGATAGAACACATAATAAACACACAAAAATGTAGAATATTTTGAAGCCACCTGACTTCTTTGTCAACTTGAAGGAGAAAGGAGAGAAAGTTGAGATTTTGAATGTTACTGGTCACTGGTTCAGGTGTACCAACACACGTGTTTAAAAGCCACCCACAGGAAAAATGAAAACATATAAAAAACAAATATTTTCAAACATATAAGAAAACATATATTTTCCTGTGGGTGGCTTTTAAAGACGTGTGTTGGTACACCTGAACCAGTGACCAGTAAAATTTAAAATCTCAACTTTCTCTCCTTTCTCCTTCAAGTTGACAAAGAAATCAGTGGCTTCGAAATATTCTACAATTTTGTGTGTTTATTATGTGTTCTATCTGGGATGCCTACATTTTCAAAGGTAAGCCTGCTTATCCTGTCCATAATTTCCCACCTAATTAGGCATAAAGCCCTTTCCAAACAAGACTATTACCAGTATGCCAGATTTGGTTGTGATATATCTTTTCCTTTCACTGCTATAAAGTTATTGCAATTATTGCCTATGATGGCAATTAGGCCCAAACCTCTCTTACCATTTGGCTGATACGCCGAGGTTACGCCTGCCCCCCTACCCCCCGGATACTCTTTCCCCAATTAATTGACCCTAAGTAAATTTGTGAAAAAATTAGATGATAAACTTGTAAGAATTCTTAATTTCACTTGCATTTCTCGAGTAACGTTCCTTTTAAGTGGTTTTTGTTTGAATACACATTTTAGTTTATAGGGGACAGAAAATAACCCAATTTTCCCACTTAAGAAAGTCACTAAACTTCTCCAATTTCATGGTTCCATTTTCAATTACATCAGATGCCCTCTAGTTCGGCCACCTCAGGACCGGACCACCGGCCGAACTACAAAATGGCCAGACTATCCGTAAGTACTATCAAAATGTAAAATAACCCTGTTAAATTCATTACCTATGCTTAAAGACTATCCGTATGTACTATCAAAATGTAAAATAACCCTGTTAAATTCATTACCTATGCTTAAAAATCATCAAAACACGTTATTTAAACATATTTACAGTGCTTAATTGCCAAAGAAAATATTTTGACTTCTCTTATGTTGAACTGTCATATTGCGTCACTCGTAGATAGGTACGTTTTTACCGATACCTTAGACTAGGGAGAGAATACCGTACTGAGGATATAAAGTGAGCAGAAAAACTCATTATGTACTGTAAAAACACACTAGAAATTTATTTGATCGAATTAATTTATACCTAAGGCCTATTACTTGAATCATAACCTAGATTAATGAAATCCCAGATCAAATCTTACTATACAGTCCTTATATTGAAAGGATAACAACATCGTTTATTAGTTGAGGTCAAGTGTGTCAATCAAGCTTACCCGAAAACTAAACTGACATAGTTTACTTCTACGGCCAGAAACTAAATGTTCAGGATAAATCCTGTTGAAGGTCATTCCCCGCGGTGCGGCGTGACGTGGCGATATGACGGATATGAGTCACCATCCTAGAACCGGCCGGACCATCCAGCGGCCGATCCATCCGAAGCCGAACTAGAGAGCATTTACTGTACGTAGTGTTTGGAAAGTGGAACATTAATTTCATTTTTCCTCGAAGCCGGTTTACATAATTTGGTTATGAATAATATAGGATCATGAATCTGTTAGTAGAGCATTTTTAATTTAATAATTTTGAGTGTTACAATTTTAAAACCCCCTCCTGGATATGTAATGTCACTTTTCAACGCCGTTTAACAGACATTTTTTTTTCTTTGTAGAACTATAACTGTATTGTTTAGGGCCATTGGAAGTTGCGTGATAATGCAGCTGTGCGTCTAGCTCGTCTAGTTGTGGCCGCGGCTCGGAAGAAACTTTGATACTGGACAGTCGCGCTGTGCAGCGGGTACACCCGTATTAACCCTTATTTCGTAATTTTTAAATAAGAATTTATTTCCTACTAATTAAAATAGTATGGTACCGTACTTAATTTCTTTTTGATTATTCACTGATAAAATAAGTAGTAAACTTAGTATGTTTTAGCTGTACAGAAAACAAAATAATCTTTAAAAATGCCCCCCAAAAAATCTTTTGACGTATTTGGCGTCATCGTCCCTCCATGTAGGCACCCTTGCCCTTGATGTACAAAAGCAACTAAAGCTTCAAGCATAAAACACAGGCATTCATGTTTCGATACTGCATTGTCGAAGACAAATCTCACTGTTGCATTATGCCAAAAACAACCAGACAAATATTTGTTGACTTGTTAATTCCATAAATTTGCCTGTTCCAAAATCCTGCCAAACAGATAAGGGTACGGTCCCTAACAGTACAGAATAGTAGGACTCTACTCAACTCATGGCCCCCACTAGGGTGGGGCTGATGCAACTCTGGTCACAGGACCCGGGCCCCTGGGGGCCTCAGACCTAGCCCTATTTCGATTTCTTTCATATTTAGTAAGGAATATTTTACAGCAGATCATGATCAAAAACCCAAAAATATAAATTTGTATAACGTTTAGTAAAATAATATTAATTCTAAATTTGTGGTCAGTTACTATTTTAATTAGCCTAGATGCATACGTGCCATTCACTGTTATTTGCATATCCTATACTCTTATATGAGCAATGTTATCGTGCGTTGCGTGCTTGCTTGGATGGTTGGTTGTTTGTTTGCACAATTATCTCAAAAATGGCTCCGAGGACTTCCTTCAAAGTCTGCAAATAAGTAATTTATGACTCAAAAACGTCTTTAATGCAGATTACTTGGCCAGAGAAAATCGAATAGCGTAATAAAACGAATTTCAAAGCTGTAAAATTTTAACATTTGCCTTATGAGTTGCCATGACAGCAACGAAAATAAACAAGGAAAGTGTAAACAAATGAAGTAATCATAAGAGCTGTTTGCAATCTACAGCCATCAAAGAAAAATACAGTGAGTGGGTTGAAGGGTTCATGGAGCAATAAAAAAATTTCTATTTATCAATTTGATGACAATGAAATATTTTTTAGTAGCTGGATGAACTAGTAAACATGAAATAACACCGAGCAAGGCTTGGTCCACCAGGTATTTAATACAGGGTGTTTTTTTTTTTAAACGCAACCCATTTTTAAGATTGAATAATTCATATATAAATATGAAATAAGTATTGTATTATGGTTCTTTGCGTTTTATACAATCTATTATTTAAGTTTGATAACATTTAGTTCACCTTATATGCTCAAAAAATCCGCCAGAGGCATTTGTTTGAAGTTATGCTCTCTCCATCAAATTCCCGAACACGTGTTGCTAGATACCTGTTTGAATTTCTTGCATTACATTTGTTTTGTTTGTTTTGAGGTACTGAATATGATGTGACTTTTTTTTAGGCCTTACTTTGTATGTATCCCCAAAGAACATAATAATATAGTGGGGTCAAATCCAGGGATCTTGTGGGGAAATAATCCTTCACCGATAAAATCAAGTTTTGGGTTGCGTTTTTAATGTGTGTGTCTTTAAGCACAATAACTCGCGTAAAATGGTCCGATCTGAATGAAATTTGCCACAGACATGTAAAGAGGTAATTATTCTACGAAAACAATTCAAAAGCTATTAAGCACCTCAAAACAAACTTAGCAAATTTTATGCAAGAAATTCAAAGAGGCACCTTGCATCACAGCAAATTCATATTCGGGGATTTGATTGAAAGAGCATAACTTTATACAAATGCCCATGGTGGACTGTTTGAGCACATAATGTGAACTAAATGTGATCAAACTTAAATAATAGGTTGTATAAAATGTAAAGATCAATAAAACAATACTCATTACGCATTCATATGTGCATTATTAAATTTTAAAAATGGGTTGCATTTAAAAAAAAACACCCTGTATATAGTTCACGCATTATATCTCTGGCTATGGCTACTATGCTACTAATCGTATCACATAATATTTTCTTCATATGATATAGGTAAACACAATGTTTGACAGTGTTTGGGCCGTAGAACAATGTTTTCAGAAAAGTGCCTCCTCTCTCCCGGCCGCAACTTGTAATCAGCTGACTCTGCCATAGCCGGAGATGTAATGCACAAACTGTACAACAGCGTGCTCGGGCCCCAACTGAATTTTAGCCTTGGTCAGTAAGGAAAATCAATCTCAAAATGGAAACGTATTTTCAGTAAATTAAAAGTGAATGAATGATTTACAATAATTTTCCTAGTAAAGTTTGTTTTTTAAATTGAACTAATAGCCTTAATTATTCATTATTAACAACTATCAGTCCAAATCAAATATGTAAATGGTTAAAAAATTACCGAGTAATTTTTGAAACACGAACATAGGGGGGCCCAAGGCTGATCCTGGTTACAGGGCCCACAATCAAATGTGGGGGCCATGACTCTACTAAACCAAATTACCTGTTGGGATCATCAGCATTATCATCGTCGGCTTTGGGAGCACCCTCAGGGGGGAGAGGGGGGTCGAAGGGCCTGTCGTCATCCTGGGAAGGCTCAGAGGCCGTTGAGTCTGTCGAAGGTTCCACTACTCTCCTTGGCGAGCCTGGAGGATCATCTGGCATTGGAATGTCAGGAGGTTCTATCTCAGTGGGTGGTGGCTTCTCCCCTGGCAGTGGTATATCCATTTCCATTGCTGCAACGAGATTCAAGGCATGAAAATTTGATCCTACATAGATAGTATATTCATATTATATAGCAGTAAAAAACCACAAAAGTTGGAGAAATAGGACTTTGGGCTGGAAAGAAGGACTTTTATTTCGCCCTTAGTAGAACATTTTCGACTAAAAGTACAATTTTCCCTTGAAAAGTAGTGAGTGTTTAAATGTAGGGTATTGACAAAATTCAGCGCTTCATATGAGTTTGCCAAAGATTAAGACAACATTAAACAATTTTTTTTTATGAATCATGCAACGCAACTAAATTTGGGCAAAGCAGGATGACTTCACATACGATTATTTACTTATTATTTAAGTAAAAACACTTATTTTTTTATTTTTTAAAAGCATAAAAAAATTAGACTAATTTTAATTATATATTAATTAAATGTAAAATAAAATAGATGTAGCAAAATGTTAAATGGGGCAAGTGTAACCTTCCCCGTTAAAACCATGGATCAATATGGCTCGGTCTAGAAATAAAAAAGAACTCCTTTCTTCTTTAACGTTAACAAATACTATATATATTCTGTGGCTAAAACTTAGCGGAATCTTTGTGATCACAAGTATTTAAATTTCTTTTATTTCCAAAAATACAATAAAAACAATCAAATTAGCAACCCGCAGGTTCTGCTAGTTTACAAACGCATAAAAAAATATAATTGCTTAAAAAATAAACAGTCTTTAATCAAATAATATATTTTCTTCATAACCGTTTGTTTTTAATAACCAATTCTTAAAATTACACTACTAATTACTCGTCGTGATTTCAACTTCGAAACGTTGCGTCAGCATTCTCGGCATCAGCGAGTGTGAAACTAGCAAAAAATATATATAGCAGACAGCTGACAACACAGACTTCGGTTGAAATTAGCCACAACTTAAAATCAGATTGCAGCACTGTACTATATAAAAATAATTGAAATATGAGTTGAACTAGCAAGCGGCCATGGCTGCCTGTCCATAGAGCTTATGGGAAATAAGTCAAATTCTGTATCTCATTTATTTCTCAACATATCTTAATAAAACTTGGTTTGTGGTATCATGATGAGATCTTATGTAGAGCCTATTGGTCTAAAATCCATTTCCCAACTGCAAACTCGGCAAGGTCTGCAAACTCATTCCCTATGTTATCTTTATGGGAAATAACAAAATTGTATATCTTCCTTATTTCTTCAACATATCTTGATAACAAATGGTATATGGCTTCTTCTAAGTCAAATCTACTCAATAATGAATTAAAACCACCCAGTTTTAGCAAACCTGTTGCAGCAATCCTGCATAGGCCTACTCATTGCTCAAGTTATCTTATGGGGCTTACACAAGAACATGTCATCTCGCTATGTTGGATTGAAATATGATTTTACGCATTTGAAATTTTTTGAGTTTGCAGGTCTGCTACAACGGGATTTTTTGTAAAATTGTTCTTTTAATTAGGATTTTAAGTCCTTGCATATGTTTTGTTTCAGTACTATAGTAAGAGCATGTTTGATTGTCATTATTGAATCATATAATTGCATTTTTAATATGAAACTTGACCATGTCAATGCATGGCAGCCTTTCTCAAGTCAGAGACAATCCCACACATATCGCTTGCCTCTGAAGGGACTGTCCAACGGATCTCTGACTGGCGTGTCTGCGGGGACTACTACGCTAGCAATCACCAGGGGATCCTTTTCAAGGTCCCTCCCGAGGGTGTGCGCTCGCGCGCTGAATCTGCTCCTCCGGCTTGACGCTGGAACACCAGTCGTCTGAGCAAAGAAAAGTTTATGAACGTAATTAAAGACCAGAGCATGTGAACTTCACAAGCGCCAAAGAACTAGCTGCATCGACAATGGGACTCATCGCGACCGCGTGTGAGCATTCGATGCCCGAAGTTTCCCACCGCCACAGGAAGAAGCCAGTTTACTCGTGGACGCCTGAAATCGCGGAACTAAGAGGAGGAGATGCCTTGGTCTCCGACAAGCTGTGCAGTGAGCCAGGAACCGCCCTGATGCAAATGCCAGATCAGCTGAGCATAGACCTGCCCGGAGTGAGCTCCGCGGTGCCATAAACCGGAGTAAAGTCAGGTGCTGGAAACAGCTAAGGATATCGACAACGACCCCTGGGGGATGGGCTACAAACCAGAGGCTAGGGGATCGCTCACCACCTGCAGTCATGGAACCACAAGCCATGGCCGCCGTCGTTGAGACACTGTTTTCCAGCCACCCAGTTTGGCCAGTCAGAGAATTCGGAGAGGTAGGCGCTTCCCAGCTTTCCGGGAAGAGGAACTTACCGCCGCCGTCCGATCCCTACGACCCAGAAGAGCGTCCGGTCCCGAAGGCATCCCGGCAGAGGTGCTCAAGCTCGCTCGGAGGTGAATCCAAGGCTTCTGCTCGATAAGTTCAACGCGTGTCTGACGGAAGGCGTTTTCTTTTTATATTGCTTTGATTTGCTTAAAGGCTGTGAAATTAGAAAGATTTGGTCTGTTTACATCTCTTTTAGCATTACCTATAAATTATGTTTAAGAGCCATAAGTTGTAATAAACTCAAAACTGATAATTTATTCCAAACTTTTAAAAGTTTTTCTATTTAAGGTCTATTACTGATATTATTGACAGAAACCCTCGATCAACTTCGACCCGCTTGATTTGAAGTCAGGTCACTCACTGTTTGACAAACAATGGCTAGATGTTGACATCGTTACAGACTGAATCACAAATTATTCCATGTTAACCCTTCGATCCAGTTCACTCCAAATGAGATATATTTTGGAATGAACTTTTCTTTCAACTTGGCACACTTCAAAATATTTCATAAAGCTTGTGAACTTTTCTTTCAACTTGGCACACTTCAAAATATTTCATAAAGCTTGTTCTCAAGTATTGCATAATCATTTCCAACAGTAGGCCAACCATATAAAACTTGAGTGAAGGATTGAATAATACCAGAGTACAGTAAACTCCCGATTATCCGCGGAATTGGGTGGCGCGACTACCGCGGATAACGAAAATCGCGGATAATCCGCATGTGTTGAAAATGGGAGAGAATAAAAGAGAAAAACAATTTAAAAATTAAAAATCAATTTATTTATACAGTCAGGGGCGAACCCAGATTTAATTTCGGGGGGGGGGGGGGGGATATTCTATAACGTCGCTTTAGGCGAGTATCGCGTCACAATAGACGAATATGGACGTCGCGGTAAACGATTATCGTCGTCGTGGAAGTCAAACATCATTGTCGCAGTGGACACATATTGTTGTCACGTCGCAGTAGACGGAAATCGTCCTCGTGGTAGAACGATATCATTGTTACAGTAGACGAGTATCGTCGCCGCGGTAGAAAAAATATCGTCCTAGGGTTATACGAATGTGGTCGTCGTGGTACCGCTCGCCATACCGCTAGACGAGTATCATCGTTGCGGTAGACGAATATCATTGTCGCAATAGATAAATATTGTTGTCACGTCGCAGTTGACAAAAATCGTCGTCACGTCACGGCAGACGAAAAACGTCTTCGCGTTACGGTAGACGGAGAAAGCCTGCGCGCGTTTTGTACGCAAAAAACTTGTCAGTTCAGTCTAATTTTTCTTAATACGTATTTTCTCGCTTTTTGTAGCATGCGCGGATAATCCGCACCGCGGATAATCCGATCGCGGATAATCGGGAGTTTACTGTATCTTGTAAAAACCTCCATGCCTATCATAACTTGCATAATGTACTAAAGATTGAAAAATAACATCAATTATACCATTTGATGTAAAGAAATCAATGCTATAAAGAAAAAGAAACAACTATTAAAGGACATACTTGGCCCATTTAATAACGACTCAAGTAAATGCTCAAAGGGTCAGGGTAAATGCTTTTATGTTTTTATTTACGGTGATAAAAAACTTTGCCTATTCATAAACCTTGCAATACATGACAAAAGTGCCATTTGTAAATGCAAGGATTCACAAATTTGAACTATCAGGATGCTAAAACACGTAATTTGATGATAAAAAAAGTCCGAACACCTTGTTCGATGTAATGCAAACTGTACATTGCAGACGAGAAAAGTCTGAACACCTTAGAAAGAAATTAAATTCTTCAAAAACTACAACTATTTTAATCTTAAACAATCTTTATTACATGTATTTTATGACAAGGAAATACTTCTTAAACTATCTAATAATATAATTTCTTGAACTTGTCCGGTTCCTTATTAAAAACACTATTGAAATCGGCAACTTCCGCCGAACAGTCAACTTGCCGATCATTCACAGCCACCTAAACAAAAGTGATTCTCAATGACGTCTGATACTTAAGTTTAGTACGTTTTCAAAAACCTGGGACCACGGATCATGTTGGTATTTTCTCTTTGGCGATTTCTTGAAGGCAGACGCTTATTATTTCAGTTCAAAGTCACCGCATTCGAAATCTGGCAGGTGTTGGATAGGCCTATTTTGGTTTCTTTTATTTCCAATGACGTCTGACATTGAGTACATTTTCAAAAACCAAAGACCATGGAACACAATAGTGTTTTCTATTTGGTGATACCTTGAGGCAGACCTTATTATTTCAGTTCAGTCAAACTGCGTTCGATATTTGGCAGAGATTCGACGTTTGGTAATTTTATCTTGATGTCAAAACGGGACAAATGGGCGTCTCTAGATAATTCTTAAGGACAATGAGACATGTCGCTAAAAAACGGGAGTGTCCCTTTCAATACCGCATCTCAGCACCTTTTTAGTTTTTCTTTTCGTCTAGTCACCTTAGTACTGTTCATTTTTGAATTTTTATTAAAATTACTTCACTCAAAGCTCATATGACGTGTTTTATATTTTTTAAATACTGTTCCAGAATGAGTAAGGGCATTCTGCTGCTGGGCGCAGAAGTATAACCTAAGAAGCGTTTAACTCAACAATTAGTGTTAGGGGTTAGAGTTACAAACAGGATGTTAAATATTTCCTTAGAGCCAAAATGTAGGGGGAAAAAACTAACCTTCTTAATGAAGTAAAATAAGTTACTGTCTCTACAGGCTAATCAAATCAAACCCAAGACGATTAGGCCTAATGTACATCATGGAGGATTGTAGTCCTCACCGCCTTGAAAACAGCTGTGGATATTAATGATATACCCTAGATATATTTAGTCTAGTATATCGCCTCAATAACAAATACTGTTATTTAACAGAACATAGACTCACGGTTGTAGGCCCATTATGACTAACTTAGGCTATTTTATTGGGAAGGCCATAAAAATGTGTAGGCCTAAGTTGACATAATATTTGAAAGCATTTTAACGTGGACATACGCCCTATCTTTCCTAATAACCTAATGATGTGGGAAATTCTTAGTTCTGTAGAGGCAGCGCAGATTAGATAAAAAAGGAGTTATAACCAGGGGCGGACTGGGCCGCAGGTCTACCGGCCACATGGCAGATGCGCCCTCAAGAAAAATGGCACCTGGCGCCCTCCAGACTTAAAAAAAAAATTAATTAGCATGTGGCGAGGCGCCCTCGGGGCGACTAGTGCAATTTCTCCTTGTTAAGTCCGCAGTAAAAATGGCCCACTTTAATGATATTCATTATTTCACCGTAATGGTGCAATGGTGATATGTAACGCACTACGGACTAGGCGGCTTAACATGGCACTACTTGCTGATAACGCAGCGGGGCAGCGTTTCCACTGTGATAATCACAGCAGAGCAATTCAAGCAAGCTTCGTCGCCGAGTCTGGCAGATGGTTATGTTCGGTGAAGTTCGTTGGACGTTGATTCTTATTCATTTCGTGTTGGTATTTATTGTACAGTAGAGCGCCGACTATCCGAACTAATTGGGGACAAAGGGTGTTCGGATAATTGAATATTCAGATAATCGAACATGAAAAGAAAACATTTAAAAATTATATATGTAACGTAATTTCTAGTAGTAAGAAGGCTAAAAAATTATCAAACAAAAATTGTTCACGTAATTCTATTATGAAATCTATCTGAATACATGGATATCCCGGTGCGACGGGAGTTTCGGTTGGCGCGCGAATTTGAATTGCTTGAGAATCATGTTCAAAATATCAATTATGACGGCGTTCGGTTAACCGACAGTTCGGATGACCGACGTTCGGTTAATCGGCGCTCTACTGTAGTACAAAGCAAAGTGAGTAGCGAAGGGTTGTAGCAACCTTGATTGTTCATATTTCCGTCACCGCTGGTATGAGTGCGCTGAACGCTGAATTTGCGCTGAATGTCCTGAAAACTAAACAAAACAGTAGGCTAACCATTCAACGACTCAATTCACTGACACCTGACACTGACTATTCCATAGTCCAGTTCCACTGTTCCAGGTCCACCAGTACTGTCTTTCAGCTTTCGGGGATGGGGCGTTCTGCGGCCCGCGCCCCATCCCCGAAAGACGGTACTGGTGGAACTGGAACAATGGAACACTGGAACTAGACTCTGGAATAGTCAGTGTCAGTGAATTGAGTTGTTGAATGGTTAGCCTACTGTTTTCTTTAGTTTTTAGTGACATGAGGGCTGCCGGCGTGCAATCAGTTGAGTGGAGGCATGTATGTTGAGTGGAGTATGTAATAAAATGTTTTTATTGTACATGTATTTTGTAATATTGAATGTTATTTTTACACCGGGTGTCCCACAATTCCCCCCTTTTCAGCTCTTCCCCTTGCTTTTGTCATTAAACTTGTAGCAAATTGCAGTAAAGAATCTTAAAAAAGTATAACACTGCACAACTTTGACAGTGGACGTAAACAAATGTGGACATTTAAGTAGGCCTATAATTTAAAATTAACTTCATTCACAAAATTGTTTTATTAAAACAGTTTGAAAAATGCACAGATTTTAATAAGCTTTGCGAGTGTAGAAATAGCCTAAAAACGATTTAAGGGTGGTAAATTTTCAAAATTTTCCTGAGGGAGGACCCCCGGACCCCCCGTTCCTCTGGGGGGTAAGCCCTCCAGACCCCCCTAATCGGCGCCCTCCAAAGGCCAAACATGGCGCCCTCCCTTATGGTGCCAGTCCGCCCCTGGTTATAACTCTCCTTGATCATAATTACACAGAGGAAGGAAGAGGACCTTCTCTCTTTGAAGATTATAAAATTACTTCTTGCTACCCGCTATGAACGTAATTTCATTTGAAGTATCGGAAACATCAATATTTTGCTCTCGATATTTTGTGTTTTGATGTTGAATATTCAAATTCATTGAGAAAGCGATACAGTAGAGCGCCGATTATCCGAACGTCGGTCATCCGAACCGTCGGTTAACCGAACGCCGTAATTATTCATATTTTGAACATGATTCTCAAGCAATTCAAATTCGCGTGCCAACCGAAACTCCTGTTGCGCTGGGATATCAATGTATTCCGATAGATTTCATGATAAAATTACATGAATAATTTTTGTTTGATCACTTTTTAGCCTTTTTACTGCTAAGAATTACGTTACATATATAATTTCAAAATGTTGTCTTTTCATGTTCGATTATCCGAATATTCAGTTATCTGAACACCCCTTGTCCCCAATTAGTTCAGATAATCGGCGCTCTACTGTACCATATAACACCTATTTCAAAACTGGATGTCCCTCTAGACCACATTCCAGTTTGGACAGAGATTTTGAATCAGATCCATTTCTTGAGACCAGATATAGGGAACCAGTGGGTTTTACCATGTTCCCCTAATGTAGCCACCTAACCTAGGGCTACTTACAGGCTTAACAATTGAAATTTAAGGCCCAGCTTGCACTAGCCCTCCCTCTGTCACTCCAGCCTCTGCAGTTATCAAATAACTTAAAGCCTACAAATCAAAACTGAGGAAACTATAAAATTTTAAAATAAAATCTCTAAAAACCAAATTTAAAGAACTGAAGTTAGTGTAGACATCACTTACTTTGCCGGTATTAACTTGACCGTAATTGGTACACTAATAAGTTAGGTTATTACGGTAATTGTAAATTTTAGACATACTCTTATTTCAGAATTAATTAATCAATACATTCAATAGAACACAAAATGCAGAGATAACAGTTCGGAAACAATTTGGCTATCACTACATGACTTCCATTTTCTTTCCCAATTTAATAATCAGTGATGCCAAAACATTTTGTTCCAAACAAGGAGGTTAGAGTCTATACTGGAAGTACCGTCACAATTTGCACATATTTGTCGATGAATAAGCGGCTTTTTTATTTTTATAGCTTGGCAAAATGGGGGGAAGTAATGAGGTAATTAAGGGGGCCAATCGGCAAACCAAAACTAGCTCGTCGAAATGCCGGCAACTGTGAAAGCAGATTGCAGATTTACCGACGTCATGGGCCGGCATCTCGGACTACATAAAAAAACCGGGTAAAAGTAGTTGCGTTTCGCCCTCCTTCAGCTACCTTAACGCCGCTGAATATTGTTTTAAAGAGTTGAATGGACGACGAGTGTGTCCCAGAGGCGGATTTGAAAATTTGCCGCCCCTGGGCTAAATAGGGGAATAGGGGGATTAGGGCGCCCGGCGGCAGGATTTCCGTCTCGGCAAAAGTGGTGACCTTTTTTTTACTCGCACGTGTGCTTTTTTGCCCCGTTGTGGGTCTTTTGGACCGTTTTTGCCTGTTCCGGACCCTAAGCAAGGCTATTTCTACGATTTCAAAGGGCGATTGTGACTTCTCTCTAATTTGCCGCCCCCCCCCCAATTCTGCCGCCCTGGGCTATAGCCCTTTAAGCCCATATGTAAATCCACCCCTCTCCGCTCTCGCTTCCATAGATCGGTTACACTTCGCCACCCCGCGGCCAGTCTGGGGTCTCCTTGTGTTTGTTACTGCCCGAGTCCTTCGAACATTTTGCCGCCGCGCCTCCGCTCGTCGCTCTTTAGCTTTGATTTTAGTCTAAAGGCGACTAGTGATAATACTGTATTCTCCAATATGCAATGTATGCAAAATAAAAAAGCCACACAAACGTCACCGAGGGAACGTGCATTAGTTCATGTCGCATTGTCAGAAAAAGCTCAATTTACGGAAACAATTTTTAAGGCCAGATAATTTAATATTGATTTATGAGCTTTATGGCTTCAATGTAGGTGGTTCTCAATTTTTATTTCACTTTTATCCCAGCATGTGCTTTGCTTTTTCTTCAAACGCGTTAGAAGGCATTTTGCAGTCAAACGAATTGATATTTTGAACTCTTCGTTTAAAATAAAACTAATTTAATTTACAACAATGGGTATTAAAAGACCCCCGTTGCAGCAGACCTGCATACTCCGCGAATTTCAAATGCATAAGAACATATTTAAATTCAACATAGCGAGATATTACATGTTTTAAGCTCCATAAGAATAACATTGGGAGGTTTTAAGAGAGTTGATTATTTTTATTGATGGAGTCAATGGTCGAACCATTTTGCAGCCGACCATCGCGGCGATATTACGCGTGATTGTCGCTCTTCAAGGCGTTCACAAAGTTATTTCCACTGTTTTTTCGCATTCAGTAGATATTCGAGTGCATAGAGTACTTTGCAAGATATCACAGTTAATGATTGTTTAAGCGACTTGAGGTTCCTTTTCGTATGCACCACATACTCTGCTAAATCGATTATTTTTAATATTTCTCGGTTTCTTATCGCTAAAATAACAGAATGAACTGAACCGTACCCAAAACAACTGCGTTGTTTTTCGTCAAATTGCCGATTAAAGGTAGAGCACGATGCCAGAAGGAAATTACCCCTCCGCGCACTACCACGTTTAGCTCCACAATTTAGTAGGAATGCAGACAGTTATTTAGTTAAAATATATAGCCTCCATTAGACAATGTTGAATTGGGATGGTTGGATTGTATATTAAGAAATAACTCTAATACATTAATCTGAATAAGTGCAAGCCCTATGCATTTTTGTGTAAGTGAATCCCATTTCAGGCCCCAACTTATTAAAACGTAAAACAAACTCTGGACCTGAGGGGGGGGGGCGATCGCTCCCCTCGCCCCCCCTCTGGATCCGCCACTGCCCCCCCAAATTTTATTTGATGGCGCCCTGAGCGCCGTATCCCCCCATTCTGGGCACCCCTGGTGAGAGGTTTTTCCGATTGTTTCATATTATTATGGAAGAGTGTGCTAATAACCATTATCCGATGTAGATCAATAGTGTGGTTGTGGTTGCCGTAAAATATTACAACAAACTATAATAAGCACTTCGAGATAAAAGTCGAAATACTTCGAGATAAAAGTCGAAGTATAACTGACGCGAATTCTTGGGGCCCAGTGCGGTGGATGCGCGGTAGCAAAAACGGCTAGTGCGCATGCGCGACAACGCCTCGCTAGAGCGCAGCACTGTCGGTCTGCTCTCAGCCGTCAACAATAGCGTGTCACTACATGTCGTCCTAAAAACATTCACCGACGGAACATTGACTCTCACTGGCGATTAATGATTTGTTTGAATTCTATTCAATAATATCTTGTTACTCTGAACAACGATTGACACAGAAGCAGTAACTATGTGCGAGCTGCCGAATGTACGCAGCCAGACTAGTACAACGTCGGCCGCCGCTGCCGCTACTACTCCCCTCTCCTCCCAGCCTACCCACTCCCCGCCCCATGCGCGGACTGGGCCCCAAGAATTGGCGCCAGCTATACTTCGAGATAAAAGTCGAAGTACTTCGAGATAAAAGTCGTAGTACTTCGAGATTAAACTCAAAGTGAATGAAAAACAAAGAGAAATGATGCATCCCTTCAGGGCCGTCGTACAAAATTTTCGAACTCGGGATTAATGGTATGTTTCGATCCGTCTTCGCGACATCGCTTCAACAGGGGGCCGTTTCTAAACGATTTTGGTGGATTAATAAAATTGAAATTGTATTTTGTAATACTAAGATTCCGTTTCAAAACTGTAAGGATACAATAGAGATGGATTGTAGTTAGTGGTTAGTAGCTAGTATCAGTGAAACACGTTTAGAAACACCCCCCAGGCCCCAGGCTTGTCTCGTCGACAGTGTTGCCACCCTGACCCAGGAAATTTCCCCAACTGTCAAGCGAAACATCCTCATTTTTTTTATCCCCAGCCGAAGCAAAAATCCTCCATCCTCCAAGCCAGTGAGATGTTACTTTTACTACTGGAGTTCGCGCATAACAGTAAACCAGCGACACCGTTGTTTATGTCAGGTTGGCAGCGCCAAGGGGAATAAATTCCGTTCTTTGAACTACTCCCCCATAAAGAACAACTCGGCCAAGTGAGTTATATGTATGGAATCAAACGATTTATTCATACATTACATTGTTTTACTCAACACCAATGTAAATACTATACCGCTCTTTCATGAATAACAAAACATTCTACATTATAAGCGTCGAACTCGAACTAACTACGAACAAACTAACTAACCTTATAAGAACAAAAGAACCGACTCACTGATTCAAACGATTCCTGTTCCTGTTCCATAAAGATTGTAATTCTATTACCGAGTCGTTTATAGAACAGAATTTATTCCCCTTAACGCTGCCAACCTAACAAAATCAATGGTGTCGTGTTTTCGTCTAAAATTGCATTGCCGCGCGAACTCCAGTAGTAAAGGTAACATCTCTTTGCTTCAAGCCATAGAAAACGAAAGAAAATCCCCAAGTTTTCCTCATTCTATAGCCAAATAAATCCCTTTCATCTGCCAACTATCCCAAAATTAATTTCTATGACCGTAATTATGAGGGTGAAAAATTCACTCTAAATATATTATAACTATTCATTTGCTTCATATCTAAATTATTATTTACCAATCATCCGCCAAAATTTAAATCCGCCAAAATTCCCCATCGGACTCAATTCAATTCGCCAAAAAAATCCTCAAGGCCAAGAAAATCCCCAAAAGTGGCAACACTGCTTGTCGACACTCGACTTGTGGAAATTGTTTCATTCATTATCATTATGGTAGCCAACCTTCTCCACGATTTATTTGTCATTATTTCAGGTAAATTTATTAATATTAATATCTTAGCCCTATGTTTGGGTAGCTATTTGTGCCACTCAAATAAATTCACCTATTTACGGATCAATCGACTATATTTAACATATACAATTTTTGTTCCACTGTGTTCCCTAACTGATATAAAAATTTGGTAGCCTAAATTTCGATTTTCGTTCGTAACCATGGTTTTATAGTTATAACGTAATTGAATTTAATGAAAATTATTTTAATTGCATACATGTGTGATCATGGATATACCTTAAAATGGTATTATACTGTTTTTTGTTATGTTCTGAGGATGTAAACTATAGGTAGCCTACTAGGCTAACTAGCGTTTAGGCTAGAAACGAGTCTCATTCCCACCACATCATATCTTAACAGGGCAAGGAAACAATTAATTTTATGAATAAATTAGCGTAGTTACTGTTTGATAAAGTTTCTTATTAGGCCTATCAACTGAACTGTTTGGCCAATTATTAATGTAAACTCTTGAACCTCTCTCTCCCTGAGGCCTAATTATTTATGTTTAAGTAAAGTTTGATTTAGGTTGCAGTTTCCTTTCGGTCCCACACCTAACCTCTCCCTGTATTGATGATATCGCTATACCAATAACAGGTTCATTGCATAACAATTGATTAGGCCTACACACTTTAACTATAGGCCTATGTGATAAGGTAGGATTTTAGGGTATTGAGAAAGAAAAACTCACATAGTTAAATGTAATGTACACAGTTTGTTCACATGAAGTACCTCAAAAACAAAACGAGGTTGATAACGTAATTGCACTGAATTGATATAGATGATCCAAAGTAATCAATCATAGGAGATCGAGGTAGGCTAATCGATTGTAGTTAAAAGATTATCGACGACCGAAAGTGACAGTTAATCAAATTACTTATCATGAGGCCACTTGTGTTGTATGACAAACCGAGCTCAATACTCCCGCCAAATTGGAAGTTATGTCGGTTGTCGTCTGACTGCTTTGAAGTGGTGCCCACCGGCCAACGACTTCTGCGACGGTCTAGCTCTTCAGATTAGGAAAATTGCAGTCCGGCCAAAAGTAAATGCGGCAATTGGAAGACCGGCCAATTAGGGAATTGATAAATAGTTTCACGAAGGCTAATAGGCAAGTAGTTTATAGTAGGGGGTTTAAAAGGTAGTTGGCAGGTTTTCCCATGTTATTCTGATGGGGATCAGTTTTCAAATATTTGCTTGTGGAAGTGACCTTGTCTGGGGAATCTCATCCTCCTGGGGAAATAAGCCCTTGTCTGGGGGATCCCACACATATTTTTTTAACGTTCGAGTCCAAAAAGTGGTAGTGTACATTTTATTTTATCCCTGTTAGGCCTATACTGTTTCCAAAGTGCCAAAGACGTAACCGGCAGATTCATAATTAGTGCAACAAACTGAGTTAGAATCAATAAAAAAACCTTTGTCCACCTAAACTTCCAGGTCGTCGCAAATTGTGATGGGTTAGCGCCCAAACTAATATAGCCTATAAGAGGTTTTCTATCTGCAACTGAAGTTTAGAATATAGGGAAAAACTCTTGAGACAAACAATAAATATTTGATTCCCTAGCCTATACTTTCCAATACCATACTTTTCGTTGAATTTGGGTACTATTGATATAAATTTCATAAAAAGCATTGGAGGGTATAGTAGGCCTTCTTTTTGAAATTTTTGTATGTCAAGGTTGATGAATCGTTAAATTGTTCAGTTTGTAACCTATTTATTCAACTGTATCGCTCCAATGTGCTGTGTAGCGCCCTACTAAAAAATTATGCTTTAAGATGTTCATAAAAAACCAAGAAACCACTAAGGTTAGACACAACCTATCTGACATAATGTGATGATGATTCTGGTCTCAGTCAGGTAGGCCTACAGGTTCCTAGTTGTAAGACATAAGAATTTAAAAACTGAGTTCTTGAACTAAACTAGACAATGAAATTAGATATGTTATTAGGGCTACTGCAACTGAAGCCAACTTTACAAGATACTCTTAGGGTCTCGGTACTGGTACGGTAAATTCAATTCAGTACTTGATTATAGACAGTAACATTAATTGTCGTAGCCAGGAGGCTGCTCTTGTTTTGTCAGCTATCTCAAGAACATGTTATTTGTTTCAGACCATTAATTTGAAAATGCCTGTAATCGAAGGATTCGGTGACGAAGTCGTTCAGTTTTTCTCAGTGGTGGTAGTTGTTGTAGTCGCAGTCACCGCATGGTGGTCTACAAGCATTAGAGAGAGTCACCACAATATTAGAACTGTTCTGATACTAGAGCGAAGGTCAAGAAACAGAACAAGCGGAGAGTCGACCCAGGCTCCGGCGATTGTAACAGACACCGACAACACCATAGACACCGGTCAACAAGACAGTTCTGATGGAGGGGAAGCCGAACTTTTATCAGATGAATCTCAAGATAAAGACGAAAACGAGGATTCGAGTACAGTAGTCGAGGAAGAGGCAGCTGGTGGATGTACCGTTAACGAACCCTCATCCACCAATGAAGGAGCTGCCGCCCAAACTCAGGAAACTCAGGGTAACGACAGTGAGCGTGGCTCGATTGTAAGGAAACGGCTAGTACCCCTTTTAAAAGCAAAATCTGCAACGCTTTTATCAGACCCTTCACAAGACAGAGTGATAGAAGAAAGTCAAGAAACAGAAAGAGAGGGAGATCAAATTAGGATCAGGTTGAAGTATTTGAATGATGACCAAAAGCTGGTTGAGGGCAGATTACAGGAACAGCTTGGAGAATTCAAAAGGTAAGATAGGGCTAAGAGGTCTTCTTTGTCTAAGCTTTTTTTAATATTTATAAACCAAAATGTCAATTGTTAGTACACTATATGAATAACAAAATTAAAGCTTAGAGTGATTTAAATTGTCAAGAAACAAGAATTTTGGATTTTCGCATGACAAGCAGTTGCGCTTCAACATACTATTATTTTAGGTTAAATGATTTAGACGTTTTGTTCCTGATTTTTTTAAAGTCCTATATAAGAATTTTGCAATTCATAATTTTCTTTTTAAATGAAGTTGAACGTTTTCCCTTACCTTTATTTTTTAATATAGCCTATTAATTAATTTTCTAAACTTAAGTTGTCTTTTTTAGATCCTTAATTTTGATTTTATTTCACAGAGTATAATTTTAACTTAAGGATCATGTTGGCTCCATTTTCATTTTCAATCATTTGGTGCCAAATATTAAGTACTGGGGAAATCAGGTGATGATGTATCGCAATATATTGCTGAGGCTGACATCTTAACAACCATAGATCACTTAAGTTTACTCTTTTTATTCAGGATCGGATGGTTTGGACTGCTTTTAGAGAATTAGTCTTTGCCTGAAATCTGCCAGCAGAAGAGTTTCTGAAGTGAAAAGGTGCTGCTATAGATAGCCTACACATCATTTTGGCAGTTCCAGAGGGGGTGCTGTTCATAATCGCATTCGAACAGGACCCAACGTCCAAAGTTGCGGGAAAAAACAAGTTATTTTTCAGCTGCCGAAAACACGTTGGTAGAGGCTTTGAATTCACATCAGTAAAGTCCATGTTTGGCCCTTTCGGAAGTTTAATCGATCCAGTTTAGTTTCGTTAGGTCTTGGTAATTAATCAAAACTTTGATTAATTACCTGGACTTAACTATCAAGAAAGAGAGAAACAAACATAAATTTAAGATTTTTAGAAAACCCACCCAAACTGAAGTTGTAATCCACGCCAAATCTAATCACCCCTGGGCTCATAAAATGTCAGGTTTCCATTCAGTGGTTACAAGTTACAAGGCTAATTAATATCCCTATGACTAAACAGGATTATGAAAAAGAAAAAAAAATCATTAAATACTTATCAATTCAAAATAGATATAAGCTGAAAATAATTGAAAAAATGATAACAAATAAAAAAAAATAGGCTAGAAAACACTAGAATGAAAACAAAACACTAGAAAAGAAGAAATATATAAGTATACCTTACATAAATGTATTAACAAAGTTACTAGAAAGTCATTAGAAAAATCTATTGTAGAATTAAGCTACAACATAAGTCATAATGAATTTCATATATTACAAAAAAAATCAACTCCAAGAGATGACACAGATAAATATGATCAATCAGGATTATATCAATTCAATTGTTCTAATTGTGAAAAATGCTACATCGGGCCAACCGGAAGGCCATTTAAAACATGTTTCAAAGAACATATCCAAGCCCCAAAAAGTAACAACAAAACAAGTATGAAGTCAACATTTGCCGAGCATCTCTTTGAAAGCAATCATAACTACGGAAGTATTTAAAGGAAAACATGACTATATTAGAATATATGCAGAAGGGCCACTAAATGGATAGCAAAGAAGAATTTTATATTTACAAGAAACAAAAGGAGAGCCCTTAAAACATTTTAAAATACACAAATAAATATATAATCAAGTTTTTCATAAAATTTAGAATATGAAAACAACCTTAAAATACAATAAATAACGACCACCTCCTCCTGACTGCACCATATGATTATACACTGATGATTTAAATTGTTACTTTACTTTTCTATTAATTTTATTTGTTTACAATTATTATAATTTTAAATATCCTAAAACTACGTAACAAACTAATACCTTGAAAATGGCCTTAGTCGCCAAAACATGATGGTTTTCAATAAATTATAACCACAAAGGGTACTCTGTTATTACTTTTTGCTTTATATATATATGAAAATGAACAAAAAGGTGTTTTTGGAATCTGGGGACCTCAAAACGTAAAATTATGATGGGCTCTGGCTTAGTTATTACCTACGGTAACAGCTTCTTCCCTATAGAGTAAATTCACAGTTGTTCTCATCTTGAAATGTTCCTTATCAGGTGACGGTGGTTTGTGTTATATCATATGCTGTAGAGCAATATTGGAATCATTTCAGGCGGCACTTCAACATGGAACTATCGGCTGATAAGCTGGTCAGGCTGATCTTCAACGGTCAAGTGCTCGGCAGTGACCAGCAGACGCTGCAGGCTTGCGGCTTGTACGACAACTGCGTCGTACACTGCTTGGTGCACAACCAGCGGGCGCCCCCACGCACGGCCTCGGCCCCCCACCATAACGCCCCGGCCGCCCCCTCCCCCCCCGACTGGAACCTCACAACCCTGCTCTACACCTGCGTCAGTGTCGTAAGTGACCTTGTTTATTTATTCTAGCTGAAGGCCACGCTTTTTTTTAACTGAGGGCCAGGCTTAGAAGTTAATAAATGAATAAATGAAATTTAGTTCCACAAATAAAAATACATAAATAACAAAAGACAAACTTGGAAATTTACTGACCACAATAGCAAGTCGTGTGGCCAGTTTAACCCTCGAGAGGACGCTCCGGGTTAAGCGGAGGAATCCTCCGGGTAAATTTTTGTTGTGGTAAATATTTGTCTTTGGGTTGGCAGCGCTGTCCTTTTGTGTAGCTGTCACCCCTCCCCCCTAAAGCATTTGTCCGCCCTGCCCTCCAATTTTACCAACTGAGGTCAGTTTGGTGAGTGATGTCCTGAGTTTCCAGAGGATTCCTCCGTGAGCGTTTTCGATCGATACCTTTAGGAAACCTCCGTGAGTGTTACCATGTGTTTTATAATACTACTTACATTGTTTTACTAACTTTGCAATTTTCACTCTTTTTTTGCAGGGATATAGCGTGAAAACCTTTTTTTTATCATATTCTGTTTCTGTTTCATAGAATATAAGTATTTAGAATACATTGTGTTCATTATTTAAAACCTGGAGGAAACCTCCTTGAGCGAGACACGGCGTTTAGAATTTTAAGCCACCTCTGGAGGGTTAAATAAAATAAAAATAAGGTGAAAACAACATAAATATTAAGTCTAGCTTCAGTGTAAAAACCACTTATTGACGCCATCTGTAATGTTTGTACAACTATAAATATACATGGTAAATTAAATTGGATCAGCAATTTTAATGCAAAATATTACAATAATAAATTTATTGTAGAAAAAGAGGGGGAAAAAGGAAAGAACATAAGTAGACTGATAAGATGAAAGAACCTAAGATAACACGTTACTTAACGAAATGTCTTCGTGACTTAAAAGCCATTCTTTTAATTTTTTACAAAAAAGTGGAAGCACTTTTTTCCATGGACACTGCAGCTTTTTTAGCTTATTGTGCACCCTCAAGGTTGCAGCATTATCACATAGCAAATCGCCATTGGTGATTGGCGGGATTCGAACCCGGGACCATGGGACAGAAGTCCCGCATTCCACCTCTACCATCACACCAAGCCGCTCCCCATGTATTGAGTAACGTCAGTCCCTATATGTATGTTATCAATATTTATTTGGCCTAATAAAAATTAATTTGATGTGTTTTATTTTCAAATTAACCCTTTGGCTGCCATGAAAAATTTTTGATTTTGTTTTCATACTACCATGAAAAACTCATTATTTCAGTTTTAAACTGCAGTGGTAAAAATGCTACGTCAGTCTGAGAACTGCCAGGATGAATCAGCTAATTTTGCAGTAAAATTGTGTTAATAAACCGAATAATTGAATATTTTAGCAATCGATGTATTGAATCAAAAGATTAATCGATTATCTTTCAGGTTTTATAATGGGAAAAATGTAACAGTAGTCATTCATGGAATTGATTCGATTATCTCAGCAGCTGCGAGCCGACCTGGCCGGCCGCGGGCAGTTCTCGCGATGTAATACAAAGCCAATGTAGTCGGCTCTTGGCAGTCAAAGGGTTAAACCTAAATTTTTAAAAAGAAAGTTTGAAAAATACTTATATTATTTTTAGGGTGTTTATATGAATTGTACATCATGATGCACATTGAAGGGGCTGTTTTAGAAAAAATCAGTGATGCTTAAAATGTTCCTTATCAGGTGACAGTGGTTTGTGTTATGTCATATGCTGTAGAGCAAAACATGATAAGATCAATCGACTAATAATTCAAAGGTCTGTTTCTTGTTCATCATCTGTTTCATTATAACCAAAGAACATGAATCATTGTCAATAAATTGTCTCAGTGGCTGTGGCTCTGATATTTGCGGAGAAAACAAATGAGACTAATCATATCTTTTATGAAAATTCTTTAATAACACAAAACTCCGCAAATATAATAGCTAAATATAGAAGTATTAGAGTGCTTCGAGTAGCGTGTGTGAGTGTGAGTGTGAGTGGTTGTGTGTGCATGTCGTGAAGCCGCCAGATTGGAGGCATTGCTGTTAGTAAGGTAGATGTATGTTTTTGTTTTAATTGTCTATTTGTATATTCTGTTGTCCTCATCTCTATAAACCACTGTGCCCCATCCTGGCTTGCATGGTCACTTGCCATGTATCTTCGGCTTTGTCACTTTTTGTTAACTAGTAAGGATTATTCGTATGTAAAATGTGCATGATAATGAAAAATTAACATAACAGAGTGTCTACTGACATCTGGTTTTAAAATTCCAGTATATTTCCAGTATAGCCCAGTCAAATTAATGTTATAAAAATACAAAAAATGGTATAGTTTTGCGAATTAGCTTAAAATGTGCGTTAAGGCTTCTAGTTTAACATACTAAAAGTCCCTTAACGTGAGCTCGCGCCGCCATATTGGATTTTAGGTACAATTTTTTGGGTTTTCTTAATTATCTCTGTAAATATCAATATTTTTCATACCATATAGAATTACAAAATTAAAGTACACAAAATTTGCAACAAAAAGTTTATTTACCATTTGAACGTAACCCAAACCGTTTCCGAGAAATATGCACTTAAATATGTAAATTTTTAGATTTTTAGGTACAATTTTCTTATTTTTCAAAATTATCTCAAAAACCATTAATATTTTACATACTATATGCAGTTACAAAATTAAAGTACACAAAATTTGATACAAACGTGTATTTATTGTTTTTTTGTAACACTATCCGTTCCAGAGAAACATGCAATTTAATAAGTTAATTAAAAATTCCGATCATTTTATACCATGCATTTTGGCTATTAAAAGTTCACAAAAATGTTCTGTGTAAGTAATAAATTATATCCATTCATACTTTTGATACTCCTTATAAAACTGTCATCCTCCCTCTGGAACCATTTTCGATAGTTAGATTAACTGCTTATGGGACTATATTTTTGTTTTGTTTTAGCCATACAGACAAATTTAGTTTCCCTGTTGTCAACAAATAAAATCAGCACATTTTACTTCATATTTTATCTTCTTTCATTTGGCATCTAGTGTTCTGTGTTGTTTTAAACATGCATATTTACTTAAAAACAATTTACAAAATGTAATGATAAATTGGGAACCATTAAAATGTGTTATTTGTGATCATAGTGAGCAGTGATCCTCCCTCTGGAACCATTTTTGGTAATATACATTATTAGATTAAGTGCAGGTTCATTATTATTTTTATCATATTGTTTGAAGTTCATTCACAAACATACTCAGGATTGTATACAAAATATATTGACGAAGTTAAACTAAATACTACTTACATTGAACTAGTCACCACAATGTTTTAATTAACAATACTTAAATTGTAAGTTATATATATTTTTATGTTATAAACTAACAAAAAAGTTTAAATGTAATATCTGGTATTTTCGTCATTTATGGACTGGCTAGTGGAATGTTAGTGGAACGGTATATGACCTTACCTTAGTTTAAATTTGTTTAAACGCAAGGAAAAATCGTTTTCCTGCCTCAGCAACAGCCTCATGAGTCGAGTTTGGATTTAGAAAAAACTGCTGGGACATCCTGAATATTCTGATTTAATTTTTAAAATTTTAAACACTATTTTACCAGTACTGTTAAACACTGATGTACATCCACTAAAAGCATGTAAGAAGAATCTTTCACGAAATCCCGGTGGCAGCTGCTGAATAGATGAGAATGTTTTTGGTCCTGATTTGAGTTTACTATAGGTTGAAAGAAATGCGTGTTTTTTTCTGGTGGTGTTAAACCCACAAGCAACACTAAAAGGTTCCCCGACAATGACCTAATTAAGGTTTTTTCAAAATTATTGTTGAAAAATTATATTTTAATAGCAGTGTTAACAATGAGGAGGTCAGCATTGCCTTCACTAAGTTTTACTTGTAAGTTTTTATATTTTTCTGATTTTTCCGTTTCTTTAGAGAATTAATGACAGAGTAACGGTATTGATATCCCCCATACAGTGAAATTTCTTATGCTCATCTATCGGTGAAACATTAAAATAAGCATTGTCAAAAATAAACTGACAGAATGAACTTCCATGATTTCAGAGTCACTATGTTAAATGACTGACTACTCTAAAGTTTATACATTGTTGTATGAGGAGAAAATACCAAGACTGGCGAGAAGATTTAAGAAGTTCTTTGACTCATAATTCCTATATATAAACCTAATGTTAACCTTCTTGTAAAGGTGAAATTACTGATCTTGGTCTGACCGCTTTGACTTGGGCATGAGCTGTCGATATACCTTTTGAGCTGTTATCATTTGATTGCTTCTTTAGAATTCATGGTCCAAGAATGCTTGAAGTGTTTCAAAAATAAAATTATAGTAACATCCTTGAAAAAAATTGTCACTACCTATTTTGATGTTAATTGGTTTCCCAAACTTTCCGTCTCTTCGCCAACGGTTCCCTTTTTCATCCTCAGTAACATCTCAACATAATAAACACTTTGTTTTGAAATAAAATTTAGCTTGCGATGATTCTAGAGTTGTGCTTGAGAAGGCGTCGTAACAAGGAGTACAATGAAGTATGCTTTGTTTTGGCTGCTGCAATAGATGATGGTCTGGTATATATTTTACGGCGGTGTGTTTGTACATATACTGAAGTAAGCTCAACCAAAAAAAAGTTTATTTCCATCTTCCCTTTCTTTGCTTGCTTTTACCGAACCAGCCAAACCATTCTGGTCAACTTTAACTATCACTGCTCACTATGATCACAAATAACACATTTTAATGGTTCCCAATTTATCATTACATTTTGTAAATTGTTTTTAAGTAAATATGCATGTTTAAAACAACACAGAACACTAGATGCCAAATGAAAGAAGATAAAATATGAAGTAAAATGTGCTGATTTTATTTGTTGACAACAGGGAAACTAAATTTGTCTGTATGGCTAAAACAAAACAAAAATATAGTCCCATAAGCAGTTAATCTAACTATCGAAAATGGTTCCAGAGGGAGGATGACAATTTTATAAGGAGTATCAAAAGTATGAATGGATATAATTTATTACTTACACAGAACATTTTTGTGAACTTTTAATAGCCAAAATGTATGGTATAAAATGATCGGAATTTTTAATTAACTTATTAAATTGCATGTTTCTCTGGAACGGGTAGTGTTACAAAAAAACAATAAATACACGTTTGTAGAAAATTTTGTGTACTTTAATTTTGTAACTGCATATAGTATATAAAATATTAATGGTTTTTGAGATAATTTTGAAAAATAAGAAAATTGTACCTAAAAATCTAAAAATTTACATATTTAAGTGCATATTTATTTGAAACGGTTTGGGTTACGTTCAAATGGTAAATACACTTTTTGTTGCAAATTTTGTGTACTTTAATTTTGTAATTCTATATGGTATGTAAAATATTGATATTTACAGAGGTAATTAAGAAAAAACAAAAAAATGTACCTAAAATCCAATATGGCGGTGCGAGCTCAAGTCTCACGTTAGGGGACTTTTAGTACGTTAAACTAGAAGTCTTAACGCACATTTTAAGCAAATTTGCAAAACTATATCATTTTTTGTTTTTCTTTAGTAATTTTAAAGCTAAATTGACTGGGCTAAGTATAAATCTATCTAACTGAGGAGTACCATTAATATTTTTTCTTAATATTAATAACGTTTATTGTTAAAATTAAATAACTGATTTATTGCACTGACAAATAAGATAAATAATATAGTAAAAAAATCGTCAAAGAATAACATATTTGTTTGACTTTTTATGAGGGCCTCCCAACTTCCCTTATAGCCCTACGTTCCTCCCAATTTATTATTCAAATTATTAATAAAAAATTACAAGCACAAATTAATAGTAACAGTTTGCAGAAAAAAGTAATAATCAATAATACAATGCAGTACAAAGCTGTTATTAAACACAATCAGTTTTATATTTCTTCTCTGACTTAGGCCTACATATTACTAGTAGTAGAGTTTACAACAAATACACAATTTATAACTAAAATAATCAAGTATACTAAATTTAGGAAACAAAATTTCTAATTTACTATGTCTTTTGACTCAGCCCCTCAGTTTTATGTCACATAATTTGTTTTATAAAAAAAATTATAGTGTGAATATATAAAATTAGGAAATGTTCAATCTTAAAAAAAAACAAAATATAAAATTAAACATTCGATTAAGGATGTTTAGTAGGTAATCTGTGAATGGTTTAACTGAACAAGTGGTTTTAATTTAGATTTGCAAACACACATAGCTAAAAGAGTTCAAATTTTTTACATCTGAGAGTAGTGGGCAAAACTATCTTAACCCTTCAACGTCGTTTGCCGTACGTGATACGCCGTTTTGGTCGCCCGGGTGCTGTTACTGCAGCTTGGCCTAGTAGTTCACTGATTTGCCACCAGGCCGGTTGCTCAAGCGGATCAATGAATCGCCGCTTGAGCCGTAGGCTTTAAGACTAAAGCGAGCACAGGTCTGACGGTACTGCGTGGCCGTGTGGTCTAAGTCATTGACTGACGAGTCAATGTCGAGGACATACGCCTCGGCGTGGGTCACCTAAAATAAACGGTGACTGGCTTGGGTGGAAGTTGATGGCATTTGTAGGTTTAATAGGGATTGCAGTGGACACCTGTTTTGCTTCTTTTTATCCTTATATAGAGGAGGACACAGTTTTTTTATTTGTTATTAATTAATAAAGCATATTGTCAATACATATTGACAATCACAAAGGTCATAACCAAAATATTAGACCAAATACAGACAAAATTAAAATATCTCCAATAAAAATTGAGAAATGTAAAAAAAATTGCCATGTCAAAGGGTTAAACAGATTTTTTTATCACTTGTATTTCAACAAAATTTCAGTACAAAATGTGAAATTCCAGTATAATAACAGCAGGGCTTGTAACAGGTTATTTTTTTATTTTTTTGTTATTTTTTTGCTCTTGGTTATTTTTTGTTATTTTTTTGGAATTTGGTTATTTTTGTTATTTTTTTTGGAATTTTGGTTATTTTTATTATTTTTTTCAACCTCAGGAACTGCCACAAGCCCTGTTTACAGTATTCGTTTGTCAGACGATCTCGTAGCAGCATCGCGGCAGACGAATCTCATCATCCTAAAATGCGTGAAAACTAAGTCTCGTTGAGTGAAAACCAAGTCTCGCTGTCAAATCTAGGCAGATTTGTGATTAGTCTGTCGAGATTTTCTTTTTTACCACGGTTAAGAATGTATTATCCCCAATATAACACCGGCTTCCTAATTTTTAGCAGCATTTTTTGTGTACAAAAGGTTATTTTTTTTCTTATTTGAGTTATTTTTTTTATTTTTTTCAACCTCAAGAACTGTTACAAGCCCTGTAACAGTATTTCCAGTATCAAAATAAAATTCCAGTATTTCCACTTTAAGTAGACACCCTGTATAAACCATGAGTTGTGCGGCTTTGTCGCAGGTGCTGTGCATCGTGTGGTATTGCCGGTACCAGTACGCCCAGCTGTTCACCCTCACCACGACCGCAGCTCTGATCGGCTTGACTGGCATATTCACCGTCTCTGTCTTCAGTCTCTATCTTCCCGACCAAGATGGAATTCCTCACTGAATTCACCAAACTTATTACATAGAGCTCTTGATTTTTTCCCCTTAAAAGACTTTATTTAACCGTAGAAAACTTTTCCCCGTCTTGCTTTTTTGTATGTGATAGGATTCTGCCCTGTACCACTTTTTTGTTAGGATTTAATTTATTGACTTTAAACCTCTATACTTTTACTAATAATTTAACTAAGAATTTTTTTTTTTCAGCAGTTTTATAAACACCGGTTACAACCGCTTGAAATCGTTACTGTAATTTTACTTTCAGTCCACAATACGAGTGTTCAGTAAAACCTTTCTACATAATTATCAGTGCATAATATTAGGAACATTTATTACTGAAATAATGGGTTACAGGTTAGGATAAGTGTCTTTCATTTAATGAAAAAAATATTTAAATTTTTGTATTCGATTAGTACTGTTTACATAATAATTTTTACCTAGTGTTCCTTTTATTGGCTGTTAACATTTATTTCATGTGATTTTTCTTTTGAAATATATATGCGAGTTTATTTTAAATATTTATGTTTAATTTTTTTTGAAATTTAAAAAATTGGCATCACTAAAATTTAAACTCTTTAGGCCTTCACAGTATTCAAGACTGGCCTTTATACAGGGTGTCCCATAAGTAAAGTGCCAAACTTCGGGAATAGGTTATATGGGTCAAAATAAAGATAAAATTAAGAATGAAATTTTTTCCAAAAACCCTTTGTTTACCAGATATCTGCCATTTTGTATTTTTTACAAAATATTTTTATCTCCCAAGTTTTTGAATCGATTTTTTTGAAACTCGGTAGCACCTGTATCTAGTCAAGGTTAGTTTATGAAAAAATAATTAGCATGATCGAATCGTAAATTTCATAATGGCGGCCATTTAAAATCTTTAAATTGAAATACCGAAAAAATGGTACATTTTACAAAAGAATATAAATGACAATAATATTTAGAAAATTTTATTTCCAATCCAACGATACCAAAATTATGAAAATCGCTTAACAAACAACTGAGTTATGGTCGAATTAGCGCATGGCTCAGCGCAACAATGGACTATTCTGCTTCACAAAATGCTGCCTCACTAGCTAAATATGATCATAACTCAGTTGTTTATTAACCGATTTTCATAAATTTGGTGTCATTAGATGGGAAATAAAATTGTCTAAAAGTTGTCATTCTTTATACTTTTTGTAAAACGTACCGTTTTTTCGCTATTTCAACTTAAATATTTTATACGGCCGCCATTTTGAAATTTATTATTTAATCATGCTCATTATTTTTTCATAAACTAACCTTGATTAGTTACAGATGCATACCGAGTTTCAAAAAAATCGATTCAAAAACTTGGGAGAAAAAAAATATTTTGTAAAAAATACAAAATGGCAGATATCTTGTAAACAAAGGGTTTTTGGAAAAAAAATTATTCTTAATTTTATCTTAATTTTGACCTATATAATCTATTCCCAAAGTTTGGCACTTTACTTATGGGACACCCTATAGGTACAGTATAGGAATATGCTTGTATATTTTAACAGAATTATTAAAGTAACAAAAAAGAATCACCACCTTATGTAAAATAATACATTTTTACTCAACATTACATACATGTTTCAGAGTTTCCAGAAAAATGTGAAATTTATTGTACATAATATATATAGTTTTGATTAAAGTCTTTATTAAAGTTAGCGTTTTTTACCATTTAAAGACAGTTTAAAGATTTGTATATCTTGGTCATAATATTTGTACATTCCCTCCTATTACTTTGAACCTTTCATGTTAACATCTAAAACAGCTCTGTAAAGAGCAACTAGCAAAATATTTAATTTCTTTTAAGAAGAGTCTGTTTACTATGTTATTTTTAGTTTGTTAATAAAGGATATTTTTAGTTATTTTAGTGTTTTTCTTGTCAATTATTGGTTCATCTTGTCCGTTTTTTTATTGCAACAAGAGTATTTGACTTACACATGTCAGGGTGTCCACATTCTGGAAAGTCAGGGATAGTCATGGAAAGTCAGGGAAATAGATTTTGGTCAGGGAGAGTCAGGGAATTTGTTGTTTGGTCAAGGAAATAAGAAATTTTGCTGAAAAATTACGATGGTAATTCGCATCAATGATGGATGTTTTCTATCTCTGAGTTACCATTGTTTCACCATTGTATGACTTTAACTGTAATTGGCATTTATTTGATTTAAAATTACTAATAATCAAACAGTCTAATCAGGTGTTACTATTCAATGAACCATTTTTTATTGCTTCAAAAAGAATTCCTTTTAAGTCTAAACATCTTGACTTATTCTAGATCTAGAAAATGTTGTAATACCGAATTGATAATATTTCTAAACATTCTCAAGAGTAAATTGTAATAAATTATATTGAAAACTTACTTTAAATAAATATAAAATAAATAAATATAGTAAATCAAGGAAGGAAAAAGAAAGTGGGGGGAGTAGTAGGCCAGCTATGGGAAGGAGGAAGGTGGGTTTTCTTTTTCTTCCCCTGTTTTTGATGTTTATTTCAAATTGTTCTGACTAGCTGTGTGTCCATCCTTAACACAAGGGATATTCAAGCCTAAATTAAATTAACGTTCTATGTAACAGTAACACATTTTTTTAAATAAGTAGGGGCCTAGACAAAAATATAAACGTAATCTCTAGCAATGGGAATGAAACAGCAGTGTATGTACTTTATTGATCAGCGAAGCTAAGTGCCATACTTGCAATATTGAAAATCGAAACAAGAATTGTTCATTAGAAATACATGGGAAAATTAAGACCTCCTTATTCTTGATCCATTGTTAGTTACAAAAATCGAAGTAGCTTAAATCGTTCTGAAGCGTGCATTAACAACCGAAAACAGGTTATTCAAAATCAAAGCACCCGGAATTTTATATTTTTTCAAACAGGGAAATCGTACTTCAGATTAGATCTTATATAGTGTTTTTTTCGTTATATCATGTAAAACTTCATAGTATCGTTTAGAATGTTTGCCAAAAATTCTTCGTAAAAAGTTTTGAGTGAGGAAAGGGATAGACTTTCAGCTAGCTTACCTGAGAAATAATGTTCATGGTAGCAGCACATAGAAACACAAAAGGAGACACATTTAACACTAATATTTCGTCCTTCTGGAGGACTTCTTCAGAGTGAAGAGGTCCTCCTCTTCACTCTATTAGTGGAAATATTAGTGGAAATAATAGTTCACTCTATTAGGACGAAATATTAGTGTTAAATGTGTCTCCTTTTGTGTTTCTATGTGCTGCTACCATGAACATTATTTCTCAGGTAAGCTAGCTGAAAGTCTATCCCTTTCCTCACTCAAAACCTACTAAGCCCTTGGCTCTTCCTTAGAAAAATTCGTAAAAAGTTTGTGAGTCTGGGAAATTAGTAGCCTATGGTCAGGGAAAGTCAGGGAAAATTATCATGAAATTTTTGTGGACACCCTGCATGTTTGTTGGTAGGGGGAATGTAGAGTCTTTCACCAAGTATCCTCTGGAGGGATTAAGTTATTTATTTCCAATAGTTTCCCAATCTAAATACAAATCATTCTTTCAATAATACAAAAATGTTTACTCGAGTTACGTGAACAATGATTATCTACAATAACATTTTAATGTACAAATATTTATTTATGACTCATCGAAGCAGCTAGAACATCCTAATAAATATTCCTAAAATACATCATCTCAATACAAGGTTCAGTCCTAATTAATGAAAAGGAATATGAACTAAAAGGACAATTTAGAAAAAATCTGTTATATCAAAGGGACTATAAAACAATGGTGAATGGTAAGCAGTGCTTAATAAAAAAAGAACTGAAATAATAAAAAAGGCGTGCAAATTTCTACTCTATAAAATATCGCACTGTTAAGGAAAATGTGTTATGCTATTTTTTAAATTTCTAGACACTTCACCTTGGCTAATTTAAGTACATGCAATTTAATGTCCACACTACTAAAAATTATTCATTAACAGGTTAGCTGCCAAGCATATTTTTGTGCTGATTATCGTAGTGCCACGCACATTTTTTTTTGAAATTCTAGTAATGTGATGTTTTTTGTACTATTTGAGGTTAGTTATGATTACTTTAAACTAAATAAATATAATTACATGTAAAAAAATTGGCGACTGATCGGGACAGCATTAAACTTTTTTAAGGAATATTCGATAATATTTTTACCTGCCGACCCGATCAGGCTGACAAAGCAAAATTAGAACCTATGAAGACAATGCTATATACCAGTAAATTGCTTTGTAAACCATTTTTGGGAACACAACAGATCAGATCAACTCGGGAACAATGATATATTAGGTTTATTCAACGGTATTAAATGATTTTTAATAATGAGAATTGTTGCTAGGAAACGATGCCGACCCGATTGGGTCGGCGAGATTGACGCTAATGCTTGATACACTTCCAGTAGGTTTAGAAAACTGCCACAACGCTATCTAGAAGGCTTGCGATGTACTATGTCATGTTAGTTCCCCAGAGTGCCGCTAGGTGCCTACCAGAGACATCTATCGGCAAATTGGTCAAATGCTGCACTACTCCGGTTGCTGGCAGGTCGCTCCGCCCGACCTACCTATGCCGACCCGATCGGACCGGCGTGGCAGTTAACCTGTTAAACTAAGATTATTTTTAAAAACCTAGTATACAAGGCACAAAGTAAGGTTTACTTATAACAATTTCCATAGCACGAGTTTACATGTAAAAATTTAAATAGCAAGCACTAATATTATCGAACAATAATTTTTTCACTAGAACTGGGGTCTATCGGTCCCCCAAATCCTTCAAAAGTCCTCCTTTTGAGAAAGGTCCTCCAAGTCCTCTTCACCTGAAGGTCCTCCAGATTTTCCAGTTTATTAAATAATTGTGATTTAAAATACCCCTGTTGCAGAAGACCAGCATACTCAGCGAATTTCAAATGCTAAAGGACATATTTCAATCCAGCTTAGCAAGATATGAAATGTTTTTGTAAGCTCCATAAGAATAACCTGAGGAATGAGTATGCAGGTTTGCTGCAACAGGTATAGGTGGTTTTAATTCAATGATTAGTAGATATGAACTAGAAGAAGCCATATACCAAGTTTTATCAAGATATGTTAGGAAATAAGGAAAATATAGAATTGTTTATTTCCTTTAAGAACAGCATGGGGAATGAGTATGCAGGTTTGCTGCCACAAAAATGGAAATATCAAGGATTGTAGACTAATATATAGTTCGTGTCAGAAAGGAAAAGAGAGTGTCGGACCGGTCCAGGTAGGCCCGGGCAGCCCTAATCCACTGTTGTCACAACACCTATTGTTGTGAGGCCGGCCGGCGACGGGGGTGGGCAGCCCCCACGCCTGTGTCATTGACTTTTATACCAGGAATTACTCAAGAAATAACTCGCCGGCCGGCCTCACGACAATAGGTGTTGTGACAACAGTGGATTAGGGCTGCCCGGGCCTACCTGGACCGGTCCGACACTCTCTTTTCCTTTCTGACACGAACTGTACATTAGATCTCATCTAGATGAAGCCACAATCCAAGTTTTATCAAGAAATGTTGAGAGATATATAGAATTTTACTTATTTCCCATAAGGTTAACATTGGAACAACATACTGTGTTTACCAGTTTCAATATCTCGATAACCATCAGACATAGAGCAATGATTCAAGATACTTAATTGTTGGTTTTTTGAGCTGAATTTAATAATGCTGATTTTTGGTGAGTTTGATTGGATTATTTTAATTTTTCTTTGTAAAAAAACTCCAAACCCCCATTTTGGGGGGGGGGGGGTTATCGCCTTTTACCCCCCTGCCGGTGGTCCGATCGCTGGTTTATGAACTCGTCCAAGTGATTACCACTTTACATTTGTGTCCAAATTTCATTAAGATCGGACCATATTTATGGCCACTATCGTGTTAACAGGCATATATGTGTGTGTGTGTATATATATATTTTTTTTAAACGAATGGTGTTTTTGCTTCTGGGGGGCCCAAAATAAAAAAATTATAGTCTTGGGCTCAGGTCTTACCATGAGACCTACGGTAACAGCTTCTTCTCTACAGGGGAAATTCGCTAAAAATATTTTTGTTGGACTTTTTGCGATGTTGCAAATAAACCACTGTGAGACATGGATCCTGGTGCCATTACATGTTGTTAACTTTACTAGTTATTGAGAAATCGTGAGCAATATTCATTAATCAGATTATGATTTTTTTTATTGATTTACAATATTTTTCAGAAACACCACGCCAAGAAATGTCGCATGTCTTTTCTGTTATATCCCCGCATTTACGGGCTATTTCCTATAGATTGTGGATTAATCGGGAATGTCCAAATAACTATTTATAACTACTCCATAACATCTAAGACAAGAAGTTTCGAGTTTTTGTTGAGATCAGATAAGGGTTATCGCAAACAGGTCTCTGCATGCATCACTCGCGTTATCGTTTTCTCATTGAGCGCCGGTAGGACGGTCATTATTAATCATACCGTTGTTTGTTTTAGTGAGTCAGTTAAATAGCAAAGACAAAGACAACCTAACCTAACCAGAGTAACTTTAAAGAGTAACAACGTAATTAATATGTGTATTGTTTTTGTGTTAATAAGTCTATGTTAAAAAGTTGTTATAATACTCTTTTCCAATAATTAAACGTTTAAATGGTGAGTAAATATATTATTTCGCAGTATTAGTTCTATCCTGATTAATACTCAGTTTATAGAGAGTAATTTGTAAATGCGGGGATATAACAGGAAAGACCCAATGTCGCTAGGTCCTCTAAAATTCTGTAGGGCCCTCAAAAGGTCCTCCATACATTTGTCTTGCAGTACTAAGGGTTCTGCATTTGACATGGTAGACACCATGGTGGTACTGTGATCATTGACCTGTCGTGATGAAATGGGCCCCATGTTGTTGCATGTTCAAGCTATTTTTCATTTTGGCCTTGCATGGCCCCACTACTTCAGACTAAGATGACATTCAAGTAAGATAAGTGTAAAGTCAATGTAGAGAGAGATTTGTCTGATGCTTTAGAAGTGATATCGTGTTTTGGACAACCTCTGCTGTTTAACATAGCGTCAGATGATGCTGTTCAAGAAGCAAGGTACTGGTGTGACGTGAGTTAAGGCCCATTTTTATGATGCCAGCTGAGGAGCCAACCAGTACAAGACAGTCCAATTAGAAAAAATGACAATAAATCATTATAATAAGATCAATTTATAATTGATTTTTAAATATTAGGTAAGAAGTGTCACACGCTCCAAAAAGTTTTTAGCATTGGACTGTCTTATGCCGATTGGCTCTTCAGCTGGCAATGTGTCAACGGGCCTTTAGTGAAGAATAAGCTTTATGGACCACTGTGTATTGGGCATAGGGAAGGCCCGTTTATATTATTCTTTAGTCACAGGGTCTAGCCCCTAGCAACCTCAATAACCATAAAAACAAACATAGGAAAATAACGAGGAAGAATAAAAGATAGCATAGTTTATTTTAACAAACTGTTCCATTCATACAGAAAACGGTACTAATATAAAACTAGCACTGGGACACTACAAACAAATGGACAGTCTAATAGTCATTTAAAAGAACCATGTTTGCAATATGACTAATTAAGCTACGCAATACAAAGTGAACTAGCCCTTTTTGGTTCTCTGTGGCCATGTTATGTTATTGCGACAGGTTTACATACAGCAGTCTTTTGTAAAGCCTCAGAGCAAAAACCAAATTCTTCTTTTGAATTGAATTGCCCATATACAATTAAAAACAAATAATTGAAACCGTATGGAATGTTGAACATTTATTAAGAAATCATTTTAAAAAGGATAGGTATTTAAATTAACTCGTGTAAATAATGCAGAAAACAATATTTTGATATTAAAACCGAAGGATCTGGCCCACAGAGATTATGGGTAAAATATTATGATTGTTCTATATTATACTTTAAAAAGTACATCATACGCTGTTATTCATTAATTAGTTTGACTAAACAAAGGTATGAGCATTGCATCTGTTACAGTCCAACCAAATCTCACTGTACATAAATTTCCTTATAAAAATTCTAGACGAAAATGTAATACTACCGTAACTTATCATACAAACAGATATTGTACATATACACCACAACGTTTTCTTATATTAAGCTATTATGAAAATAACCACCCGAGAAAACTTAAGAATCATATTTGAGTGGTTTTTAACCCCAGAGTTTGATAAATTTACAACACAAAAAACCCGCTGTCACTCTAAATATTGAAACCGACAAAAATAAATACAAGATATTATTTGCTAATATAGCTTTCTTACAAAGATGACATAATGTTTGTAATTCTATGACTTCCCATTAAATAACTCTCGAGTATTTTGTAGGGAAACAGGCAGACAAAATAAACTATGTTTCTCCTTATGATTTTCATCCAAATACAGCTCTTATCATTGAATGTAGCTTTAATTTAATATGGAGCAGTAAAAAGGCAAAACCATAATAACATTGACATGTAAATCTTGTCCACAATATGAAATTAAAAATCATGAAAATTGCCTACTCATTCAGGGTTACTCTGACGTAACAGGCACCTTAGAAAAGTACAAAACAACATGGCACACGACCTTACAAACAACAAATTGATTGATACCACAGCAGCTTAAAAAAACAAGCCTTTATTATTATGTGGATATTTTCATTGTTTTGTGTAGTGATCAATGAGAAATAATTACTGACCTCCAAAAATGATGACAGAAGAAAAATAAAATAGAAAAAATATTAATGTCTACTTTTTTCAGAGCTAATCTGACCAATTAATGTACTTCATACTTTCTTGTAGTTCACATAATTAACCGATTTCATACTTCATACATTGTAGTAGATTCCATATTTTACAAATAGACATGTACAGTATTTACAAGAAGAGTAGGACAGTAACTAAATACTTCAGTTATAAAAAGTTCTAAATTCTAATTATAAGCTTAGTTTATATAGGTTAATTAAATAGGTCTATCAAAAAGGTTCTTGCCGGTTTGGTAACCAAACATTTTCAATACATAGCTTACAAACTGAACCCCAAAACAAATTTAACACGTAAACTTTTGTTGCTCAAACTAAGTTACAATATAACAACAGGTAACAAATTGTAACATATTAACAATAGACTAATAAACATAAAACAGAAAAGTCATAAATCTGGAGTCTACTCAAATTAAAATAAAAAGTGGCAGCAGTAAAAAATAAGATGGGAACTCAATCTGCTGTACTCTCTGCATCTTCTAGAAATGCAAATTTGTTGGAGCCTGCAAAGTTCTGAAACAAGAAGTACATTAATCTTAAATGGCACAATGGACAATCTGTGAAGCTCATTATCTCAAGCAATTTGAAATTTACCAACACTGAAAACTCTTTGTAAGAATGAAATTCTCAGCTTCATCACACAATTTAAAAATTCAGGACCATTGAACAGGGTGTCCACAAAATCAGGCCATAAAAATTCCAGTATATTTCACGCTGGGTAACAGTTATTGCTTTCAATTTGAGTATACACTAAGGAAATCATTATTTTATAATTTGCATTTTTAAATTTCAATGACTGGCTGAAGAGTCATGGAAAATCCAATCTTGGAACTAGTCTTGTTTGGAAAGGGCTTTTGGCCTCATTAGGTGGGAAATTATGGACAGGATAAGCAGGCTTACCTTTGAAAATGTAGGCATCTCAGATAGAACACAGGTGTACCAACACACGTCTTTAAAAACCACAGAATAAATGAAAACATATAGTCCATGTTTTCATTTATTCTGTGGTTTTTAAAGACGTGTGTTGGTACACCTGAACCAGTGACCAGTAAAATTTAAAGTCTCAACTTTCTCTCTTTTCTCCTTCAAGTTGACAAAGAAGTCAGTGGCTTTGAAATATTCTACTTTTTTGTGTTTTTTATGTGTTCTATCTGGGATGCCTACATTTTCAAAGGTAAGCCTGCTTATCCTGTCCATAATTTCCTACCCAATCTTGGAACTAATAAGGCATTCGGTCAGTTAGTTAATGAGTTCACTCGCGGCATCAGGTGAAAAACCCCTATACAGTGGACGACGAATCTGCCGTTGATTTCCTAATCTAACGGCAGACAGTGCAACCACCGTCCCGTAGAACCAGGAGAAAATACTTGAAAAGAAATTGGCCTCAAAAGTTAGTTTTTGTTGCAAAACCAACTTTTCATTGTAAAAGAAAATTCAAATACATTGTGTAAAGTACAATATATTGTTTTAACCAAACGGATATTTATCTGCTTCTCGTGTCGTATTCTATTAAGGCAGTCGACCCATAGACTACATTTTCTTGAACTACGTGAAGATGCAACAAAATAATGGATGCCGATCGAAAACTTGACAAGGTGAAGCTATGTGCGCGCCGAACTATCAGAATGTCGCCCGTTCCCATTCACGATTCACAACGCAGTGGTAGTCTCTAACTGGCCCAACACAATGACAACACTCTCTTATCTTCCATCCGTCGCCAGCCGAATCACACCGTCTAGCACAAAAACTATTTCCTGAAATAGTCTGCTGATAGAATATATAAAAACTGAAACATAAAATTCTTTTATTTTTTGTATGTAAACAACCTTACAGCTACTCTTTTCAAACGGACGAAAATCTTTGTCGAAAAAATCGTTCCTCCATCGCTAAGTTCCCATGTTTTAGATAAAATTCAAGTATATTTCACGCATATTTCCCGGTAAAATATAATTCCCGTGTAATTCCTAGTTTTCCCGAAATTCCCGCTCTGTGGACACCCTGTTAAAACATGGTTTCATGGCCTATAACAAGTGTTCAAGCAAAATGTTTGTAAATTAATAAATGACACGATAACATGACACTCCTGCCATCCTGCCACAGGTATGGTACAAAGCACTATTTTAACATGTACTTGATAACAATATATTTACGGTTAATTGCCTGTGTTGAGGTTAATTATGGTAGGTAAGGTAAAATTTATAAAAAAGAGGTATAAACAAAAATAAAAATTATGAAGTACAATACAAAACAAACGTTTTAAATTCATTGTTGGTGATGGTGAGTTTATATTTCGGTTTTGATTTTTGCACACATTTTCCATCAATGATAAGTAAAAACAAGTTTTACGACGTTTCAGGATCAGATTGCAGATCCTGAAACGTCATGAACTTGTTTTTTACTGATCATTGATGGCAAATGTCTGCAAAAAATCAAAATCAAAACAAAAAATATGTATTTTTGTGACATAGCCAAAAGATATCAAATTAATTTGCTCTTTTATTAAATACAAAGAAATACAGTTTTACACGAATATAAATACAGTAGAGTCTACACATGAAGTACAAATGATTTAAGTTATTCATGTGAAAAAAATTATTTATTGCATAATACATCATACAAAATCTAAAATCTTAAACCTCATCTATTAAAACAAATTTAAAGAAATACCAAAACTATTTTTTAGGTCTACTCTAAAAACTTAAAGGTACAATTTATTTAGGGTTAGGACAGTTTGAGGTGCGGTGAACAAACACATCCCCTGGCCTTCAATAACACAGCCGAAGAAAGTAAAATAAGATTGTCAAAGTATTATGAAGGTTTTTACTTATTGTTTATCTTAAATTTGTATCAAATAAGCCAGTTCCAACCTAATTCATAACACTATTCTCACTGACAGACTACAGAGGTAAATATAGAAGAGATTAAGTAAATTAGCAGTTGTAACACTCCCACAGGGTTGCCAACTTTAGTTTTTAAGATAACCTTGTCGATCTCCTGATAACTTTAAAACCTGTAAATTTGTCACGACTCCCGATGATGTTGCAAAATTTCACATAAAACTTGAGAAAAAGATAAAAATTACGAAAACTCCGGACAAGTAGCAGCCCCGGACAGGACACCGGACAAAGCCCTTAAAACTCGGTCTGTCCGGGGAAAACCGGACATCTGGTAACCCTAATTTTAGTGCCCTGGCAAGTTTTCCAGAATTCCGAGTTATCAAAGTAAGGTTTGCGGGATACTACTGTAGTAATTTTATATCAATTCTAATATGTGACTTACCGGAGCTTGATGTTCTGGCAGCTTGGGCATTCTTACTGATTCATCTGAGCTGTCTCTTTTCTGTTCTCTGAAATTATAATGATCAGCATTATAACACAGGGATTTTTATTTATATATAGGCCTTTGCTTAAAGAAAGAGCTCAGCTCCAATTTATCAATAACTTTATCAAGAAAAATTAAGTTAAACTTAAGTTTTTTCATTACTCTACACATGAAAGTACACTTTTTAAATGTAAAATTAGCTAAGAAAATAGGTTATTCCCGCTACTGCACGGCAAAATAACATAACGTTAACTTTCTGTGTGCATAAGTGGTGGACGGAAAGTAACCGTTATGGGATTTTGCGGTGCAGACCGATCAGCTGTTGCATTACTGTACCTCAACATAAGCATGACAACTCAGCGTTGAGTTCAGTTTTTTTTTTCTTGATACTAAGTTGAATAAACAAAAATATTCATGTTGTTTACAAGTTTTTCGATATCGTAATGAAAAATAATGTTCAATACTCGTCTCAAAAGTGCTATTGCAGAGCTCGATAGCTTTTTCCACGCTCGGCTTTGCCTCGTGCGTAAATGCAATCTCTCCCCACAATAGGTCACTTTCGAGACTAGTAATGAAAACTACTATTCTGCTTTGATTATTTAAAAAGGTAGATAGTAAAAAAGGTTTCAAAAATGTTTCTAACCTCAGTGGTTTTGAGATCAATACTTTTAAATCTGCATTTCCTATTACAGTCTTTGTGATAAACAAATTTATTGGTGTGTCACCTTATTTACAGTGCACTTAAATACAAGGTACAGTAAAAGTTCCTGGAATGAATTTTTATAGACATTTAGCGTGATCGCCAGCAGGAAATTTGTCTTGCAGTAGTTGGTACGACTCCTGGGGAGGGCATATCGGTATTGGAGGTATCTACACCTGACTGCTACACTGTGTTATCATATGTAATATGGTCAATATTATTTTCATGTTCTGTTTGTAATTGAAGGGGTCCCCCGTAAAACGTTCTAAACGACAAAAACCTAGTTTCGAGTAATCAAGTGTTGAAAGTTGAATTCTAAAATTTACGGTTTTTTTAAGGTTAGAACTTATAATCATGTGTAATCTTTTAACACCCTATTTATAACATCATAATGTAACCTTATATGGAATTTGTACTTGCCATTAAGCATTATAAAACATTTTACCTGTTTTTTTAGGGGTTATAACGTTCTTAATGACTGGCGCTTGATTCGTTCTCTGACGAACTGCTCTTCTACTTTGGAAGAAAACATCAGGAAGTGTAGGAATACCAACAGAAACAAAAATAAAACTGAATATAAAACTTTCATTGATGTAAAAGTACAAAAACGTAATGTTGTTGCTAAAATTTGATAAGTTACTTTGCTAAAAGTTATCCACATATAGTTCTTAAAACGTTATTCTACCCACTTCTTTTGGGGGCAATTTCCAAGCCTTGGTTTCTTATTTTTTGAAATATAGGGTGATCCAACTTTTCTATATTAATTCCTGGCCTTATCCCTCCACTTTCCAATATTTACTTCACATCTTTTATTTTTATTTACACGATTTTCGTCCTTGGGTGACAGCGCAACGATCGGCAGGGATTCCATCTTTCGGCGAATAGAACGTTATTCCCCAGAAAGTCCGTGCAGTCCCGCGAAGCAAGCAAACTTTGACAGACGAAATCAGGGCTACCGACTCAAATATATTAAAAACAAAATATTCCACGGTTTAGCTCATTTCCTAGAGAACCTTTTTCACTGAATATCTCCGATTTTGAAATTTTGTCGCTTAGAACGTTTTACGGGGGACCCCTTCAATTAAATAAGTATGAATGAGATTTTCCTGTCTTTAAATGTAGTATAAGTAATAATTTTTGTGTTTCAAAAATTCCAGAAAACCCAATAAAGTGTATATTTTATTAGCAATAAGTAGGGTCACTTGATAACGGGAGGAGTTACCCTACCTCCTTAAACAAAGTGCAGTTTAAACACTTGAAGCGAACGGTATAGACCAAATAATTAAACAGTACTTTTTAGCACTGAAATTTTTAAGGATTTGTTATTCAAGCAGCGGATGTTAATTTACACATTTTGAATATAAAGAAATCAACAATTTAGCTTGGCCAGATATCAGAGTTTCTTGTATAAATCTAGCAATTTTTCCACACACTCCAAAATGGGAAAAGTGACCAAGAGGCGGAGTCGTATATCAAATATATTAGCATATTAAATCAATTTTGTGTCTCTTAATTTAAGGATCACCAGTGAAAATGAATAATGAAAACATACTTATATTTATAAAACATACTTGTTAGTCATTTAACAACCATCTCCACCAGACGTAAATGCAGGAAGCAAGGTAGTTTTAGGGATAACAGGTCTAGGAAATATATGGTTTGGTTGTGTGACTGGGTTTGACGATGCTGGTAGGTCTTTATGAGTCATTAAAATACCATCTCCAGGGTACATCCATGCAGGAAGCCGGGCGGTTTTAGGAAGAACAGGTCTAAGAAAACTATGATCATCTAGTTTGTCTCCGTTTAATGGTACTGGCAGGTCTGGATTTACAAGTCTAAACAAGAATGAAAAACATAAATTGAGTGGAAAAGTATTTAGCGTGAAAATACAGCAGGGGTGCAGAAAAAGCCTGCAGATTTATCTTCAGATTGTTGTTGCGTTACAGGAAACAAACATCCAGCCCAGGGCATGTTATGAGTACTCATAGGCGTTGCGCAGGGGGCCCCCAACAAAAGAAAAGTTTATTTTTGTAGCACAATAAAGATCTAAACTTGGACTAACAATAAATATATAGATAAAAATTATGTTTTACTATTTTCTAAAATCGTTTCTCTACTCACAAGTAATTTAAACCGATTGTTTTTAAGTAAGTTGTTTGGTTTTACAGTATTAATTGTTAACATTCACTTTATACGCCGTCTTTTTATTTTTTGAATGGGCGAAGGTTGGTCACCCTGTGCGCAGTGTACCTGTCATTCTGTCATCCAACCCATCCCCCTACCACAACACTCCACCCGTCTTTGTCTAATTGCTTCTACAGTGAGCTCACAAGTGTAGGACTGAGATTTGAAGGTGCCAGGCAACAGTCCTGAGATACAATTGTGTGGGTGCAGGTTGCATATTTTTGGTCCCAAAAACGTGAGCTCCCTCGAGTGTAATACAACTACTAGTATGAAGCGAAAGAGGGAGGGAAATTTCACTGAATAATCTTTCGCCAGCGACAGGCAGGTTACTCACATAAATAAACGAAAATCCACGAGCTTAGTTCGCAAGAACCCACCAAGAGTATCGAGTGGAGCAATTCGTTTTTTTTGTCCCAACATCGTTTCATACATTAGATGAATAATTTAGTTTGTTGTTTTTATCTAGTAAATTCTGAATTATTGACTTTAACCTGCAAGCTACGGTAGATAATGCCATGACAATGACATTACGGCGAAGACAGGAAAGTAGGGGAGTTGTAAATAACACATAGTTGTTTTTCAACCGCCTATTTTTTTAATGAATAAAACAGTAACTCCAATGGTTTTTAGGTAAACATAACAAGATGTTCTTCAATAGTCACATATTCAAAACTAACTAGCACTTAATTTTGAGTTTTTCAGCAAATTACCTTGAAAATCTCAAATTAACTTAAGCTTTTTAATGCTCCAGCTGTGTACTTCACCGGTTTAAAGGCTTAAAACCCCACTTTTAAGTACGTAAAACCAAAAATTTCCATACCCCCTGTAGGTTATGTGCCCCCAAATCTATGGTTCACGAGACGCCTCTGAGTACTCAGCTCATAACACTGATAAAGATAATGCATGATTTAAACATGCTTAAATCTTAGACCATAATCTCAAAATGTTTTATCCTGATAGATTTTAAAAAATATTTTTCAAGGGATTGTATTACAAATATCTTAATTTCTATTGAGTTTATTAACTGCTTTATTTACACTATTTGTCAACACATATTTATAATAATAATAAAAAATCTTGGTTTCCATTATTACAATACCGTACAGTACATACTTTTAAATGGCAAATACAGTGAACAAGTACAGAAAAACAAAACTACATTAACCAGCAACATATAAAAACCAAAGTTTTTAATAATCACATAATGTTTTTTACAAACACAATTTTGATGGATAGTATTAAACTTGGCACTTTAAAGTTTTGTTATTACTTCCCAACATGAATAACTACAAAAATAACAACATTTAGATAGTGTTTTATGTTTAACTTTTGAGAAATAGCACAACCGAATGTAGAGATTGGAATTTGGGAGTCACAGTTGGAGATTCAGGGGAAATTTCAAGGGTAAGAACATTTTCTGCACCCCAGAATTACAGCACACAAAAGCCAAGAGTGAGAGAAATAAAAAGTTTGTACAACAGACTTATCATAAGACAAACAAATGCTGAATCAAAGAACAACTACAAAGATCAAAGATAGCAAATGAAAAACAGCACACAAAAGTTGGTAAGTGATATATTGTTTTTTCAATACACTTATCTCATTACAAACATATCCTGAATAAAAAAAAATAACAAAGGATAGAAAAAATAACAATCCATCTCACACATAAATTCAAACATGTTTTAGAAAGAGAACAAAAAATTCCCAGATTATAAAGAAAAACGGGAAGTTAACTGTTAAGTGGATATCTCCAAGGCCACCCCGACTGAGCGAATGGTTCACCTGGACTTCACGGGTGCGGGCTGCTGCCTGGTCTCGGGGTTCCAGGCTCCGCCTCCGCGGGGGTTCCCTCGCTGGCCCCGCCCTTCTGATCTCGGGGGGCCTCGCTCGTCTGCAACACAAACTCGCCAGTTTTATTGCCGGCCTTATTTGTTGATCTGACATTCTGACTGTGATCGACCTCTACATTTTTGAACTTGTAAAGAATACAGTTAATGAACTGCCAAATCTGACCCTGAGAGGTAACATTCACTCCTATGAAACTCGGAACAAAAAGGCCATTTAATATGACTATTGTAGATTAAGTAAGACTCTTAGTCATCTTGCTACAGGCTTAAGAGTGTACGATAAAATCAGCCATAAACATTCAGACTTACCTGGGGCAACCTTTTATCACAAATTCTACACATGGCTTCTCCAAAACCCTTTTTATACCATGCAGGAATTTTTAACCCTTAACGGCTGTGAAATAGATTTTTAACTAACGCCCTTGTCCTCTGATCTCCCCTAGTTGACTGTTGCTATTATAATTAGTATTTTGTTAACCTTTTATTTCTATATTTTTTTATCCTTCGTATTTCAATGTTCTGTTATGATCATTTTATTGTTAATTTTTTCTGGTCATTGTTATTGCTTATCATAATTGTGTACTTGTCACTTTTTGGCAATTCTGTATTTGTTTTTAATATTTAAGTTTTATCATTAGGCCTACATCTACCAGTGTTACCAGCCTATTCACAACCAATTAGCCTATATATCATTATAACTTTGTAATTTGACTCGGTATGTGACCTACATTTTGTGACTTTGCCTACTGCACAATCACTGTATTCAACGGCAATAAAGATTTCTGATTTTTGATAAGAAACTTCGTGGAGTGATGGGGCTAGAGTGTAGCGAGAACTGCCACGGGTTCCCGTATCGGCACCAGTACTGCCAGTGAGGCCGGAGACACACGGAGTGTTTTTTATCGCGGCGGAGAAACTACCGCTGCCGCGGTTTTCGCAGTAGTGTACAGATTTAAATGGGCGCTTACAGTGGCATGGGCATTTACACATTTGGCGGATTTTCTACCGCCGCCATGGTCAGACGGCAAAACACGCTAAACATTTTACCTTGTCGATGAAGTCAGGAGTTCTGTGATTGGCATATGGTAAAATGCATTAGGTAAACATCCACAGACATCTCTTGAAATTAAAATGGTACCGTTATTGGAGATATTTTTTCCATCGCAGCACTTTTCCGCCACGTGTGTAAAGAACACAGATTTCATCGGCGGCAGCAACGAAATTATCGCAGCGATAAAAAACGCTCAGTGTGTCTCCAGCCTGAGGATTTGGAATTTTACCCGCCAAATCCATTAAAAATCCCCGCTTTTCCCCGGGTTTTCGGCAACAATCCCCGCAAGTACCAAAAACCAGGAAATTAGCCGAAAAAGCACTTGACGACTTTCAAAACACACAAAACCGCACAGTTTCCTAAAATTACTAGGTAAGGAGAGAAATCTTACATCAATTAACTGCTCACTGTATATCAAAATATGTGTATTTACTTCGAATATGTTCTCAAAACCATGAAAACAAATTATTTTTCTCATCTTACATGAAAACTGTGTCATTAAAGAATCTACCCGTTTCATTTATATTTAGGATGCTGGGCAAATCCCCGCAGCACAAGTCTAAAATCCCCGGTTTTACTTGATTTTTTATCATCTCATAATTCCCGAATGGGCTTCAAAATACTGAGCAAATACCTGTTTTCTGGCAACACTGAAACCAATAAAACTGAACCGAATACATATTACCGACAAAAAAATATATATAGTTAAAAAAATCTTTGTAGCTCGTCCTAAATACCCAGTTTTTACCTGTTTTAAAAAAATATCCTGGTTGTCAGGTAAATCCCCGCAGTCTAAGTCTAAAATCCCCGGTTTTTTCTTAATCCCCGCTAAACCCTCGAACGGCCTCAAAAATACCCAAAAACCGGGTAAAAACCCCGTTTTTGGCAATGCTGATCGACACGCTAGCCTCTCTGCTTGGATATTCCCCCCCCCCCCCCCCCCCCCCGACTTCTTTACCTCGAGGCTTCAATCAAGCATCGCAGATTGAACCGTCAACATACATGAGTTTACTGTGGACACCAAACATTATATTTTAGCAGTTCATGAACGCGAGAGAAAACTGCCTAAGGAGAAATCAAGTTTAATATAAATTCAAAAGTACCATACAAATTGTGTACTGGGAAAACGGCCAGATATTTATTCAACTGTGGATGGTCCCTCCAACACTTTACGCTCCCTATCTACACGATTTAATTTAATCATTTTACAAGGGGGCTTCAATCCCGCAAGACTACCTGCTTCTCCCATAACTCTGATGTTGACTTTGAAAACGGTAAAACCTCAACTGCTCGACCACAGTCTTTGATTTATAGCTCATTGAAAAGAAAACAATTATCTAACCATTCCAGTGAGTAGAATTTTGATATCATAACCAGTAAAATTTCAGTCCCAAAAAACTCAATTTTTGCAATTTCATACAACTACCAAAAGTGATATTAAAATTCTGCTTACTGGAATCACAAGACAATTTTAATGGAATCATTGCTGGATAACTTAATCTCTATTTCAGATTACCTACAAACTACTGATTTTGGTTGAGTGGTTGAGGCTATACCAAATTTGGAAGTTAACATCAACCGTAGGAGAGGAGCAGGAAAAACGTAATTTTTTCATGACGGGAGGGGGCTGCTTGAGAGGACGTTGGAGAGCGCCACGTTGGATTGTTGCCTCCATAAGATCCGTAAGAACATTGTTAAACTCAAACCAGATATCTCGCTTATTTACCGATATCAAATTATGAACAAGGTTTCAAATTAACCCGCGAGGACTGACTTACCTGTCTAAAAGACCGGGTTGATAGTTTTTTGATAAAATTATATTTTTTGGGTGTCGGCAGGGCTGGCCGTCACTATACCTCTCGAACGTCTTTCCAAGAACATCATGACTCACTTCCCGTCATTCTCCAACCTTTACAGTCAGTCCAATGAAAGTTTCTTTAGAGGTCTGGTGTTTTCAACCGTGAGTCAGTTGAGGATTCATGTTACATATAAATATTTGGTGTGCACATATTTCTTATTTAAAATATTCAAAACACTAATGTAAAATACTTTTGTGGAGTTTTTGTCAGTATATACACATCGTTGTACAACATACGGACATTTTCAACGCAATAACAATAATTATTGAAGTACCTACTGCAATTAAAAAATATATTTTTTATATTATATAAATGTTTTGTAGGCACATATATCCTATATAAAGTAGTCACAAAACTAATTTAAAGACATTAGTGGAGTTTTTGTGCAAATAAACTCATAATTTTTCAATACCCTAACTTTTATATAAGACCTGGTCCAAAAGACCGTGAGTCAGTCATCGCGTTTTCAAATCGAAGTCAGTTCTGCCTGGTTAAAGGCATATGTTATACACAGCGGTACTGCTGGCAACTTTTTAAATAGTTTTTAAATTCTTTGAAATCTCTTTTAAAAAAGAGATTTCAAAGAATTTAGAAAGTAAAACCCATATATTTATCAATTTCTTTTAGCTTTGCTAGGACATCGACGAAATTATCAACCAATTTCACAAATGTTAATAAGCACTACTCTCATAAAATCAATCACTGTCCGAGAATATTCCTCTAATAGTCATTATGGCCACACCTTTTTGTGCAGACTGTAGCATAACAGAAATTCAATTGAGTGGAAACACAACCAAGTTATGATATTATTTATAGCAGTAATTTTTAGTAGAAGCTAAAAAGGTGCAGAACTACAACGGGGGGTGGGTAAGTATTTGTGGTCTGGGGTACCAGAAATATTAGGTCGGTATGGAAAATTTGTTTGTAACTAACTCGGTTCTCGGTAGTAGACCCCCTCTTAATTGACCTTGTTTCAACCTACCCTGTCTTGAGAACAGTTTGGTTTAACTGCCCTTTTCTAGGAATTGCAGCATTTCCATTCCCATATCCGGCGATGAGAAAGCTACGCTCAACTATACGGGTTGAAATATTTTGAATTTATTCAAAAAATTGTGTGCAATGTTACTTGCAAACTGGTATGTAAACATTTTACAAGATATTCTATATACGTATAGTAAAAACAGGGTATGATGTATTCATACATTAAATCGTACAATAGATGCATTTCAGTGTAGAGCAATAAAGGTCTGTGAGTTTTCGTTTTCATATCCGTAAATCATCTTTCGGTAGAGTAAAAAAAAACAACATGAAATGAAATGAAATGAAATGTCATGCATAAAGGCCGAAAAATATCACACTCCAGGCCAACAAGAAATCTTGGTCATTGTGTGAACGATTGTTAACAAATTTACCAGCCGCAAAAAAAAATGACCAGGCGATTTTTTTGGTCACAACACAACCAAGAGATTTCCCAGCTGATAAAAAGCTAAACATTTCCAGCCACTACCAGCTGAAAGACCTGACGGCTGCGACGAGAACGAGGGATTTGACGGCCCCAATGCGACAAGAGAGATTTTCTGGCCGTGAATTGCCCCAAGGGATTTGACGGCCGTGGTATAAACGATGGATTTTCTGACCTTCATGTGGTTAATAAATTGATGGCCATGAAAAGAGTGCAAGAATTCCGGTAACAATAGGACCGAGAGATGTTATGTCCGCGTATTCGATTGAGTTTTACTGGCCGAGACAATGATAGTAATGAAAAAAACGGCTATTTCGTTCGTGGTACAGTACAGCCTAATTTGGATTTCCCGAGCAAAGGTTGAAATTCATTACTTTTTCCTGACCATACAAAATCCCAGACATTTTCCCGGGTTTTCCCGAATTCCTGACTGGTAGATACCCTGATTCAATGTCAAGTAGTTAGTTGAAGCTAGAGGTCAGCGGGTACCCGAAATTTCAGGTTGCTTCGGGTAATTGCATGAACCCGAATGGTCGGGTGGGTTCAACACGACTCGGGCTTTATTCAGGCAGGTTTTTATTATACTTCTGGTCGGGCTGGTACTTATAACCCAAAAGGAATTGGGTTGCAGATGCCCGACATACTACCTGGAAGAAACCTGAAACTAAAAAATATTTGACAATAATTCACGCAAAGCTTCTGACTTGCGGTGTTCACGCAGTATTAAGACACGAACAAAGATGGTCACGATCGCGATTTCACAAGATATTAAGGATCCTGAATGTGCTATGGGAGTTAATGTTTAGTGTGAAATTATTAGTATCAATAAAGATCAACGTGCTACATAAAAAAAACATAACAACTGAACAAAAACTGAAATGACAATCAACTATAAAAGAAGATATATGAGGAAAAGCAGTGACCTGTCTTTTCCACCATACCTCTTTTCCTATCATCATGTGCGTTCTTCCGAGGAGGTTGGTATTTGCGAGGTTCATTGTTAGGAGAAGAATCTCTATGTTTATGCGAATCTCCATCTTCATGAGGACTTATTCTACCATTGTTAACCTATAAAAAAGTAATCATGTAATCTTTTGAACAAGAATACAAAAAAGTTGAAAAAACTACCATGAAAATCACCAGACCTGCCTCAAAATCAAATGTGAGTTCCAATAATTAATGAAATTCTCCCAGTGCCCGAGGATGGTATACTTTTAAAAACTCAACCAAAATAAGGTCAAAAGCATAAAAGATTTAGGGAATTAATGCCATAAGTGGTATAAAAGAGATATGTGCTATAATACAACTGCCAATAATTGACAGGTGGTAAGAGCTTTACTTTGACTTGATAATCGTTTTCTGCCATCATCTTGGATCCGCCATATCGGATGTAATGATTTTTTTCAATTATAAATATGGTGTTGTGACACATCATTACAAGATTGTGACGTCATTCATATAACATGAGTACGACTTGAAAATGAACAGTGAGTATTGAAAACAGGTTTCGGTATTGTAATCAGCGTGAAATTCTAGCTTGTGACGTCATTCATTTAACCATCACACCAGCTTTTGTTTGAAACTCGGCCTCAGCCCTGCCCAGTCTAGTCCAAGGTCAAAGTTCAGAGTGCAGAGGGTATACCCAGCGGCTGAGGTAAGTCGTCGCTCTCTCGCTTGCTGACCATCGTCCAGTGAACATCATCCGCCACCACGATGCAAGAGTAGACTCCTTCAGCACGGTCATGGGGTGAGACCGGGGAGCTGGAGCTGGTATGTGAGTAACTAATTGGCAGTCAAATCAGGTCCGATACGATCCTTTCTAAATTCCAAATTTAGCGCAGCAACCGTGCTGGGTGGAACCGTGCAGCGCAGTGGAAGCGTGCTGGGCCCATAACCCAGAGGTCTGTGGATCGAAACTACACTCTGCTACCATTTTGTAGCATGGTGGGCCGATATTTAATTAATTGTGGAACGGTTCGGTCTCTATCAAGATTCCTGCAGACGCAGTCATGAGGATCTTATTTCCATGAATTATATTATCCCCCCTGGAGAGCCATTTTGACGTTAACAGATTTAATAAAGAATAGAAAATACCAGCAGGAAATGAAATACTTGACCCTTAATTTATTCAGACTAAAAAAGTGCATACGGTAATTATAAGGATCTGTTTCGACAGGCAAAGTTTTGAGTAATGACCAACCTTAGAGAGCAATAATTATAACAGAAATAATAAGTTGCTAAATTTGGAATTTAGAAAGGATCGTATTGGACCTGATTTGACTGCCAATTAGTTACTCACATACCAGCTCCAGCTCCCCGGTCTCACCCCATGACCGTGCTGAAGGAGTCTACTCTTGCATCGTGGTGGCGGATGATGTTCACTGGACGATGGTCAGCAAGCGAGAGAGCGACGACTTACCTCAGCCGCTGGGTATATCCTCTGCACTCTGAACTTTGACCTTGGACTAGACTGGGCAGGGCTGAGGCCGAGTTTCAAACAAAAGCTGGTGTGATGGTTAAATGAATGACGTCACAAGCTAGAATTTCACGCTGATTACAATACCGAAACCTGTTTTCAATACTCACTGTTCATTTTCAAGTCGTACTCAAAAACAAATAATTTTCCATTCCCTTACCACAGGAGATTCAAGCTTTGGTAGACGTAGTTCATTCTAGTCTTAAACACTCCCATAATATTATCGCTTACTGTTATAGTCTGATAAATACATACACAAATATTGGGTTGCTGTGGAAAAGGTGGTGTAGTAGTTGGTGATTTTTGTATATGATGTTAATATTGAGAGTCAAAATCCAAGTTTCGATCTCGAACTTTCCCGTGTCACCTCAGGGCGTACATTTTATAGGCGGCCTCCTTTTTTCAAATTTAAATGTATATTTCAAAACTATGCATCCTAAAGAAATTTATTACAAATCTAGAGACGTTTAAATTCCCTACAATTTGGATGCTTTTGCAGCTATGTAGCTTTGATGAATCTGGAGATATGGTCCTTCAAAGCTAAAAACAAATCTTCCATTTGATTATCATGAATTTTGAAAATTTCGGAGGCCACTAGGGCAGAGCTCAAAATACTTGGGACAAATTGTTTAGCTTTACAATGTTTATTCATGTTGTTCAGCCTCCGAAGCTGATAAGACAATTATAAATAGGTTACGTACCTCCGCCTTCAGCTTCAAAAAAATCCAATTAAATCTGGACTACCATGGTTTCGACAAAAATATTGTCATCATCAGGTCCGTTTTCAATAATCCAAACATCCGTTGTTCATTGTCAAAAAGATAGAATTCGTAACACATAACACATAAACGAATAAGTTAAACATTTATTCGTTTATGTCTTATGTGTTATGAATACTATCTTTTTGACAATGAACAACGGATGTTTGGATTATTGAAAACGGACCTGATGATGACAATATTTTTGTCAAAACCATGGCAGTCCAGATTTAATTGGATTTTTTTTAAGCTGAAGGCGGAGGTACGTAACCTATTTATAATTTACAATGTTTACATATTCCAAATTTGATGTTAAACGGTCAAACTGTTTTTGGGGCAATTTATTAAAAACAAAAAACCAACATAAAACATTGCCTTTTTAGGGTGTCTACTCTTGACTACTGATTTTAGGATTCCAGAATATTTCCACTACTTCCAGTACATATTTGTACAAATCATAATTGCATGTGAACTATCAACGCAACAATGGAGTGCTATTGATAACCCTTGAAAATTTCAACTACATGTTTGGATTTTCCTTTTGTTTTAATAACTGAACAAAACTAGAGAAGTATAATTTCAGTTGGAAAACATTAAATAACTTGTCAAAATTTTTGTATACACGTGTATTGAATCACTGACAAACTGTATTTTACGGACTTCACTGATTTCATAAAATTCAAGTACATAATTTTAAATTCCTGTATAATTCCAGAATTTCCAGTATCAGCAGACATCCTGTTTATACATGTTTTCATGTAGCTATACGGGAAGATTGTGTTTGTTTGACGTTAATTGGCATATATAAATTTATCAAATTACAAGCTTAGAGAAAACTAAATTCCCACAATTTGAGTGATTTTGCAGCTCTGTAGCTTTGATGGTTCCGGCGAAATAGTCGTTCAAAGATAAAAATATTCGTCCATTTGATTAACATGGAATATTACGAAGATTTTGGAGACAAGGAAGGCGACTGATCACAGCACTGATCCTGAGACATGTCGACTGACATTCTTACTTACTTACTTGATACTTCTTCTCTTTCCCGTTGACTCATTTAGTTTTGGGAGCGTCATCTTGTCTTCCATCATAGGAAGAGCATTTTAGGCATTCTGTTCGGGAGGTTGGTTTGGGTTTGGTTTGAAATAGAAAATGATTGATAAATCGGAGTCTAAATATTTGGCAAAAGTAGGTTATATTAATTAAATTTGTTTTCAAAGAATTCTCTTAAACTGTAAAAACTATTTTGAACTAGGAAGGACTTTAGTTCTCTCTTAAATTTGTTTACATTATTTATTTGCTCAATTCTGGAAGGTAAAACTGATAATTTTTTTTGCCTATATATTCAGGAGTTTTTTCAAATAATCTTAATATATGCTGTTCGGAAAAAGTATATTACGTTACTAGGCTGGGGAGTACTGTTTTGCCAGACGAGCATGATAGTTCCTGCGCAAGCGAAAGCGAGTGCAAGATTTCATGTGAGTACGGCAAAACTTCCCGGCCATGTAACCTACAATATTTTTTATCATACTACATAGAAAAAAACCATACTTTCAATCATAACATAGTCCTTGCAGAGACCTATGTGTTCCTCAATCCTTCAAACCTAACATATAACAAACAGAACAAACATTTGTTACGGATCCAGTGCTGCCACTACATTCCTCTAAAACGTAACCAATAAACAAGCATTAAACGTCGGTTTGCTGCAAATCAGCTGATTGTTTACTTTTGTTTTTTACGGCCTAGGTCAGCAATGGGTAACTTTCAAGCCAACAAAGAGGATCTGAAAACAGATGTTTCTGTGGCAGTATGATGAAAAATAATTTTTAAATCTAGTGTTATAGGTGTAGGAGGTATTTGACCGAGTTGGTACATTGACCGAGCCTTCGACAGGTTGAAACTAAAAACAAAACTTGGTCACGAGGTACAGTGACAAATCGCTTCCAGTGAAAAGGGCTTTACTAGCTCACACATTTTTGACCGGAAAATCACCACACCTGATTCAAAATCATGTATGACTTCTAATAATTAATGGCATTTCCTCGGTAGCTTAATTAATGACATTACCTAACTGGCTTTTGCTAGTTTTGGTACCAATACTTGGTACAGTAACGGAAGTTGTCACGATTGGAGGCAGTGTAGTAGCTGTCTTTCTGTTAACAACTTCAGTTGCCCACCAGGGGTGGCTGAGCTCGATGGCAGGGTGGGAGGAGGTGTACTGGCGACCAAGATGAGGGCCACCTGATCCCTTGAGGCGCTGTTCCAGCATCCATTGGACTAAAGGTACACCTTTGCCCACCCAGTCTAAGCTTGGCCGAACCTATTCTATCTACCTATTCCTTTTTTCTTTTGCTTCCCTTTTATTAATCTACTGAAGGCTGTGAGCCTAAGGGATGATCAAAGAGAAGCTCCCCTTCCTTTACGTTAGGCGTACAAAAAACCCAAATTAATGGCTGAAGTACCCTCACAGGATTTGCCTGTGGGGTGGGAAAACCCAGACTACCTAATCCCTGAAAATAAAAACTCATGACATTCCTCTAGTGCCACACAAAATGCTGACTCCTTATAGCTGGGATATCAGCCCTATTTTTTAAACGTAAGAGAATCGTTGGATAATTGATTGATTACCTGTTGAGGCGAGGTGTGTTGAGATCGGCGAGCCCAGGCGTTCTCCCTGGGTGGGGGGGCCGGCTCCAGTGGGGAGGGCTGTGGGGGGGAGGGGGCGTCACTCTGCGGCCCTCCTGTGTGGTTGTTAGTCACTCTGCTCCTGCGCAATGCGATACTGTCATTCATTTTAAAACAACCACCAAATAGTAGTTTATGCAACGATTGTATTATGAATGTCTTTAAGCCATGAGTGAGATCTCAAGAGTGGCTTAAAGGCATAATACAATCGTTGCATATGTTTCTTTATCTACGACCAACAATATGCGACAAAATTTCCCCCGAAGTTAAACAAAACTCATGACTTTTACTAATGATGGAATAGGTCAACTCAAATTGAGTTTAGGCACATAAGCAGACTTAACCCTGAATCGTTCTGAAACAATCCAGCTGATGGGATAATTCAACTCAAACGTGAATCGTAATGCAACAATCAGCTGATGTGCGAATTGCGCAATTGTCATTATGACACCACTTTAGTCAAATGCCGCGCTCCTATTGGTCTAGAACCTGTATCATTAAGTGACACCATTTGCATGAAGTTAACTTTATGCAACGGGTTTGTATTTGGTTTAATAAAAAACCTCATTATGATATTAGTTGTAACATCGTTATTGGTGATTATTGCAATGGTCGTAGATAAAGTTATTGGCATGTTGAAGGTGTAAAGTATTTTCTCCTAAAATAAACACTACATTTTCCCCCTCCTGCAATACAGGGTGTCTAAAAGAACCGTGGGATTTAAAAAAATCATTTAATAACTGTAGGAGATACCAAAATGTGGTTAATTTCTCTGAAACGAGTAGCTCATCAAGTTTTACTCATACCAGTCGGGAATGTTCTTTTTAGTCAAGAGGGGGCAGCGCTGCGGAGCATTAATCTTGAAACAACGTATCGTGGCTGACAGTGCTGTCTGGATTGCCGCGATACGACGCCGCAACAAAATGCTCAGTGCGTTATTTGGCTTATAGAAACTAAATTTGTTGTTACGGTACAGGGAAACTTTTTAAAATTTGTGATATGAACGGTCTCAGGCAACGAATAATCAATTGTGTGGCAACCGTCCCCCTAGAAAAGCTAGCTAAGACATGGGAAGAGGTGGAATAATGTTACGGCGTGTACCATGCCACTAACAGAGCTCTACATGAACTTTATTAAATTGCTAAAAAAGACTTGAAAATGCAACCTTCCCAATCATGTATTAAACATATAATATATATAAGTTTTTTACTTCACTAAAATATTTTGCCTCAAAACCCCGGAGTTCTTTTATAGACACCCTGTATATTAGTCCAGGAGCTACAGAGGAGAGTGAACATGCATAAAAGTCTGACACAATTTGTTTACGATTCCAGTTGTTATAATGTGCACCTTGGTGATGCCAGAAACGCATGTCGTCACTTTCCCAGGTGGTCGATAACTTGGGGGGAGGGGGGCAAAGATGGCGGTGGGCGCTATATGTTAAAACACTGATATCTCAAAAATGGTTAAAACACTGATATCTCAAAAATGGTTTTGATATCTCAAAAATGGTTAAAGATAGAAAATAAGTTAAAACGTTGTTTTGTTTGGAAAATTATGGACTTCGAGAAAAGTTATCAGTTTCGTGGTCGTATCTCGGTTGATAAAAGATATATTGAATAAAACAAGGAAATATGGATATTTCGGTCTGTTTTTTTACAAATTAGGCTAAGTTTGTGATCATATTAATTGCTCCGCGATTTCATCTGGGGCCAGAAACCGTTAAGAGAGAGCGTAAGTTAAAACGTTTTTTGTTTAGAACATTATGGACTTCAAGAAAGGTTATTAGGTCCGAGGTCGTATCTCGATTGATAAAAGAAATATTGAATAAAACAAGAAAATATGAATATGTCGGTCGGTTTTTTACAAAAACAGGCTAAGTTTGTGATCACATTAACCCCTTAAGCGCCGAGTAATTAGCCCTGCGGTTTTTAGTAGCACGCAGTTTTAATTACATGATCAATGCGGTAAACGCTGGTCTCAATGCGAAGAGCGTGACACTGCAGAACTCGTGGTGTAAACGTAGTTCCAGAAAAATCCACTAGAGTACAGCACCAAACGGTCTGCAACGCGTCAAGGTCAACTGTACAGTCTTAGCAGGAAAAAATACTAGCAGAACAGTTGTACCGACATAAATCAGCTGAGAACGTCAAATCCGAGTAAACTCGCGTGGCAGTCAACAAAGCGAGAGGGTGACGCACGAGATATCTGCGTGGCGGAGCGCGTACAGAATACTACCACAAGTTGACTTGTGCGCGGCGGTTAAGGGGTTAATTGCTAGTGCGATTTCGCATGGGGCCACATATTATCACCGACTATCAAATAAATGGTTCAATTCCGCAAAACTTACTCGTCACGCAGGGTGGTGGCGGCCGGAGCAGGAGCCGGCACAGGAGCCGGAGCAATCTCCCGCTGCTTGGCCAGCCGCTCCTCGATCTCGCGCTCGCGCGCCGCCGTGTCGACGGGCCGCGCGCCACCGAAGATGCTCGTGGCGGAGGAAGAGCTGGTGGTGGAGCCCGGGCCGCTCGACACCGACGCCACCTCCGACCCCTCGGAGACTGACGACTCCTCCAGCGGCCGCGACCGAGGCTGCAGGTTCAGCCGGGTCCGCGTCTTGGGCTCGTCTGTAACCGAGATGGTAGCAGAGCATCGTTCCAAAGTCGGTAGCGGTACAGAAAGCTCACTCCACTGCTCGACTGCACGGGTTGACTGCATTCCAAGCGCTCATTGCCTGTGAATTGAAATCCAAACTCGTGTGGGACTGCTTCAAAATCGTCTCTTGCTTGGGCAGGAGGAATCAGGTATCACTTTACAGGGTTCCTGGCCACATGGGCTTTGAGAGCAATGAAAAGATCGACAGATTGGCCAATGCCGGGTAATCTCAGGCATTCATGGGCCCTGAACCCTTCTGTGGAATATCACACAACAATGTGAACCACTCAATCACATGCTGGGCCCACAAGGAACACCACAGGAGATGAGTGAGACTTCCGTGGCTGAGAGTAAGTAAGCTCATTCTGTGATCTCCATCTCGTCAGGTGGCATCAGACCTGCGTCTGGGAAGGCAGGAGCTAAGGCAAATCACAGGACTCGTTACGGGACACCTGAGAAAGGACCATTTGCTGTTTGACTGCGACAGGCGTGCTGAGGTAAGGTCGGCAACTCTCGGAACCGGGGAGAGGGGCAGGCACCTCCCTCAAGAGGAGCTTGTCGGCAAGCTGCAGAAATTCATCAGGGACATGGACCTTGGCAGTCTCTGAAAACACCTCTTTCAAGGAAAAGGGTGCGCAACAAGCCCTCGCGGCTGAAGAGCCATGGGAAAACGGTCCGCCCTTCAAAATGATTGAATAAATGAGAAGCTGGTGGTGGAGCTTGGGCCGCTCGACACGGACGCCACCTCCGAGACTGCCTCCTCCAGCGGCCGCGACCTAGGCTGCAGGGCTCGTCTGTGACCGAAAAAGAAACTTGCAGAGATGGTAGCAGAGCATCGTTCCTACTTCAAATAGTGAAGTTCTCTGGACCCGCGAAGGGAAATAGGACCTTAACTGCCATTTTTTCGAAAATGAAATTTTCGAAATGAGTTATCTACATTAAACACCAAACAAACTGGTGAAAGAATTTTTAAGATATCTTAAAAAATACCTGAGTAAACATCAATCTTAGGAAATCGAGGTCTAAAGTTTTGCAAATTTCTAACTTCAATTTTATTGTTGCTAATTAAGTTAATGGCTATGTTTTGTATAAGATTTTGTCAGAAATTTAAAGCTGAATATGAATCCACCATTGAATTTGTGTCAATTGATTGTATTTTTTTGTCAAATGTTGCTAAAATAGTTGGGAGTAATAGAAAAACACAACGTTTTAAATACAAAATTTCTTGTTACAAAATAAAAACTAAAAATAATTTTAGTTTTATACTAAATGAAATTTATTATAAAAATATTAACAGAATATAAAATTATTTTAGATGTCTGAGCTTTTAATTTTTTATTCATTTTATTCACTTTTTCATTTTTATTCATTTTTATTCATTCTATTACCTTTTTGTTTGTTTTGAAACTTCACTTGGACCAGGACCTACGTCGTGGACTACTTGTTTTGGAAGATCCTGTACGTTTTCATGATCTGATCCCTTAATCAGGGCTTAGCAAGTCCTGCATTTATTCCTCACAGAACTATAGAATTTTCTTAACTTCAAAGCATTATAATAGCATCGGGGAAGACAAGGTCCCCTTTCTCCAGATTGCAAGGGTTTAGAAAAAAAAATAATTTAACCATGATAAAAGTTAAATTCAGGTGTAAGATGGACCAAATATTGTTTGGAAACATATAAATAGTAAGAAACAATAAAAATCAGAAAATTTTTTTTCACTCTATCCTCTAAAATTTTGTCTGCGAAGGTGGGAAGATAAGGTCCCTCTTCCCTTCGCGGGTCACATTTTTAGTTTTGTTAAAAAATAAATGATATCAGGAAATTGAAACATCTTTCTACCTTAAAGCCAGTTGAAGCAGGAAACCTACAAGAAAATAAAACAAATTTAAAATTATCTCACAAATACACACCAAGTTTAATCTAACCTTTTAGTGAATAAGAGAAATGTCAGTTTTCATTCTATAAGAATAGATAACATTCTGTGTTTACCATCAAGCAACATATCAATTTTCTTCGCAACCAGTCAATGTAGACAAACAATTCAAATTACTGGATGATTTACTTTCAAGCAAAATTTAATGGTAGCAAGTATATTTCCTTTAGATATTAAAGTGTTTGTGAAGTCTAAAAAAGAGACGTGCATTATTCAACCCTAAAAATGGGTTGGGTTTAAAAAAAAACACCCTTTACTATCGTCCAAGCCCTTGACGATGAGATCCAGAGTTGTGTACTCTGAAGGCATAAGCTTGAGCTGAAGTACCACCTTTGCATTCACATCAGATACAAAAAGTATATTAGTGCCAAAAAGGAGAGAAACAGTTTTACAATAAGTCAATTGTTTTTATGAAATAATTTATTACTAACCAAGACTTTGAATGTAAATTAAATAAATTTCTACACAAGCCAATGATTTAAAACCTTAACTTTAAACTTTTTAAAACTTTTCTTTTTTGAGCTCTAGCGCCCAAACAAAAATCAGCCTAGGTCCTTTTGAAAAATGGTGGGCACCTCCAGTTCAGGGCTTGAAATTATCTACAATAAGCTATTTGTATTTCGGCAAATCTCACATCTATCACCCCTGAAATGGCCCCTAAAGGTAACATTTTACTATAGCTCTATGATTATTCATTTTTTGCTAACTTGATTTATGACTAATAGGCCCAGTTTTTTCTAAAAGCGAGATAGTCAGTTTGATCCTTCGAATTTATTAAAGGCCATTTGCCAATTTTATCACATTCCCTCAAAACATCCTCTTCACTTAGACTTTCATTGAATTATCTATTTTCTTCGTAGTTTTTATTTAACAGGAAACCTAGATTATGACATAAATACGGTCAGTTTGACCATTCAGGTTAATCAGGGGTCATTTGCCAATTTTCACTCGTTCCAACCCCTCTTTAGAGTTGGGCTTTCATTAAATTTAGAATTTAATTTGAAATTTTTATATTTTGCTTATTTCTACTTTGACTTGGACCTCGTAAGGACCAACAGAGACTTGTGGATGAACTCACTTCTCTCCGCCGGCGGAGGCTGATCCCTCTCCCTCTCCCGCTCCGGTTCTCGACGCCATGTGCTGCCCCCTCTGTCTCCGCCCCCGTAGCCCCTGTCTCTGTCTCTGTCGTCCCTGAAGCCCCCGCCACTGCCGGGGCCCCTCTCGTCCCTGAAGCCCCCTCGGTCGCCGAACCCTCGACTGTCTCTGAAGCCTCCGTCTCTACTGCGGAAGCCGTCGTCTCTGTCCCGGAAGCCCCCTCCAGGCCTCCTGTCCCGGTCGTACATGCTGCTGCCCCCCCGGTCCCCGCCGTACTCTCTACGGGGCCCTGATTTGTATCCTGGAACGAAATTAAATATATCTTTATTGTCACAAAACATCTCTTATGCCCAGCGCAGCTGGTGAAACAGGTGACATTGTCATATATTCTTAGCCTAAAAAAATAACAACACAATAATAAAAACCAAACTGGCTAAGATTAAAATACAGAAATTACAATGGTATAATTTTACTTATCTGTATTTTCAGTGAGATATTCTAAAATTGAAAAGTTATTTTTTTCAAGGAGATGGACTTATAAACTTTTTCTTCTAACTTAAAATTTTTCTCTGTTATTAATATTTTGCAAATTAGCAGGCAGACTGTTGTAAAGTCTATTACTCATATAGTGCGGTGACCTTTCAAGTGGACAGAGGTGACATCTTGAATACTGTAATTGATCTTTGAAACGTGTTTTGTATTGATGATCAGCTTGCTTTTCAATGTAATGCTGATAGTTGTTTTTTAAAGAAACCAAAACTTTGAAAATGTAAAGGGAAGGTAATGTTAATATTTCATACCTCTTAAATAACGGTTTGCATGAGGTTCTCTGCAGTAAAAAAGATGAAATTCTTAAATTTGTTTTTTGAATTTTGAAAACTTTGATGGCATATGAGATTGAGCCCCATAATTCAATACCATATTGCAAATTAGAGAAGAAAATTTTGTCATAAACCATGTGCTTTGTTTTTAAACCTATTATATTTCTCAAAACATACATTTGGAAGCAATCAGTATTTAATTTCTTAATTACCCCATCAATATGTGGTTTCCATGTAAAATTTTAATCAATATTTAACCCCAAAAATTTAGTTTGCTCAACAAAAGTTAAAATATCATTATCATAAATTAATTCAAAAGTTACATTTCCCCTACTGTGAAGGGTTTGAAATTTCATAATTTGTGTTTTTGAATTATTACATTTCAAATACACATAGCACAAAGAATAGTAACATTTTTACTGTCCAGAACAATCTCACAGAACTTGCGAGGCAAGCGCACAACATAAAACATTACAAAAACATTACACAATAGACAATAACTCTTTATTTATAATACGGTGTGTACATTCGTTAGTACATTGAATAGTGTCAAATTTACTAATGATCCCCAACATCGGTTACATAAAATTTTACGGTTAAATTTCTAAACATGTTTGGGTCATCTGATACTGTCTACACATCCAGTTAAACCATAAAAAGAGAGAATTAGTTAATGTAATAATTATCTTTATTTCTCTTAAAAAACTTACTAGTCATAGTTCAGAATAATTTCAATATAAAAAAATTATAAAGTGGTTAATAAAAATTGCAAAATAGAGAGAGTAGTTCAAAATAAACTTTTGAACTACAACAGTACCGAATTATTTTGTTTGCACTGCAGACCCCTAGCTAGAGTCATCTTCGTCTTCTGTGTTTGCTGATGAATACTCAGGACCTAATCTATATCTGCCAGGAGGAGAGTTGATAATATTTTAAAATGTGTTATTTTATTTATGTTTGGTTTCACATTCTTTGGTGATTTAATTTTAGTTCATTAACACGTTGGCAGCAGTAGCGTCAGTTACGAGTCAGTGGCTTCTGGAAATACGTCACTGACCACTCTGACATTACTCACTTGCATAACACAATAAAATGTTAATTTACTCAATAAAAAAATACTAAAGATGATTATAAGCTTGTAATGGGAAAATTAATTACTTATTCAGTAAAAAGTAGAAAAAATGACAGAAGTACCAGAACTCTTCAGAACTGTTCTGTTGAACCGGTACTGCCATAAAACTGTTCTTCAATGTTTTCAAATTCTTCCTTAACGATAATGAATGATTTCAAATGATTAACAGAAGTTCAGAACATAAACAGTCTAATAAACAAATATCGGTAGATAAAACCCATGATAAAAATTACAAAAAAGCACAGTGCAAAAAATGACGCTACCCAAGTAACATTTGGTATCTGTGGGATACGCGAACATTGTATAATCCGTTCCTGCCAAGAGCTGAGCTCACACTCAAGCGTTACAGTGAAAGATGCACCATGACTCGTGTGTGAGCCAGCCGCTCCCAACGCTAGTCAAGTCAAAAACTCTTTATTCATTTATACACATTTTGTACATGAATAGCGTTATAAAAATTCATCCAAACACACTATAACTATTAATTAAGTAAAAAATACAGTTTTAAATTAAAAAAAAGATTGGGCATCTTAAAAGATTGTCTTATTGGCTTTAAAATCAGTTATTGAGTATGGGGAGAGGCCTATCAAGTATTCTTTTAACTTCTTCTTAAAAATATTAGGTATTTTTTCATTTTTAAAATCATTGGGAATATATTTCAAAAAATCATTTCTAGCATGTACGGTGTTTTTTTTAAATAATTCCAATTTATGGTTATCTATTACATATTCATTTTTGCGACGTTATAACTTTGAATTTTGGTTGTTACGTTATTTAATGTGTGAGTTTTAACAAACATGATAGCGTCCATTATATAAAGTCCATAGACAGTGAGTATATTAAGTTCCTTGAAAAATTTTTGAACCGAATCATCATAATTTAACTTAAGAATTACCCTGATTGCTGACTTCTGAACTTTTAAAATTTCATTTAAATTATAGTTTGAAGTTGCATTATAAATGCAAATACCATAAGCTATGTGGGAATGTATATGCGAAAAATAGATCATTTTAAAACTTCCATACTGCAGAGGGATGACATTCTCCTTAAAGCAAAAAGGCCGGATTTGATTTTACTTAAAACATGTTTTGAATGCAAATCCCATGATAAGTTGCTATCGAGAATTAATCCCAAGAACTTAACCTCCTCATTTATTTCAATCTCTTCATCTTAGATTTTGATACTAGGACCTATACATCTTTTATTTTGTTTTGTTTTAAAACTAACACATTTTTTGTCTTTTTTGAGTTTAGTGTTAAATTATGAGTGTCAAAGAATTCTTCAATATTCGCTAGTTCGATAAAGGATAAAATTTCAATTTCTTCTTCTGTTTTTCCCGATACTTTCAAATTAGAATCATCTGCATAGAGGCATAAGCTTGTGGACGGAGAAAAATTTAGACACTTTTCTATATTTTTTAATAATAGATTTTTTTAATAATCTATTTTTTTCTATATTTTTTAATTTTTTTTTTCAGATGCTAGGGTCACGTGACTCCCATCTGAGCCATCTGCAGCCAACGTGTAAACCTAACCTACATGTCTGCCATAAGGAATGGTAACAATATTGCAAATGCATGCATGTATTGCCACCTTTTTTCCATATTTGGCAATTTAATTTTTGTTCATCAACTACACAATGCCCATGAGAATTTCACTTGGTTTGAAAATCATGTGGACAATGGTAATACTGACGACACATGTTAAACGTTAGACAAACTATTAACAAACTTATCATTTAAATTTAAGCTACAAGTTGTAACAAATGTTACAGCTATTCAGTATCACAGCGCCATGATTAGCCTAAAGAGATTGTTGAAACAAAGTCGTATAGACACAATACTGAGAAACAAAATAAAAAATAAAAAACTATGAAAACACAGTTTTATTGTTGAATTTAATGTCTAGATGATGTTTTCAAAGTATCTAATTATAGGTGGCCTCTGAATCACTGATTTATGACATTAAGGATCATTTAACAGTATCAGGTATCAGGTAATTTGAACCTTTATAAAGCTGTAAAGCAAAGGCAAATTTTATTCTTTGTAAATTATAGAGCTGTTAGCAATAGCCTACACAGGGTGTCTAGCAAATCATCTCACTGAAATTCCCTGACCTTTCCATACTGCACCAATATTTTTACCTGACCAAAAAATGGGGAAAATCTCGGTAAAACAACCAAAACCAAGAACCATCACAGTTTATAAGTAAAAACTTCATAACCTATAAATTAAAACCTATTACTGTATATCATAGAGAAAAATGTATCTTGGGCGGCCTACCCAAAAATGATACAAATGCAGATGGCTAAATTCACTTCCTAGTAAAATCTGATGGACTATGGACCTGGAATTTGATGGCTGTAGTTGATTACAGTAAAACCCCGCTTAACCGGACCCGGCTCAACCGGAACCCGGATTAACCGGAACGGCCGATGGACGGAAGATGACTGTAAATAAGACTAGTTGTGACCGTTTTAAAGATGAATTATTGAAACAAATGAAAAATTATTACAGTAAATGAGGTTTTTTGCTGTTTGTAAATCGGTAGATGTTATAAACATAATACTGTAACGTTAAATAACTATTAAGATGGATTTGTATTTTGGCGTATTTTTCGTATTCTTGCATCGAAAATACCAACCGTAGATTATCCGGAAAATCGATTATCCGGAACGGTCTCACCCCCATTGATCCGGTTAAGCGGGGTTTTACTGTAAATTAATCAATATGTGATGTATTGATTTTCCCTAACCAAAGTGAAAATTTCCTGACTTTTCAGACTTTTTCATACTATTTTAATTTTCCTGACTTTTCCCTGTTTTCCCTATTTTCCCTGTTGCTAGACACCCTGCTACAGTAGAACCCTGCTCGACAGAACCTCTTCAATTGAATTGGCTGAATTAACTAGATGATTCCCAAAACTTAAAGAATAGTTGCAAATGGGAAGAAAACTTTTTAACCCTTTTAAGACCGATGGTCGTAATAGGCCCTCGTCCACTTTTACCCATTTACTGGCTGGTTGTGTTTTCCAAACGTCACAAAACTTGAAGAGGAACATACGAGCTTCATGAATAAAAGCAAATACAGTAGAACCTCGATTAACCGTCACTCTTTTATCCGTCACTCTCTGTTATCCGTCACTGCCTCTGTGCTCGCAATATGTTGTAAATTGGCATCGTGCAAAGCACAGAAGAAAGTGCAAGCGCCATTGTGATCGTACGCGACTGTCCGCGGCTAATGACCTTGAGTTTCCGCCGAAAATCACCACTCCCACGCAAGGAGTGGTATGGGGGTGAGCGAGTTATTTATTACTCATTCATTGGTATGTTGATTTTTTTGGTTATACGGCACGCCTCGGAGTTCAGAGTTACATAGTGTTTGCTGTTACGCAGTGTGTAGCTAGATACGTACTGTTAATCAACTGCAGAATAGTAACTGATGATTGTTAACGATGGTCGAAAAACGAAAACGAGTCGTACTAGAGCTTGACCAAAAGATCAAAATTATTAAACGTTTGAGGAAGGGCGAAACAGCTACGAGTATCACGCTGATGTATGGTGTTAACGACTCATTTAAAAGATGACGGACTGTCTTTTAATTTGAGGTTATGCAATTCACTTACGAACACTGAATGAGCACAACATACAGTTTAGAAGGTCTGTAATTACTATTGTATGAATGTCATTTAAATATAAATATGTATTATCCACTTATACAGGGTTTAATTTCTTCCAAAATATTTTAAATCTACGTATTGAACAGGTTTATAGCTAAATTTCTGTTATCCGTCTATTCTCTTAACCGTCACACTCCCGGTCCCGAGAGTGACGGTTAATCGAGGTTCTACTGTACTGCCGTTTTAGCCTAAATTTCCTTTGTCTGTATACATTTTCATGCCATAATCGTCAGCTGGCTATATGATTTAGTTGTTTAATTTTCGTGTTTTGTTGGTTATGTGATGAGGTTATTGTTTTAACCAACTAAATATCATTTAATAAATGAGTTGTGGTGTTTTACTTGTGTTTTCAGAGGAATGAGCGAAAGAAGTCCAGTAATTAACCAGTGTAAGTGAAATCACCCTTCTGTATGCAAATAACATGGCTTCTGCCTTTTAGGCCCAAAAAAATGTAGTGTCAATTTCTACAAAATCCATTATAGTTCTATTATAAATAAAACAATGGCATGCTAGGTGTAAATAAGTTTTGCTTTATAGTTAGGCTATAAATAGTTTTTGGGTGTAAAACAAATTTATATATTTTTTATATACAGTCAAAGTTTGGAAAAATATAAATTAGTTAGTTAATATGTTCTTACACATATTTGTAAAACAATTTTTTTTCTGATAGCTTCATGATGCATTTTAAAGCCCATTTCATTAGGAACAGTTAAAAAAAGATTATGAGTATCTGATAAAAATTATGGAAATTATAGTTCTTTAACTAAAACCATGCACTGCACATGAGAAATGGCTTGGCCTTTTGTGCAAGTACCACATAATTATTGCCAGGCTTAAAAGGGTTTCAACATTCAATATTGAGTTGGTGGCGCGGCTGGAATTGCGACAGACTTCAAGGCAAAGACAGTAATGTCATAGCCTTAAAAGTCCATGTGCCCTCATATACTTTAGCATTTATTATTACAGGGTGTCTATAAAAGAACTCCAAGGGTTTTAAGGCAAAATATTTTAATGAAGAAAAAAAATTATAAAAATGTTTAATAATTAGTTGGATAGGTTGCATTTTCAAGTTTTTTTTTAGCAATTTAAAAGTTCAATTTGGTAACCACTAATGTTAGTGGCACGTTACTCGTCGTAACATTATTCTACCTCTTCCCATGCCCAACCCAGTTTTCCTAGGGGGACAGTGGCCACACAATTGATGATTTGTTGCCTGAGATGGTTAATATCACAAGTTTTCGAAAGTTTCCCTGTACAGTAACAAAACATTTCGTTTCTATCAGCCAAATAACACACTGAGCCTTTTGTTGCGGCGTCGTCGTATCATGGCAATCCAGACAGCTCCGACAGCCACGTTACGTTGTTTTAAGATTAACGCTCCGCAGCACTGCCACTTCTTGACGAAATCATTCCCAAATACTATGAGTAAAACTTGATGAGCCACTCGTTTCAGAGAAATTAACTACATTTTGTTATCTTCTATAGTTATTAGATATGAATTGTTAAAATCCCGTGGTTCTTTTATAGACACCCTGAACTTTAGCATTTATTCTTGTATCAGATTGGAGTTGTGGGGATAGTTACCATCTCTATCCGCGGAGGAGTCGCTCTCGGCCAGGCGAGGGCCGGAGCGCCAGTCGCCCATGGTGCGGTCGGGCTCGTTGGGGCCTCGGTCACGGGGGCCCCCCCGCCCGCCCCGCCCCGCCTCTCCGTTCTCCGCCACCTCTATGCGCATCCGCCGGTTCTTGCAGGTCTGCACACAACACATTTTATCTACAAGGCCTTGATTGTGAGGTAAAGTAGACGCCCTCTAGTTCAGCTGCGGTTGGATAGGCCGCAGGTCGGTTCGGCCTGTCCTAGGAAAGTGACTCGTATCCATCATACTGCCACATCGCACCACAGGAGAATGACCTTCGACAGGTTTTTACCTGAATGTTTAGTTTCCGGCCATAGAAGTAAACTATTTATGTCACTTTAGTTTACGGGCAAGCTTGTAATTGATGGACACACTTGAACTCAACTAACAAACGATGTTTTATCATTTAAAATCAAAGGACTGTGCTGTAAGATTTTGTGGGTGCATTTTTTTGCTGTTAAGTATTAGGACCGTTTTCAGAAGTGAACATTGCGAGTAATTGTAAGTTGAACGTGAACAAATTTACATTTAGAAAATGTTTTCTAAAATGGGTGAAAAACGTAAACACACGTTTATGATAATGAAGCAAAAATAAATTTGGATAGCAAAAGAAAATAACAAATTCTTTTAATTTGTTTGGGTTATGATTCGAGTAATACGTGTAAATTAATTTGATCAAATACATTTCTAATTTGTTTTACATTACATAATGAGTTTTTTTTTCTGTTCACTTTATATCCTCAGTACAGTATCGATAAAAAACCGTACCTGTCTACAAGTGACGCAATATGACAGTTCAACATAAAGACATCAAAATATAGTTCCTTTGGCAATTTAACGCTGTAAACATGTTTTGATGATTTTTAAGCTTGGGTAATGAATTTAATATGAGTTATTATTTTACATTTTGATAGTACATCCGGATAGTCTGGCCATTTTGTGGTCCGGCCGGTGGTCTGGTCCCGAGGTGGCCGAACTAGAGGGTGTCTACTATATTCCGGTTTGATAAGAGAATCAGCTGGCTTCCCTCGAGGGTTAGGTTGCTGAATAGCACACAGAGAGAAACACATTAAATAAAGTAAGTACATTTGTAAGGCTGAAAGTGACATTGTCCATGAATTGTATAAATCCTTGCAACAAATAAATTATCAGGATTTGAAAGGTATCAAAATCACTGGCTCCTTCTTCAAATTAGATCTTTAATCTATTACGTAAATCATACTCTTCTTCTTCCATGACCTCTACTAATCTGATTTTTTTCTCAGTACCCTACCACAGTCTGTACAATTTCAGGTATACTATACATTTTACTTTACCGACATTCAACAATAAATTTAAAAAAAGATGGTACCATATTATAAAAATCATGACGATGGAATGCCTCCATGATTCTTCGACTGGGTGTGTTCAATGTATTAAAATATAGAAGGAAAAAATGAAATGGCTCTTTTAAGGGTTTAAGTTGACGGATAATTAAGCTACCAAATCTAAAAAATGTGCATAACTAATTTGTAATTCATACTCAACTTTTATTAATGTTGTAAAGTAAAATGTAGTTTCAAGAAGAGAGTGTATACTTCCTCTCAATTCTGTAAACTCAATTTGAACTTGAGCTCCCTCTTAAGCTTGACTCAATAATGCTTTAAGAGGTGGGTTGTTATGAAAAAGGAAGAAACAGCAAAAAACTCTTACCATTTTTAACAAAATAACATCTTTTTACAGTAAATAGTAGGCTTCTTTTTCCTGTTATAGCAATCCATCCAATTTATTAAGAAAAAAACATATAGTATTACAGTAGAACCTTGTTAAGAAGACTCTCAAGGAGATAATAAAAACAGTCTTCTTATCGAGGGATTCTTCTTATTGAGGTTCATTTATAAAGACATTAAGTGCAATTACAAATTCAAGGAGACTTCAAAAGTGCACTTCTTATCGAGGTTTTTGTGTAATCGAGATCTTCTTATCAAGGTTCTGCTGTACATTAAAAAGTTATCATTAAAAAAATTTAATAACTTTTTTAACTAGCCTATGAGCTAGAAAAAAAAACCCTTACCGTGTCAGGCATACTAAGAGCTTCAATCAAGCTGTTTCTGTCTTCGAACTCGACGTAACCAAATCCTTTTGCTCTGTTGTTACCTCTGTCATCTCGAGGTAGCCTCACACTCTTCACCTGTACAACAATATTATTAGATCATTCTTTGTTTGTACCTCAATAGTCCAGTAAAGCTACGCAAAAAATACCCTTAACCCTATTCACAATTATTTTTCACAGCCACTTACGAGTTTCATTGTTACATTTGCCACCTATCAATGTCGGTTAATAAGTGTGATGGTACTTCGTGGCCGATTGGTAGTTTCTCAAACCTACATCTGCCGAAACCATCTACCAAAGGTTATCCACGATCTACAGATAACGCGCTATCATTTTTCGTGGCCTATTGCAAGTTTCACAAAGCTACACTTAGCCGTTTAATCGTGATTGGCAAACACTCACGATAGTTTTTTGCAGTCCATCGCCAGTTTTGTAAAGTTGAATGAGCCATATCCACAATCAGCAAATAAGTGAAGATCGTATTTCGCGAGAAGGTCACAACTTTTTCAGTCAATAAATAAAATATGTTTTAGATTAATACTAAAAATTGTAAGAACACAGGAATTCATACTAAAAAAATCAAACAATAAGAACATTTAATTTTCTCAAGAGTGTAACATTATAGGACGCTCCAATTGTGATGCAACCCTGGAATGTCCCAAACTAAAATTTCTCTATACAATGAAGATAGCGGCACTTTAAAATTGTAGAACAAACCACTACAATTGGAAAGTTATGATTTTATACATATATATATTCAATTTTTGTAACTTATACATGGGCATATAATTTAAATTAGTAAAAATGATCTGTAGGTAGGACCTAGGCCTACAAATGATAATGTATGTAATCACAGTAATAATGAAATTATTACATTTCTTTTTTTAAAGATGAAATTCAAGTAACACCTGAAAAAAACTGTATAATATGAAAATTCCCCGAACTTGAGTATTTATTTATTGATCAGGCTTAGAAGTAAAACAATTGTGAAACCATGAGAAAAACTTGAAAAAACATTTAAGACTCATTTCAACATCCTTACTGCATGGGAATTATAAAAAAAACAAAAAAAATCTGCATGGGAACTGTAAATTATAATTACCCACTTTTTGGGTTTTTACCCAGGCATAGGGTAGATTCTCAAGTATTTACCCAGTGCACTTTGCTATAATCACTGTCCCTTTCCTAAACAAATTGTAAAAAACTGATAATCTGACAGAAATTAAGTGACTGATGCCTACCCTCAAATCAGCAAAAAAGGTGTGTAGATCATCTTCAGTAACCTCATAGGAGAGGTTAGACAAGTAGGCTTGGAAAGGCGGCTCTTTAGGGATATTGGCATCGTTTTCCGGCCCCCTGGCAGCTCGTGGAGCAGTGGGCAGTGCAACTTTCAAGTCAGCCTTACGACCAAAATCGTACGTATCTTGAAAACACATTAAACATTAGAGAAATGTCAACAATGGTTTCTTATACTCAAGACACTGTTATTTAGAACAACCTAAAATTAAAGGATGTCTACTGACATCTGATTTCAAAATTTGAGTATATTTCCATTATTTGAAGTACAATTTTTTTTTTCAAAATTCCAGTATCACTCGCTAACTATGTACAGTATCAAACTAAGGAGCAACATTAATAATTTTTTTTATTAATATGAATTTTTATTATTAAAATTAAATTACTGATTTACGGCATTGACAAATAAGATAAATTATATAGTAAAAACACATCAAAGAAAAAAACATATGTTTGATTTTTATCAGGGCATCCCAACTCCCCTTGTAGCCATCTCCATAAGAAAAGTCCAAATAAGCCCACTTCATTATCCAAATAATCAATACAAAATTACAACCACAAATTAAAAAGTTCTAATTTAATATGAGTGTCTTTCAATACAGTCTCACACTTTTATATCGTTTTATGAAAAAAAAATATAATACATATAATATAATAAATACAATACATAACATATATATAATATATATGAATGTAGGAAATGTTGAGAACATCTCCAATCTTGAATAAATTACAACGTATAAAATTGTAAACCCAATAAAGGTTGTTAAGTAATTGAACTGAAATACAAGTGGTTTAATTTAGGTTTGCAAACACACATTGCTAAATTGTTGTAAAGTTTTTGACATCTGATTGTATTGGACAAAACTATTTTTGAGGGATTTCTTCACTTGTATTTAAACAAAATTCCAATACAAAATTGGAAATTCCAGTATTTCCAGTATCAAAATAATATTCCAGTATAATTCTAGTATTTCCAGTATCAGTAGACACCCTGTTATACTAAATTCAGACGGACAACACTCGCACACGCAGTTCACTGCCACCCGTCGACGAGTCAAGTCCCGTTAGTTAAATACTAGGCCTAGTTGTATCGTACATGTGAATAATGTGTTTTTTAGTGTTTTCTGTATGTGTCAATGTATATGTGTGCTTTTTTGACATCGACTGATGGATCATTTTAACCTGAATTTGGATATGAATATGGCCTAATAAAGGCCAAAACCCGGGTAATCCTGTCAGAGGACAAGTGAGAACTGTGACAGAAAATTTGGTATGTACCATATATTGTATCTAAATAAGACACGGTAACATGCTAATACAAATTTAGACGTACATAAAAGTTAATTGACTTGCCATAATATGCTAATTCAGATATGGACGTTTATCAGAGTTGACCAACTTACCATCGAGATCATTGACACTCTCATCAGCCCAACTGCTAGTGGTCAGTTTTCGAGTGACACTCGGATTGATAATCTGAGAAGTCTCCACTGGCTTCCATTTTGTCTTTCCCTTCTTTCCTGGAAACATTCAAACAATATTGAACTAAACAACCAATTTAAAATCTTTTCTTCAAAGAATATTTGTTACACAACTGATTTAAAATCTTTCCTTTAAAGAATATTTGTTACAATAGAAACATTGAAAGGTAAATGCATCTGATGATTGGCCTACAAACTACCAGGGCCAGTGACAAGGGGGGCAAATGCATTGGGGCCCGGACTCACAGAGGGCCCAGAAAGACACAAGATAAGTAAAAAAAAGGGGACTCAGGACAACACAAAATACGTAAAAAAAAGGTCGCCAGGGGCCTGGGTTCAAAATTGCACAGGGGCCCTAAAATCCTGTCGCTGGGCCTGTAAACTACAGCACCAACTTATCAAATACAGGTTTTAAAACAGTCAAGTGAAGAATTTAATGGTAAAAATCAACAGGAATATTGCAAAAATGTAATCCAGGATGATCAGACACCTGTTTTTAGAAGATCCTTTGTGTCCTCCTGGCTTTCATAAAATGTATTACATGTCCGGCTTTTATTGAAAACCTGGTCTTTTGCAAGTTATACTTTATTCGTGTTCCCGTGGTTTGTAAATACGTTAAATTGGTGCGTTGGAAACTGCTTTCGTCTCAAGTAAAACTACTCCTGCCCCATCTACCTGTGATCGATAAATCTACACCATCGTCTCTTAAGGCCATTTGCGTCTCTAGACAATAATTTCAAGTTAATCCTGCCGTTTGAAGATATTATCTGTAATAATGGATCGCACAGCGATGGCATATGCGGCTATTCACAGAACATTAATACAAAACAGCCGCACAGGGCCGTTTTTTTTAGTTGCGGAGCCTTCTACTACAATCATCTGTCAGACTACCTGAAGAAGGAGCCAAAAAGGACATTCCAAGACAAGCATCAACTCAATATAGCATCATTGATTGTTATCTCTTTAAAAAGAGAAAAACAATAATTCATTTTTCCAACCTGTGAAGTTGCACATGCAAAAATCCAAAAGTGGACATCAATAATTTATTTGTAAATTTAAAGCCAAGAGGGTGTGTTTTATTTTTTACTTTTCTGTTGTATTTGCAAGTTGAATTAATTTTGCTGACCTGTGAAGTTGCTCACGTGAAAATCCATCAACAAGTAATTTGTAAGTTTAGAGCCAAAAGGATATGATTTTAATTTTCAGCTATATTTGAAACAAAAACAAGTAGAGTGCATTTAAACCTTTCATGAATTCTTTGTAGGTAAATAAATATTTATTTCTAATATAGATTACCAATATTTGAACAACCATATTAATTAATTGCACACAAGGGGCCTTTAAAAAAATGAATAGAATTATATCTAATACTGTCCGCCTCTTTCTGTAAATGTCTTTTTTTTCAACCTAACAGTCCTCCCTGAAAAAGTTTCCGACTGGTGACTCAGTGTCTATTTGACATGTAATCGGCCGTACAGAGGAACTCGCATCCGACCACTTTGGAACTGAGAAAGCCGGACAAAACCAATGTCCTAATTTGTGTTTAAGTCCATTTTTGGGTTATTAAAAAAATATTCAAGGTTTATACTACAACACTTGACGATAGAAAACAATTAATAACCGCAGTGCGTAATTATCAACATCTGTATAGATTACGAAACTGAATTGAGTTGAGTACACAGTATAACGTAAACAAACTGGGAGATAATAAAGTGTAAACAAACAGAGAGATCCCCCTACACATCTGTAAGCATTTAGCAATTTAAAGGCATAAGCAATTTAAATGCCTCCAGTACTGCACATTTATTTACGGTAGTCTTTATATGGGAAAACGGACTTTTTCTATTAATAACTACAAAACCACTATACCCCAACTGCAGCAGACCTGCATCCTCGGCGAATTTCAGATACGTAAAAACTATTTTAACCGTCTAAACCTCCACTTCTGGTCCAAATCTGAGCCAAGTCTCGTTGCTGACCGACCCCGTATCCGGCCGTTTCTTACAGCGTTTCAAAACGGCGGTGTCTTTTGAAAATCCCGCCAAGTTGATTTAACCTAATAATGATGCTTCTTTCAGTTCCTAACCATCTGCAAACACTTTCCTGCCTAAAAATTCCCTTAACCTTGAAAAAAGGTAATCATTTAAAATCAGGCATGGGTTATACAGGGTTCGTCCGTATCTGCCTCACTTGAGGCAGCAAAGTTCTGTGAAGTTGCTGCTGCTGCGTGAGGGGGGTGCTGCGCCGGCATGGATCAGCAACACCCTCGCCTGCGATTGGATTTATATCCATGTTGCAAGTTTCGAATGGCACATCAAGCCATTAGGGCCTCGCAGTAGACAGAGGATTATTTTTTTCTCCTTTATGATTAAATTCAATACAGAATAAACCTTTTAGGCCGGAAAACACTATTAAAATCATATTACTAACATTCGGTGGGATTTTCAATTGACACCCCCATTTTAAGAAGCTTTAAGAGGGAAATGCGTGGTTGGTCGGCAACGAGACTCGGCTCAGATTTGGACCAGGAATTGAGGTTTAGGCCGCACTATCAGTCACGAAGATGAGACAACTGGGCTAGATGTAAGAGATAAAACGTCTGTTACTTTCTGGACAACACTCGTATTTCTATAAAATTTCTATACCACATATCTACATATGTGTCTGTCAGCACGATATTGCATGCAATAATAGTCCAATCTTAATGAAATTTGACACAGACGTATGAAGAGCTAATTATTCGAATGACATTGAAATGCAGCTTGATCCGGACCATCAGAAAGAGGGGGGGTAAAGAAGAATAAACTCCATGCTGTGGCACGATTTTTGTCTAAAGCGAAGCAGAATCACACGTTTTCAATGAAGTGTACCAGCATGGGTGAAAACAGCCAGAAAACGCTCTACAGTGGGAAAAACCACCCAGAGTGGTACTACCCTAAAGGGTTACAATATATTGCCCTCAGTTACTGAGATTATGAGAATGGTGAACATAAATGTTGTCCCAATGTTAACATTTGGGAAATAAATGAAATGTTGTATCTCACTTATTTCTAAAGATATCTTGATAAAACTTTGTATGTGGCTTCATCTAGTTGAGATATACTACATTATGACCTGAAATCAGTTCTTTTTACATATCCGTGGCAGCAAAAGCTGCATTACTTATTCCCCATGTTAACCTTATGTGTAATAACAAAAATTGTTTGGTTTGCTCATTTCTTGTTATGTTCTAGGTCTTTTCCACCTGAAGACGGGGTCAGATTCCAGTTTCCGAAATGTCGTAAAACTTGTTGTTACTAATCATTGGTGGCAAATGTCCGCAAAAATCAAAACATAAAATTGTATTGCTTGCTTACTTCTAAACATACCTTCACAAAACTTAATTTATATGGCTTTTTATCGTTGAAATTTATTTGATTACAGCTTAAAATCTCCCAATTTCACATTTCTGTGGCAGCAAACAAACTTGAATACTCAATTCCCATGTATTCTTATGGAGAATGTTTTTTTACTTGGTGTGAGGCTTCGTTTTATTTATTTAATCAAGCATTTGAAATTCGATGAGGATGCAGGTCTGCTACGACAGGTAACTACAAGCTCGTACCCTCAAGCGGAAAACGTATGAATGATCTGCACCCACAGCACCTCACCACAGAAAAAGAAAGAACTTTATCCACGTGTGTTTCGTACAGCCAATTTATTAATGGATTTGTATTTTTTCCATTCCCATTTAGTATGATTTGTGATAAAATTGGCTGCAGTCATTATTTTGCACATTGTATTTACAGTAACTCAACATAAATTTATATATATAAAAGGCCAAAACCCATTGACTGATCAGTTTCTCAAAAACTATAAGACTTAGAGCCATGAAACTTGGCACAAATATTCTCTACAAGGTCTAGATGCGTACTAAGAAAGGGTTTTTGCAATATTTTCTATCAAAAGCCTCGAATATGGTATATTATGAAATTCAAAATAGCGCCCATATTTTGCATTCAAAGTTTACTTTCTCAAAAACTACAAGACTTTGGGCCTTGAAACTTGGCACATATATTCTTTATAGGCTTTAGAAGCAAGCTAAGAAAGGTTTTCAAAATATTTTCTCTCAGACAGCTAAAGTAGAGTGTATTATAAAATTCAAAATGGCTGCTATTTCATTTTTTGAAACTATGGATGGGAAGCCTACAGAATGTTTTCAGGGGATAGGAAAGGTATGAGATTCAATCTACTAAAAAAATAAAGTGTGCCCATTTATTACGGCCACCAACTATATATATTTGTCAAATGCAACTTGAGCTACTCGCGTTGTACGACCCGCCCGAAGTATTATTTTGTACATATTCCCACTTTGATAAAATTTGTTGCCCGTCTTTTAAATAAATAGCTAATCAAACTAAATCTTTAAAACTTAGTATGGACATTTCATTTTGAGCATATGTATGTGGACTTGAAACGGAGTTTCCAAAATTATAACTTTAAGAGGGTTTGCTAAGGTGATGGAGATTTCAATTCCAAAACACAAACTATCACCACAATATTTTGCCTTATCGATAGAAGAGTAACCTGACCTCAAATCTGATTGAGAAATGTCTGGGAAGTAGTTTTTGGCCAATGCATTAACCGTCTATTTTTAAAAACACGCTAAAATAAGATTTATTTTAAGTCTAAGACCTGCCCTTAGCGTTCTTGTTTTATATCCCTGTGGTGTTCTTGTTTTATATAGCTAATTCTTTGTATTGGCAAATGGGAGGATAATAATTCCTAACATTTGCGAATCATGAGGAAAACATTTTTGGAGGACACCTTCCTATTTCAATCTAGGGTTGGAATTACCAGCCCCCCAGAGTTAAAATTAGTCATAGGCCTACTTTCAGCAGGCGAAGCTGCGGGTATATCTACTAGTAATTTAATATAACAATAACAGCAAATATTTATTAATCATTGTATTTGAAAAACGGTATTGTAATAATGATGAATAGTTTGTATTAGGTCCATCATTGGTTTGAAAACTTGTGAAACCATTATTAAACATTAAAGAATTTAATTTTTCTGAGGACTTATTTTGAACACCCTAGGTCTATAATGTTCATAAACTACCCATTTTTTATAAATTACTTGTTTTTTAAATGTTTCAGCTTTACAATTTGTAATCGATAGGCCAACAATTGCCATAAGTTACTTATAATTCTAGTATTTGTTAATAAACAAAAGGGGATCCAAGGTGGTTTAAATAAATATTATTTACTCACTTTTTGTTTTTAAAACTCCAAAAACCTAAATACCCCCGTTGCAGCAGACCTGCATACTCAGCGAATTTCAAGTGCAAAACAACATATTTCAATCCAACATAGCGAGATTCGACATGTTTTTGTAAGCTCCATAAGAATAGCATGGGGAATGAGTATGCAGGTTTGCTGCTACAGGTATGTTTAAACTGGTTGGTTTTAATTCAATATTTACTAGATCTGAACTAGAAGAAGCCATTTACCAAGTTTTATCAAGATATGTTGAGAAATAAGCGAAATATAGAATTTTACTTATTTCCCATAAGGTTAACATTGAGACAACGTACTGTGTTTACCACTTTCAATATCTCGGTAACCAATGGACATAGAGCAGTAATTCAAAATACTAAATTGTTTGTTTTTTTGAGCTGAATTCAATGGTGCCAATAAAAATTTGATAAATTTTATTTTTCTATGTGAAAAACTCCAAAAACCCATTTTGGGGGGGTTTATCCCCCTTTACCCCTCCTTCCGGTGGTCCGATTGGGCTGGTTCACGAACTCGTCCGAGTGATTACCACTTTACACATCTGCACCAAATTTCATTAAGATCGGACCATATTTACGGCCGCTATCGTGTTAACAGACATATATATATATATATATATATATATATATATATATATATATAAATTCGAACGAATGGTGTTTTTTGCTTCTGGGGACCCCAAAATGAAAAGTTAACATGGTCTCGGACTTAGGTCTTACCATGAGTACTACCGTAATAGCTTATTCCTTTAAGGAAATTCGCTAAAATGTTATTCTTGCTTTATAAAAAATGTTATTCTTGCTTTATAAAAAATGTTATTCTTAGGTCTTCGGACTTAGGTATTACCATGAGTACTACCGTAATAGCTTATTCCTTTAAGGAAATTCGCTAAAATGTTATTCTTGCTTTATAAAAAATGTTATTCTTGCTTTATAACATAGAGATTTCAAAAGCAGATCCATGAACCTTATTATATCCAAATATTTTATTTTTAATTCAAAATATAAAGTAGGCTCGAATAAAAAAAAATTGATACCAGGAGCACCAAATAAGGCGAGTGAATGAATGTGCTGCTAATTAGCGTTAATTATTTGTTCAAGCAGTTAAACAACTATATGATCATATGTTAAAATATTTAAAAGTTTACATGTAAAAGGCCCTAAAAAACGCAAATAAAGTTTGGACAGTTCAACAAAACATTTTGATCAGTAATTTCAGACAATTTGATGAATTTGCAGTTTTTTTACCGTTTTAATTTTGTGCTCCCAATTGTAGTAATCAAAATTAGAAAACTAATAAAGTTGTTCATAAGAGAAAAACCCAAATTTAATCCTTAAGTGCAATATCATTACAATAAGCTCTAGTGGGAAATTTATTTACTTGAAGACGTGAGAATATTTTCTATAAAATTGGAGTGTTCGTGTTATGTTAATTCCTACAATTACAACATTCACCTACTGTACTATTAGTTTGAGCCAATTTGCTTTTAAATTCACAAATTCCAGGGACTTTTATTTAATTATACTTTTACCTTTATATATAATTTAGTTTTTGAGTTTGGTTTGACATATAATTACCGCTTTTAACCATTAATAAACCGTTTTTTGAGCTATCTTGGTTACTAATCTATTTCTTTATACTAATCTGTTCTTGTCGGTATACTTAGCACCGTGTATACCAGGCTTCTAATAAAGAGATATTTTTTTAGTATTAAGAATTGTAAATTTACATAACAAAGAGATTTCAAAGCAGATCCATGAACCTTATTATATCCAAATATTTTATTCTCATTTCAAAATATAAAGTAGGCTCAAATAAAAAAAAAAATTAAAACATTGAGCTTATGTTTTGAGCTTATTAAATTGAGGTTATTTCTTATTCCTTTTAGTTATAAATAATAAACATAATTTTTGTTATGAGTTTGTAAATAAAAACCAACCTGGATGTTTAGCTGCTTTAACTACTTATTATTCAATCAAATAAAAAGTTTTGGATTATTTCAAAAGTTTTAATCATCAAATCCCGATAATATTTCAAGCATTTTAGGTTCATTTAACAATTGTTCGATATTTTCCATAGAGTTATTTTTAAATAAAAAATAACAATAATATGTTTGTTCACACAAGTTGAATGAGAGAGCATTCAATATGAGAAACAATGTTTATCGAGTTTAAATAAGAGTTCACTGTCAATTTATTATGCAACAACATATCAGCTTGGTTGATTAAAGTGTTAATTTTATAAAACAATGGATTGGAAAGTAATATATAGCTTTCCTACAGACATTAGTTTTAACTCTCAAGTTTTGAATCTTAATTCCTTTAATTTTTCATTGGAACATAATTTTACGTACCTATTTATATGAAAAGTTTCTTATTTTTAAAGAAAATTTCACTTGTATTAAAATACAATACCTTCTATCCACTGTCTCTTTAGAAATTAAGTAACTTACTAATAATTGCTAATCTATAATATACAGCTACAATATAATCTATGTATACAGCCAGATGTGTAACTGACAAATAAATCCAAATTATTAACGACTTCCAGTTGAGCTATGAACCTGAAATTTGGCACACTATTTCCTCATTGCTTAAAAATGAGGGTGATATTATCAAAACTCACAACTTTTCATTTTAAAACCCTCAAAAAAACTATTAAAAATCGTTAAAAAAGCTTTTCAAAAAAATGTTAATTTGAGCTCTAGTGGCCGAATGGATGGTCCTGTTGAAAAATGGACTACAACATGTGCCACAGATTTCACACAATCTACAAATTTGGTCCTATGACTTTTTTGACCTGTCTTGTCTTCTTCACCCTAGGATAGGTAGCTCTAGAAGTTTCAATTTTCAACGATTTTCCCTAGGTTTTCCAGCTCCATTTGGCTTGATATTAACCCTTTTAAGGCCAGCTCCCAAACTGTGGTACTTGCGAAAAAGGCCAGCTCCCAATCTGTGGTACTTGCGAAAAAGGCCAAGCCATTTCTTATGTGCTGTGCATAGTTTTAGTTAAAGGGCTATAACTTCCACAATTTTTATCAGATACTCATAATTCTTTTTTTAAATTGTTCCTAATTAAATGGGCTTTAAAATGCCTTAGAATATATTATGAAATTATCAGAAAGAAATTTTGTTTACAGATATATGTAAGAAAATTTTAATGAGCTAATTTATATTTTTCCACTTTGACGGCATATAAAAAATATATAACTTTGTTTTACATCCAAAAACCATTTATAACTACAAAGTACAACTTATTTACAGGAAGTATGCCAATTTTGAAAAACCTACCTTAATTAATAACAGAACTATGAGGGATAATGTAAAAATTGACACTTCACTATTTTAGACCTAAATGGCTGACGCCATGTTATTTGCATACAGGAGGGTGATTTCGCTTACAGGTCATTTATCTCGACTTCTTTTGCTCATTTGTCATTGAAAACACAAGTTAAGCACACACAACTCATTTAATAAATGATATTTGGTCGATTAAAACAATAACCTCATCACATAACCAACAAAACACGAAAATTAAACAGCAACAAAATCATCACATGGCCAGCAGACAGTTATGACATGAAAATCTATACAGACAACTAGGAAATTTAGGGTAAAACGGCAGTATTTGCCATTATTCATGAAGCCCAGATGTCCCTCTACAAGGGAATATCAAGTTTAGTGGCCTTTGGAAAACACAACCAGCCAGTAAACGGGGAAAAGTGAACGAGTGCCTATTACGGCCGTCGGCCGCGAACGTAGTTTTTGCCACGGGGGCCTATTACGGCCACCGGCCTTGAACGTACTTTTTACCACGGGGGCCTATTACGGCCGTCGGCCTTAAAAGGGTTAACATAGAGGGCTGAAATTTGATACACACCATCTCTCCGGCATATGTTACAAATCACTAATAATATAACTAGTTCTTAATATGAAAATGCATTTCAAGTTAAAAATCATTACAATTTGCCTCGTTAATACAACTTGCCTTACATTCCTTTGTTTGAAGTTCATTGTTGGTGATGGTGATTTTATATTTTGATTTTGATTTCTGCAAACGTTTGCCATCACTGATTAGTAAAAAACCAGTTTCACGACCGGGATCAGATTCCAGATCTCGAAACGTCGTAAAACTTGTTATTTACTGCCTTACATGTTCTTCCTTTTTGTTGTTTGTGCAGCTTTCGTAACTGCTGATGTTTCTTAGGAAAAAATTATGAATAAATATTTTTTCAGCTAAGGTAATGTTTTATGCCTTAAAATACTTCTTTCGCAAGTTTCTTTCTTGCTCTTATTGTATTTTGAAATACAAATTTTATTTTAGGTTATCACTATTTCTATCAATTTTAACTTCATGTCAAAACTCCCCCCTCCCCTTCCTTCTCAACGGCTGTTCCCTCAGCCAAAACCTCGAACGAGTTTGAGGTGACAAGGTTAAAGTCGTGTCCTACTCCTCCATCACCCTTAACCTCAAATTTCTTGGGGGCTAAAGGAGTGTTCCCTTTTCTACCCCTTCCCCGTACCACCGCACTCCAGCTGTGATTGCTCACTGACCCACTCGGCCCATTAAACGTCTTATCTACGCTGCATTCCTTGATTTCAATCGGTTCAGCTTCTTTAAGATTTAGATTTTCCTGCAAGGCCTTTTTCTCTGCAAGCGAAGATTCAGCTTGCAGAGAAAAAGGCAACTTACCAAAACAATCTGGGCAAACATAATGAGAAACCTTACTACTAGATACAAGTTTGAAAATTGTCTTACCTATCTTACTATTTACATTTGATACCCGAGTGTACCCAAGCAATAACACAAGCAATGCTACTATCTTCACCGTCTGTAACTACTTTTGAGAAAGATCTACATATTTTATTACTACTTTTGGTTGGAACTGGCATGTCGATAGAGTCAATGATGATAATGAATTGATGAGTCATTGAGTTATTTGTTGCGTTCCAAACACAAATTTAAATTTAATTGTAAAGACTATCTTCTTGACTATTTTTTTCCTCTGCCTTTAAATTAAATAGCAAATGTCAGTCATTAGTTATGTAAAAAAAACTCATTACAATTACTTGTGCAATAAATGAGCCAACATAGCTGATGTTTTTATTACCTAAAAGTTTATTTTTCTGATTGTGAATAGTTTTAAGAAACAACTGTGCTTTCTGAATTGGTTACTGTTGTAAACATATTCGATAATGAAGTTTGAAGTGGGCCTTTTACAGTAAAGTCAACTCTCGATAATTCAAATTGTCGTGGGACCACAAATTTTCTTTGAGCTAAGCGTAGTTTGACTGAGGGGTAATTAGAAAATAAGGTTATTCTAGATTAAATTTGGCTTGTTGAGGTTATTGAAGATAAAGAGGTAAACCAAATTAAAATTCGAGTTACAGGTTTGAAGTGATGCTGGTCCGAAGATGACTCATTGACATGTTGCGGCCTGTACGACCAGGGTTTTGATTTCCAGAGCTCCGTTGGGAAAACATTTTTCAGTTTTGGGAGATCTACTGAAGTTTGAGCAATGGAGGTAATTTTTGTCTACTTGTAAAGGTATATTTCAAGTTAGGTATATGGTTATTTTTTGACAGACTGGTTTCTCTTAGGGCATTGTAAATAATTCGAGATATCAACGATTTTAATTTATTGAGGTTCAAGTTTCTGAGAGTCAACTGTACATATGTACAACTGTTGCCTATGACGCCTGTCAATTTCTTGGAAGCCAAAATTATTTCTTATTAACTTTATAAGTTATACTCCAGTTTAATGAACAATCCTATTCTGTTAATATTTCATATTAACATCTGACCCCACTTAATACAAAATCCTACACGTAACTCAAGAATTAAGAAAATTTCAACTCAGGACTTTTAAGCCGTTCAAGAGACCCAGGCTCAATAATATATCCGGGATCTCTAAAACCAAGCTAGGAACGTTAAGTTGCAACTTGAAAAGTTGTGATCACTGACAATATTAGGCCTAAGGCTTTATAAATTAACCTGTATACAATATGTCTAAAAACCTTCTTCCAAGAAATATGAGCATCATTGTTTACATAAAATTAAATAACTGGATACTTTATCCATTCAACTAGACAAGCAGTCCATTTAGCTTTTTCATTTGTTTGACGTTGATGCAAACAAATTGGACAGGGTAGTTCTGATATGTTCAAAAAGGTCAAGTGCTCAGAAAATCCTACTGAGTAAAAAATGAACCCTGATATTTGCTGACAATTTAAAATTATATGTATTTTATTAGACTGAATGAATTAGCTGAGCCCTGGATTGAATTGCTTCCAATAAAAAATAACTCGATACACTCAGGATTTGTTCCTCTGGTAGGCCTATTCAACTCTACTTTCAAACTAAAATATATCCATCCAATCAAGGGTTCAGAATAATATATTTGGTTGCCATTCCATCTCTTTTTGCCTTAAACCTGTTTAGCAACAATGCAAATTATTAGAATTGTAAGTTAAAAGGAATTTTCGGTCATATACAAGAGGGCTGTTCAATTATAATACAGATTTTTTGAATTTACAGACCCTCAATTTTTAAGGATTTTTATTTCACAATTCAGTTATTTTCAAAGTGAAAAATTACTTCATAAGTTACTTTAATTCCATAACAATCGAATATATTGGCCTATGTCTATTTTTTACTTTGAACAATCTAAAATTAAAACTATCTTAAGGGTCAGATGTTATGTTTATGAAAATGATTACACTGTATCTTATGCATGCAGCTCAAGTATTTCTAGCATTAAGTTTATTTATTTCCTTTTTTCGTCCTCACTGATACATATTGGTTATTTTAAGACAAACTGGTTAAAGGAAAGGTCAAGAACCAATTCACAGCTAAAAAATATACTATGTTTAAATTTCCTTTGAATGTCCAACTAAAATATCAAAAAATAACTTAATTTGTCAAAAAAAAAAAATAACGGAGATAATCTAATAGTGAGTCAAAAATACGTTGCGAAAATGCCAAAATTGAAGATTTTAGGCAACTACAATATTTCAACTTAAAGAAGCCATACCGGTATATCAAGATTTATTTAGATATAAGCAATAAACATAATTTAGCTATTTATTTATTTATTTACGATAATGTGGGGACAATACAGTACCAGTATTGTATTAAAGCCTTCACCAGTGGACAAAGGGTATGTAGCTTTCGAGGCCACAAACAATGGGGACAAAGTTGGTTTTTGAGTAGGTGTGTTTGACGGTGGTGTAAACTTGTTGACAAGATGAAAAGTAGACTTAGATTATCATCTAAGAAAAAAAAAATCCTACAAGTTCTTACTGTTTATGCTAGCTTGAATTCAAAGTGCCAATTACGTTTTGCTAGGTTATAATTGGTGTTTATTTTTCAAATATTAGTGTTTTAGTGTAAAAGAAATTGCTGTATAGTGTGTGAGTTAGTGATAATATTTATCAATATTACGATGGGAAAATATTATTATTTATGTTCAAATTTGTGTTATTGAATGTGAATGTTTTCTGATTAGGCCCTTCAATAAATATGAACAAACTTTGGAAATTTAGATTTTTTTACTTTACCCAAAAATCTACCTAGGCGTTTACTTTATTTGAATTCTCTGTTCTTTTGTGAACAAAAAGAGTATGCATATGATAGGGTTATCTTTTATGGCTTGGACTCCTCCAAGAATCATCAATTTATTGCATAAAATCAGTTTAGTTGATGTCAGATTCAGCCTAGTGAACAAAATAGTAGGCTATATAAGAAAGTTTGTGTGGGCCAAACAGCTTGCATAAATAAGTGTTAGTAACCTTTGCACAAGTTGCTCAAAATACAGCTAGGCTGCAAATTTAGGTTGAAAAATCCATATATGCATCTCACACGTCTCTAAGCAATTTTTTTCAAAATTTAAGAAGGGCAGCTTTAAGCTATTCAAAATTAAAATTTTGATTTCGGATTTCTGAAAAAACATTTTCTCCTGACCCCTAATTTTTATTATTGCGTGTAAAAGAGCATGAAAAAAGTTGAAAAATGACACATGTTTCAGCTCTCTATCTTAAATAACTGAGTCACAATTACAGTCCAAAAACATTGTGTCACGTCACTTTAGGAGTTTTTTCATACATTTCATATATAATTCCCAATCCAATAAAAAAATTAGAAAAAATTAATATTTTTCTTACGTGAAATCAACTTGTAGGGGCTTATACAAAATTTCATCAAGATCTGAGATGGTGACGTAAAAAAAATCTCTTTTTTGTGTTGATCTAACACGGAATTGCCCTCAACTTTATTTATTTTTGTACAATTTTTATTGTTATTCTTTGGACCACTCTAAATGGCATATAGCATTTAAAAGCTTTTATTCTTATCTTGATTTTTTGATTGAGTAAATTACATCATTTGCAGATTTTGTAAATCTGTTATTTTTAACTATAGGCCCTGCCAATGTTGTCCATTCATAATTATATAGGCCCAGGATCAATTGCATCTCGCACGGTGCGACTAGCACTTTTATTTCTACCAGCATGCAGCTCGAGGACCAACCTGTATTAATCACGTGGAGCTTACACACATGTGCGACTGGCACGGTGCTACTGGCATCGTGCAGCTCGTGTGCTAGTCGCATGCAGCGTGCAGCGCCACTAGCAACCGATCAGTTGGTGTTTTGGCGCCGCATGCAGCGTGTGTCTTGAATTTGAGCATGCGCAGAACATTTCCAAATCACATGGCCATAAGGAAACAGCCCTGAGACACTGTACTCAGGAGTACTGCGTTGACAAGTGCAGAAAGTCACTTTTTGAATCGCTTTTATCCCTGGTAATTTGTAATTAAATAATGTATACCCTAGTTTAATATGTGTGAATAGTTAGTTCAGGGCTTGTAGTAGTTCTTGAGGTTGGGAAAAAACTAAAATATGAAAAAAATTACCAAAAATTTGGGTACTTTGGTATTATAAGGAGGCCACTGTGAGATTGTTTTGCTGGACACCAAATATAATTATATCATTGGGAAGAACGTACTTTCATCGACTTACTGTCGAAATTTGACTTAATTATGATGAACGGTATTTGTGTTCTGCCTTCCAGAAGGCAGCGATGTCAGGGAGGATAGAGTGTTCACATCGTCACCGCCGCTATCGTCCACACCCGATCGCCACCCTTATACAGTGCGTTGAGGCGGTTATGTTAGGTTAGGTTATCATAAATATGTTAGTAGGACTTTCCTCGTTATGTTACGATTCAAACGGTACCAGATGAGTCATACTTTCGCCCGCCAAATCCCCTCCAAGTAGGCACAGGTCTGGTCGTTGACGGGAGCGCGCGCATCACCTGTCAAGGGGTTTTGGCGGGTGAAAGTATGACTCATTTGGCATCGTTCGATTCGTAACGAAATGAGGAAACTCCAACTATCATATATATGATAACCTAACTTAACATAACCGCCACAGCGCGCTGTATGAGGGTGGCCTCCGTATAATACCAAAGTACCAAAATTTGTAAACAAAAAAATTTTGCTTAAAATTAGAAAACTGGCGTTATATTGGGGATAACACATTCTAAATCTTGGTAAAAAAGAAAATCTCGACAGACTAATCACAAATCTGCCTAGATTTGACGGCGAGACTTGGTTTTCACGCAATGTAGGCTGACGAGATTCGTCTGCCGCGATGCTGCTACGAGATCGTCTGACAGACGAATAGAATGAACAGGGCTTGTAGCAGTTCTTGAGGTTGAAAAAATAACAAAAATTACCAAATTCCCAAACAAATTAGGCCTACTAAAAATAATAAGCAAAAAAATTACAAAAAAATAAAAAAAATCCGCTACAAGCCCAGTTAATTGTAATAATTAGAAATACATTTACCGAATGACGATAAAACAGATATTGAATTTGTGTTAGCTTTGGAGGAGACTCCAATACTGTATATAATTAATGTACTACGGAACAACTGGAACTCCTCTGGGTTGTTCCAAGAGCTGTTTGCTGATTATGTATTGGCTACTTTCATCTTTTTGGTTCCAATACCTAATGGTAGACCGAATATTCACATTGAATATTTTATTCTTCTTTGATGTCATCTTCCTCTAATGACATTAACAAACAACAGCATTTCATCATCCAATGGCGACGATGACGTTTTCCAATGAACTGAGCACCAAAAAGTCCCCACCTCTCTCACCTTGCCACTAGTACGAGCCACGAGCAAGCAACCTGCATGTATCTTGCACAGAGCTACTGGCATCAAAATGCTAGTCGCACCGTGGGAGATGCATATGTGTGTGTCCCGCCTGAATTTGTTCAGTTGCATTTTCAAAGCTTCTATTGTTCACACTAAATAATAATAATAATAATCTCTTTATTGTCTTTAAGCACAAAGCAATCGACATTGTCAAAAAATACAGTAAATCTTAAAACTAAATATGTAACTTTCTAAAATTAGAAAATCAAGTCACTAGAATCACTATTTAAAAATTCTTCTACAGAATAAAATGCTTTGCATTTTAACCAAGTGTCAATAACTGCTTTAAATTTATTCATGGGCGAAGTTGATGCAGATGGAGGTAATTTGTTAAAAAATTGTACACTGAGGTATTTATAACTATTGTGTGTAAAAGTCGGTGTGTAAACTAAAGGAACTGAGTGAAAAAATTGTTAAAATGTTATGGGAAACAGGCTTTATTAGGATATATAAAGCTGTTTAACTTTCATCAATGAGACTCAACTAGTGTAGGACTAACAGAGTCCCATAATTCCCCTGGTTCACCTTGAGCAGAATGTCAATATTATGCAATTATATTAACATTTTGAAAATTATATACCTTGCCCATATTGATTTAAATTGTACTCGGCTTCACTGTATGGGGCAACAGAAAAAAATGATCTTGATGAAATTAAAAAACAAAACAAAAAAGCAATCAGGATGATCATTTTTAAATTGAGACCTGACCAATCGGCAAGGGATTATTTCAATAATTTAAAAATACTAATTGTGTATAGACAATATATATAAGATACCCTGCTAATATTTATAAACTCAAACCAAACAAATCTAGAAACTGTAAAACTCCACCGTGTAACACTCGCAACAGGGATATCATTGTACCTGCTCATCATAAATTAGAATTGGAACCTAACAAATTATTTTAAGTCAGAAGGTGATGTTAATAAATTTAAAAATGCCGTTAAAAATTATTTAGGCTATCAGAGAAACCATTATATTCAATTGAAGAATTTTATAAATTGTAGGGTGTGTTGTATTTTCCACCTTTAGGTTAAGTTCACTGACGCTATTTTCATGTACCATACTTTCATACTGTTAATAAAGAGATTTTGAGTTTGAGTTTGAGACTAAAAGAGATGAAAATCACTTACCAAAGTTCACTCATTTAAGTAGGTAGTTAAAAAAATAAAAATAAACTGAAACTTATTTACTTTAATACCTATACCGAAACCCTCACAGTGAAACGTTAACCGAAACCCTCGGTCTGTGAGACTCCCATATAAAACAATGGACGTCAAATAAATAATCAGTTGTAATCGAAACCCTTGGTCTGTGAGACTCCCGCATAAGAAACAATGGACAACGGGAACCAAAACCCACGGTCTTTGAGACCGGCATGTAATAGAAAATCGGGAAGTCGAATACGAAAGAACCACTCCAACTGAAAAAAAAAACAGTGCGGAGGTCAAGGGGAAGGGGAGGGAGGAAGGTATTGGGAGGAGTAGCGCCAGCGGTCTAGCATGTTGCCAATATCAACGAGTGAAATTTCCCTGAGGTCTGTAAGATCAGGGGTTTCGGTATAAGTGTTAAGAAAAAAGTAAAATCAACTTAAGTCCTAGAATGAGCATACACCTTTTTTTCTCCATAAGAATGACTCAAGAAATGAGTGCACACGTTTGCTGCCAATATGTGATTCAGACATTTTTTGCAATAATCCAGTAGATATCAACTATATGAAGCCACATAACAAGTTTTATTCAGATACGTTGAGAACTAAGCGAGATATAGAATTTTATTCATATCCCATAAGGTTAACAATAGGACAACTAATAATGGGAAACCCCATTATTTCAGACAAGAACCCTGAGATCTCGTAAATTTTCGTTCATTCCCGATACAAATTAGCCCGATACCATCCTGTAAGATGGTACAAGAAACAACTTTTTTTTCAAAAATTAAGAACGTTGAGCAGCAACACCATGATTTAATATGGATTGACCTGATCATAAGATTGAAAAAATAAAACATCGTCAAGCTACCGACTTAGAATAACTTTCGATAGATTGACCCCTAACCTATTAGGCCTACATGTAATTAAACTTAGCTCTCATATCTCATATCCACACCCTTTTATTGACTTGTAACTTGGGAAATAGGCCTTGCTAGTAGCCATCTAAAGCTTCAGTTAACCCCCAAAACCTGACGTAACAGTCTGAATAACCGAGTTGGTATATTAGAATCCCGCTATTCCAAATCCCGCTAATCAAAAAATCCGCCAATTCCGAACATACTTTATCGTCAAAAACAATTTTGTTAGTGAAAATTGCTAAGTACAAATCCTGAATAGTTTATAATCACACTGCGTATATGCAGCCGTAAGTGACGATTGCAAAGCATATTGGGTGTATTTAGCAATCATACTTCATAATCATGGCCATTAGTGACAATCGTAAACAACAGGGTGTAATGGGCAGTTATACTGCATAATCGCAGCCGTAACTGACGATCGCCAAGCACATTTGGTGTAATGACATTCAAACTACATATATGCGGCCGCAGAATTGAGAATATTTTTTTCTGTACTCTATCTTTGCCAGAAAAGATGGCAACTATCAGCCGCGATCAACGAACGCCAAACTTAATATTGGCTTTCTATGACAATCCACTTTGGTACCTCACTGAAAATTACGATCACGATGTTCTAATTCCGTCAGAAACGGTGATTAGCCTATTAAGCTAGATATGGGCCGGAAATTACGATCCCTATATTTATCTTGGCATTATTTAAAAGTTACAGTACCTATCCTAAATATCTATTGATTTTATTCATTATCCGCTTCTTCCGAATTTCCCGCCAATCCGAACCAGGGTCGGTCCCGATTAGTTCAGAATGGCGGGACTCTACTATATTTTATTTATTTATGATAGGCCTACTTTTTGGATATCAACAGGGCCGGTCGTCACATCACCTCTTATGTCATGTGTCTTTCTACGAACAGCATGACTCACTTCCTGTCATTCTTTAACCTTTACTTTCATTTCAATGAACGATTCTATAGAGGTCTGGTATTTTCGACCGTGAGTCATTGAGTCTTGGAATAGATGGTGTGTTTGACTCTTAGTCAATTAATTGTCGCGGAATCAGAGTTCAACTCTGGCAGGGACCAGATAAATTCAATGAACGATTCTGTAGAGGTCTGGTATTTTCGACCGTGAGTCATCGAGTCTTGGAATAGATGGTGTGTTTGACTCTTAGTCAATTAATTGTCGCGGAATCAGAGTTAAACTCTGGCAGGGACCAGATGGCTTCTAGGATATCAGGCGTTCTCGCCATTGCAGGAGAATGCATTTCTGTTGTGTGGAAGAAAGGTCACGTAATCTCCTAGTGGCCATCCGACATCTAGCTTACCAGAGTTCAGTGACTTGTGTGAAAAGAGAAAATTATACCAATGAATAAGCAATTGTGCAATATTCACTAACAAAAATATAAAAACAGGCCTAGACTAAATGTTTACCACACAACTTTAACTTGAACACCGTTGAACGCAAATTGGATTGATAAGACTTCTGCTGAGTGTGGATTGAGAAGAATGAGAACATACACAGTTACCGGTACATGACTTACTTTCATATTTTTTAGTAGGCCTAATAATAAGTTATCAAGCCTATAGATTTACTGATTGGTTACTTAGGGATTGACCTTAGAGATAAAGGGTTTTCTCTGTATCCCTTTTTCGCCTGTCTTACTTAACCTAGGCCTATAGTACGACTGAGGTACCATTTTACGCTCATGACCCAGCGCACCGGCGACTGATAATATTGACAGGTCTATAATTTTTATTTTATGGCTCTTTATATTTATTTTGAGGCTTCGCCCCCCTAACCTTTATTTCTAGAGGGCGCTGTAAAGGCTCCAGACCAACTTGCATTAGGTATAACGGATTTAAATAGCATTGTAATTTTCAGCTGATTACCTTCAGATGGATTTTTAACTTAAGTTAGATTGTAAATAAAAATATATCTAGTAGGCCCTAGTCTGTAACTAAAACAATATTAGGTACATCTTTAAAAAAATTAATTCTTAGATGGGCAACTTTTATTGGTAGGCCTGATAAAAATAACTTTGTCCACCCATGGACAAAGTCTGCCCGCCATTTTTTTGACAAGACCACTGACTATTTGGCCGCCAGACCCAGTATACCAAGGCCAAGCTAGAAGCTAGTCAAGCCACTAGCATACTTCGGCCAAACATTGTCTGCACGTACAAAATCCGTGCTTTCTCCTGGACAAAATCTGCTAGTGAATGGCCCGCTTTTCAATTAAGCTTAGAGCTATTAAGTTTACATTTTGATAGGCTACATTACTGTAGGCTAGACCTGTACCTACAAATATTTATTCCTTGCAGTACTTATATTATTAAGACCTATGTGAGTTTCTAAGACATGAGTTATTGTTAATGACAAGTTTACTAGACCAATGTTGAAATATGTTTTTGAATGACTTAGGTATTACATCAACCGAGCTGAGGAGGGCAATAATACACCACCTGGGTGACATAAGGTGAAAAGCCTCAGGCCAAATCCACCCTCAAATTTAGACTATGCAAGAAACAGTTGATAGAACTTCGAAAACCAAATCATTAAATTGTTTATGTAATGAGGAACTCCATTTGCGTTCGGAAATATTTAAATTATTTCATCGCCACGAGGTCTCTTAGTCTAAAACTAAAATCTCAGTCCTGTGCAGTGTTAATATATTGTGAATTCGCAACGGTAAAGCAAGGCGGTTATGAATTTAGTAGCTTCAAAAGTGACATTACAACAAGTAGTGTATTAACTTTCATCTAAAAATACTTAGATAGAGAAATATTAAAATTTAAAATTGTATCAAAAACTAACCTGAGGAAGCCATCTTGAGAAGGCAGAGCACGAGAAATAAGAAAGACTGAGAAGTGATTAGCAGTGTTGCCAGAGAGGATTTGGCATTTTACCCGCCAACTCCATTAAAAATCCCCGCTTTTACCCGATTTTTCGGCAACAATCCCCGAAAGTATCAAAAACCGGGTAATTACCCAAAAAATCACATAATGACTTTCAAAAAACCCAAAACCCCGTAGTTTCCCGAAATTACTTGGTAAGGAGGGAAATATTACGTCAATAAACTGCACACTGTATACCAAAATATGTCTAATACTTCGAGTATTGTTCTCAAACCCATGAAAGCAAATTATTTCAAATTAAATTATTTTCCTTAAGTCTGACCCCGGAATTGTACCCACCGGATTTGTACCCCCCCTTCGCCAAATGCTAAAGTCCTACCCCGGATTTGTACCCCCCGTCGCCCAATGCTAAAATCCTACCCCGGATTTGTACCCCCCGAATTTGTACCCCCCGTCGCCAAATACTAAAGTCCTACCCCGGATTTGTACCCCCCGGATTTGTACCCCCCGTCGTCCAATGCTAAAGTCCTACCCCGGATTTGTACCCCCCGGATTTGTACCCCCCGTTGCCAAATTCTTAAGTCCTACCCTAGATTTGTACCCCCTGTACTCAAATCTATTCTGACCGACCATGGAAATACACCCTACAGTCCTTTATTGGTTGAGTTAATACAATTAATTCCTAACGGTGAGTAAAATTTCAAGTAAAATAGCTGACTGGAATAAACATTGCAAGCAAAGCTACGACATTAATCTAGTGTAACGAGTAAAATGAAAACACTCTTTTACTTCATACAGCTTATCATTTGTTGAAATTGGATTGTATATACAAAAAAATTTGTTGAGCTGTTGTACAAAAATATTTTGCAAATTTATTTCTTATACCGTTCGACAACACTGAAATTAACTTTTTTCCAAGGTAAAAATTAATTAACACCTGATATTATCTCATTATATAACTCAAATTTATGCTTTATTTGTTTTTTATGTCCCTCAAGATTGGGGGTTTATTGCTCTATGAATTGTGATTTTTAATCTGAATTTTTTTTCTTTTGTAACTAGAGGATTATTGATAGGGTTAAAAAGCTTTACTTCAATCACTGGTTTCATATCATAATAATTTTAAGTTAATGTTTTACAATATTACAAATGTTATGAATGAGTTAATAGAAACGAATTACTGTCAAGACTATAGTCCTATGACACTAAACCAACGAAAGTGAACAACTATGAATATTCACCCGGTATATTTCCATAGTCGGTCAAAATGGATTTGAGCACAGGGGGTACAAATCCGAGGGGTACAAATCCGGGGTAGGACTTGAGGATTTGGCCACGGGGGGTACAAATCCGGGGTCGGACTTAAGAATTTGACCATGGGGGTACAAATCCAAGGGGTACAAATCCGGGGTAGGACTTGAGGATTTGGCGACGGGGGGTACAAATCCGGGGGGTACAATTCCGGGGTCGGACTTAAGAAGGCAGGTTTAATTGGATTCATATCAATTATGCAACTGCTCAGCCAACCGTGAAATGTCAGTTGATTAAAATACATAATAATTTATCCCTCCTAAAAGTTCGCGGCCGGAATTGTACCCCCCGTCCTGTGACGTCAAAATGACGTAGCGTTTTTTCTGGGGGGTACAAATCCGGGGGGTACAATTCCGGCGACCCAGGTTGCGGGGATGGGTCGCCATCCCCGCAACCTAAGTCTAAAATCCCTGGTTTTACCCGTTTTTTTCTTAAGCCCCGCCAAATCCCCGCATGGCCTCAAAAATACCCAAAGATCGGGTAAATACCCGGTTTTTGGCAACACTGGATTAGTATTTCAGGGCATAGAGAGGATTTTTTTTTGAATCTCGATAACGTTGTTCTTTGCATTTTATGTACTACAACAAATGAAGCTGTGATTTAATTTCAAACGTTCTTTCAATTTAAAATTTAACTGCTGATTCATAGACAGGGCCGTACTCAGACCGGTTTTCCCGGGACAACTTTACCGGGGCCCGGGCTGGGTCCAGGGGGGGCCCCGGGGCGGTTCAAAGGGGGGCCCGGGGGGGTTTGGGGGTCAAAACCCCCCCTAACAAGGGAAAAGGGCCCGAAAGGACAACAAAGGGGCCAAAAACGACACGTGTGAGTAAAAAAAAGGTCACCACTTTTTACGAGCTGGAAATCTAGCCGGCGGGAACCAGCTACGGCTTTAAGTGGAACGGACATGAGGGGCCCGGCCTAATATTTTTACCAGGGCCCGCCAAAGCTGGGTACAGCCCTGTTCATAGACGAAATATCTATGAAAATCTTTTAAATGCTGATTTCCCTAAATAATTACAACTCAATAAACAATACCAGTCTAGACTCAACTACTACCGCGCTGGGTTGCGTCGTCTCTGTGTAGAAAAATCTGTTTGATGTTTTAAGTGTTTTTAAGTGTTCGTGTAGTGTCCGTCATGTCTCTGATTATTCATTTTTTATTATTAACTGACGACAATCTTCAACTGAAGATGACAGATAGGTGTTAACATCCTTGTTTGCCTGAAGATGATTTGTTGATCAAGTCGAAACTAGTTGCTGTGCGCACAATAGTACAACATTGGATTCCATAAAACAGGTATTTAAACCATTATAGTATTTATTGGTATCTGGAGGCTTACAATCCACAACAAAAAATCTAAATGGCAGCATATGTCAAATAGCACATCATTTCACAGGTCTTGCAAAGACTAGCAACTTTTCAATTTACTCCTAGTTCCTATCTTTGGTGGCTTTGTAGTTACAAACAAAAAACTCCATTATTAAGCCCATGTTAAATTTGCAGTACTTAAATTTAATGGATGCAATTTTAAATGCCTTCAAGACTACACATTTAACATGGGCTTTATATGGTAAAATGGTGGCAAAATAGTAGTTTTTTGCCTACAATTCAAATAAAAAACCACTAGGAGGTAGGTTTAAGTTAAAAAGTTGTTGGTATTTGCAAGATCTGTAAAATGATGTGCTATTCAACATATACTGCCTTTTAAACATTTTTATTTTGAGGGCTTCCAACATTTTAACAAAATATATTTTACTATCAGAAACTTTTATTTTCTAAATGTTGGCACGTCGTATATTATGAAATCAAAGCTGAGTTTTATTCGAGGATTAATAATTTTTGAACAGAACAAAAATATGTTTTGTGATTCTTGAGATACAGGGGATTTCTTATAAACACCAATTTTTTCACAAAAGGTGCCGCCATTTTGAAGCGAATCAAGATAAGTAGATTCTGTTTGCAAAAAACTGTCCGTCTTTTTTAGATCTTTAAAATGGTACATAACATGACATGTTTACATTTAAAAATTCTGTGATTCGGACCCATGACCTCCGGTTTTTGGAATACCCTGTATTTTAAAAAGGTTGAAAATATTTTTACGTTGTTCCTTGGATATGAATTAGTGGGGAAAGGTTTTGTTTCGTCTTTGTATGTCAAGCCATTCATCTACAATCTGTTGTGGACGGCCTATTAGATTCACCCTGTATATATGTCTGTTAACATGATAGCGGCCGTAAATATGGTCCGAAATTTATGCAATTTGGTACAGACGTATAAAGTGGTATTCTCTCGGACGAGTTTGTAAACCAGCGCAATCGCACCACCGGATAAACCCCCCCAAATAGCAGAAGTTTCCAATGATTTTTAAGTTGTTTCATAGTTTACATTTTGAATATAGGTACTGTACTTAAAAAAGACAAAAATTACGAACTACAAATTGAAACAAAATTTTATTTTGATTACAAATAACCACGGAATAACTGTGCATAGAAGCACGGGAAAAATTTAATGAGGAAAAACTTGAGTCAGTTTTCTAAGGAATGATATTATATCTTATCTAATTTTGTGACTCCTGTGATTGATGACATAAAGGCAAATGAACATAATAATAGTCACATATATATTGTTTTAACACTTGTTATATTTTATTCGTTTGAAGGTACATACTTTAGAGTTTTTTCAATATACTGATTTTTAATTTGAAATAGTAGCCTATAGTACCTAGTTAGGACCTAAAACAATAAAATATATAAATAGTTAAAATATCTCAAAAATGGTTGCAATAGTTTTGATACAAATTTCATACCACCACAGTATTTTTACGCTATAGTTTTTAACATGTTACACAATTAAAGCACTCTCAAAAATGTCTGTATAAGCATTTTTGTAAGGAAATAAGACCTAAGTGAAAGTTAGGTGTTTAAAATATCAATCATCCAGTTTCCTTACAATCACAAATTTTAATGACAATTTACTTGCAGCCATAAAATTTAGCATACAAATTGATAATCTAGTTTCTCGAATTATAAACACCAACCAACCGGCAACAAAAAATATAATTTTTGTTTGCTGGTAAACGGAGTTATTGTTTCGGTTTTCCATTTCGCATGGCGTGTAAGGGATTAGGAGACCCTTACACACACAGACACACAAACGCAGCTACCCCCCGTCCGTCCCGCCGCGCCTCGCCCGGCAGGTAGATGACTCATGCACTGGGGCCTCTAGGACTGAATGGTAACTTTTTTTACTACAGTTTTGACCATCTATAATATTATATCTGGAATCTCTGTGCAATTACGAGAAAAATTATACCAAATACGTGCTGTTAGAGAGATATATTAAGGCAATACGCCCAAAAAGCTGGTTGGTTTGGAAAATAGTAATAATTATTATAATTAAAACTGTTACTATTATTATTATTTATTACTAATACGATTTTTAACTTAAACAACAATATAACTCAAAAAGCGTGAAAACCTGAAAAAATAAAGTTTGTTTTGATATAATCGAAAATATAAACAAACGAACATCTGATCAGCTGTGCGGGATATTCTGCACTGTTCTACTAGTAATTATTATATTAGTAGGCCTACAGGAAAAACAATACAAAAAATTACTGTACATACGTTTAACTAAAGCTAATTTTATTACGCATTATATTTTTGTTGTATCCGCACGACGGCTACAGTAAAATTATTGCATTTGTATAAGGCAGGAAAAAAGTTATTTTCGTGTTTTAAAGTTTAAGCAAATATATTTCTTACTGAACGAACGTGAATTCCTTGTAAGAAAACCTGCTTAGCAAAAATAGTTAATGAGTAGAACAGTTTTATTGTTATGGCTTACTTTTACTCTACTCCCGGCGGGAGATAGAGTATTATCTTATTCAAGGAGTATAAAACGACTAAAAATAGCAGGCGGGGAAAATATAGAACACAATTTTTACTCGGTTTTGTCACTATTTCCCTATTATTAAATTATATTGGGTACATACATTAGTTTAAAAACATATTTCACCTCTAAAATTAAACTAAGTTCACTTTAACCAACAGTTCGTTTGTAAACAAATTCGATGCTTTACATGTTATTAATATATAACATAAAAAATAATTATAATTCTAGAAACCGACCCGACAAATATTGATCACGCTGTTTAGTGACAACTTACGCTCTGCCCGGTCATTAGCTTTCCTTGAAAGAGTAAGTTATTGAGCTCGCAATTTCAGGACGGCGAGTAAAACTCAGAGTTTTGATTTTAAATTTTGTATATAACTTGGAAATATTGATTACATACGTAGTTTTCGTGATGTATCCATGTGTTTCATTGATTACTCCCAAAACAAAATACTCCCTTGACTCTATACTCAGGCGGCTGAAAGAATTAAATAAATAGTTATTTTTTATCAAAATGGGAGGTGCAAGACATTTTTCTTTTACTTGAAAATGGATTAATTCACTCTAACTTATAGATGAATCTATGGTTTTATGTTTTATGAATCGTAATTGTGTGTAACTTTCATGAATTATAATCTACTATATGTATTTAGTATCATTTTTCTCCGCGTAATTTCACGAAGATTGCAAATATATTATGATCATTAAGAGTTGAAATCGATATTTAAAGAAATGCAATTATCACTTAAGGCCCTAATACATGAGTCATCTACCTGCCGGTCAGAGGGTAGTGGCTATGCTATTTATAAACGTGCTTGGTTTATAAATAGGTTTGAGAAATATGGTTGATTAAAGTAGTCGCTATGCGATGTGCACACAGGGATCAGTCTAAGATTGACATGAAATATAAAAAAAAACAAAAACGGAAGTGTGGCAACATGACTTACACATCGGGTAATAGAAAAGGACCTGAACTTTAGTATAACACCACTCAAGATACCGTCAAAACTTACGTTTGTGAAATATGGTTGATTAAACTAATCGCTATGCAATGTTCACTTAGCAAACCGTCTAAGTTTAATAACAAATATAAAAGAAAAACGGAAGTGTGGCAACATGATGTATACATAAGGTGATAGAATAGGACCAGAACTTTAGTATTATAATATTCAAAATACCGTCTAAACTTAGGTTTGAGAAATAAGGTTGATTAAAGTAGTCGCTATGCAATGTTCACTTAGCAATCCGTCTAAGTTTGATATCATATATAAAAGAAAAACGGAAATGTGGCAACATGACGTAAACATCGGGTGATGGAAAATGACCAGAACTTTAGTATAACACCACTCAAGAAACTGTCAAAACTTACGTTTGTGAAATATGGTTGATTAAAGTAGTCGCTATGCAATGTTCACTTAGCAATCCGTCTAGGTTTGATATCAAATATAAAAGAAAAACGGAAGTGTGGCAACATGACGTATACATAAGGTGATAGAATGGGACCAGAACTTTAGTATTATACTATTCAAAATACCGTCTAAACTTACGTTTGAGAAATATGTTAGATTAAAGTAGTCGCCATGCGATGTTCACACAGTGATTCGTCTAAGTTTGAAATGAAATATGCCACCACAACTTCTGAACCGTAAGTCGTACAGACATGCGGATGGTGATATTTTGCTTGTCTTGTTAAGCACTATAAGCCATAAAAATTTGATTAAAATCGTAGGAGCCGTTTTTGAGAAATTTGAATTTGTTCAATTTTTTGTTTGAGAAAATGTTTTTAAGTGCGGCCTTAGTTGACCTGGGCTTTATGCCACCATAACCTCTGAACTGCAAGTCATACAGACACGCGGGTGGTGTCATTTTGCTTGTCTTGTTATAAATACGTTTGTGAAATATGGTTGATTAAAGTAGTCGCTATGCGATGTGCACACAGCGATCAGTCTAAGTTTGACATGAAATACAAAAGAAAAACGGAAGTATGGCAACATGACGTACACATCGGGTGATGGAAAAGGACCAGAACTTTAGTATAACACCACTCAAGAAACTGTCAAAACTTACGTTTGTGAAATATGGTTGATTAAAGTAGTCGCTATGCAATGTTCACTTAGCAATCCGTCTAGGTTTGATATCAAATATAAAAGAAAAACGGAAGTGGGGCAACATGACGTATACATAAGGTGATAGAATAGGACCAGAACTTTAGTATTATACTATTCAAAATACCGTCTAATCTTACGTTTGAGAAATATGGTAGATTAAAGTAGTCGCCATGCGATGTTCACACAGTGATTCGTCTAAGTTTGAAATGAAATATGCCACCATAACGTCTGAACCGTAAGTCGTACAGACAGGTTACCTCCCGTGAGCGGCGGGTGGGCTGAGCGGCGGGTGGGTTGAGCGGCGATTTTTAGGTAGACGAGGGTCAGAAGTGATTAGCCGGTTTACAACCCTTCCTTTGAGCGGCGGATTCTTTGGTCACCCTCTTTCTCTACCTTCACTTGCACACGTTACCACCGGCACTAATGGGTATTGGTGGTTTTGTTTCTTCCCATTTTCTATACATCGCACCGTATTATGGATTCGGACTCTGCTTAGGTTCCGTAAAATAAAATGAAGAACTAAATAGATTTACTGAAATATTGAAATTATGTGTGTAGCTGTGGTTATAAGAATAACACGATAGATCACCCATAACTTAGAATGTTTAACTATGTTATATTAAATTGCATTTCATCAGGTTTAAGATAGTACTAGTAAACCCGTTATCGAGCAATTAATTGTCATGTGTATTGACTGCTAGAATAATGGTACAGTATTCTAGGACCATTTTTTAAATGATATGGTTAAACTTAAAAGCCACTTTCGGTAACACTGAGATTATTTACCAAAGTTCTTTATATAAACAATATTTCTTGTGAATCTCTCAGGAGATTATTTAATTTAGGTTAAATTGTAGATAGTTCAAGTTTATATCGAACATCCTTACTAAAACCACAGAAAATCACCTAGTAAAAAACAAATATATTACTTTAATAGTACAGACTTTTTTTCTAAAGGATACTCAGTTAATTTCTAAAGGATTTATTTTTTATATGTGGGCATATTCTACGTAAGTTAGGGAAGTTGTTGTTTTGAATATTTTGTGTAAATATTAATCTGAATAAAGTACATTTTATCATTCATGATCTTATTTCTCAATAATTATATTCATATTCTGATATTTTTTAATAAATGTATACTTGTTATAGTACATAAATGTCAGCAAACATATTATCAATCTACTCAGATCCAATAAATAAAAACAAATCAAACCATCACATGAACAAATTAAATTCAATCATGTGGTTTGTATTATTATTTTTAAATCCCATTTTAGGGAAATGTAATGAAAAATTTGGGGTTTTCATTAAATTGGGTAATTACCATACCAGAATTTGGACAGTTTATGCCCCTTCAGGGAAAACAAAAGACAATGTACTGCATTTTGCAGATCCAATATCTCAGTAACAGATTGATGTAGAGCAATAATTCAAAATGCTATATTGTTTAATTTTTTAAGCTGAATTCAATTCTGACCATTAAATTTACATAAAATTAATAGAAATATGTTAAATTTTGAAAATAAATTTTATTTAGTCAAAAAAACTGCCTTAGAGTGTACCGATCTTGCTGGTTTTCGAACTTGAAGTCATGAATGAACGAACGGTGTTTTTGGGCTCTAGGGACCTCAAAACGAAAAAATAACATGGTCCTGGGCTTAAGTCTCACCATGCCGCCTACGGTAATAGCTACTTCCCTACAGGGGAAAATTCGCTAAAAAGGATGGAATAACACTTTGTGTTGAGGGTTCGTCACGTGTCAGAGTCCGAATTCATAATACGGTGCGATGTTTAGAAAATGGGAAGAAACAAAACCACCGATACACATTAGTGCCAGTAGTAACGTGTGCAAGCGAACGTTAAGAAAGAGGGTGACAAAAGAATCCACCGCTCAAGGGAAGGGTTGAAAACCGGCTAATCACTTCTGGCCCTCGTTTACCTGAGAGTCGCCGCTCAACCCACCCGCCGCTCAGCCCACCCGCCGCTCACGGGAAGTCACCGTACAGACATGCGGATGGTGATATTTTGCTTGTCCTGTTAAGCACTATAAGCCATAAAAATTTGATTAAAATCGTAGGAGCCGTTTTTGAGAAATTTGAATTTGTTCAATTATTTGTTTGAGAAAATCTTTTTAAGTGCGGCCTTAGTTGACCTGGACTTTATGCCACCATAACATCTGAACTGTAAGTTATACAGATACGCGGGTGTCATTTTGCTTGTCTTGTTATAAATACGTTTGTGAAATATGGTTGATTAAAGTAGTCGCTATGCGATGTGCACACAGCGATCAGTCTAAGTTTGACATGAAATACAAAAGAAAAACGGAAGTGTGGCAACATGACGTACACATCGGGTGATGAAAAAGGACCAGAACTGTAGTATAACACCACTCGAGAAACTGTCAAAACTTCCGTTTGTGAAATATGGTTGATTAAAGTAGTCGCTATGCAATGTTCACTTAGCAATCCGTCTAGGTTTGATATCAAATATAAAAGAAAAACGGAAGTGTGGCAACATGACGTATACATAAGGTTGTAACGGGTCAAATTTGTAGGGGGGTGTAAATTTGCCGGTTATGAACTAAGAGAAGGTGATTTATCAAGGCTAGATACCTTAGGCCTAGTTAGCTAGGTAGACAGGTTACCTGGTGTAAGTGAAACCGGGTTGAGCCCTAGTTTAGGCCTATATTTGTTATAGGCCTAAACCCTGATCCTTTTATTGGTTGACACTGGGTAGCTTTAAATATTGGTTTTGCAGTGATACATAACCTAATCAACACTGGGTGCCACTGTTAACCAGGCTATAAGTCCCTAAACCAATAAAGGCTAACCTTCTCGCCGGCAGCACAGACCATAGTGAGTGCATAATGTGGCTATTGTGTAACTTCGCTTGAAACACTTGTGTTATTGAATAGACACTTGTAGTTGTATACAATTGCCATCACACTTGGTTATTAATCGCTAAAAACCCCTTTTAGACGCTAGGAACCCTCATCGACTTTTGTTTACAAACAACGATCGACATAACCTCAATCGCTCTTGAGGTGACGGTCGAAGGTCGATGTCGGCTGAGCTGATAGCCGTGACCGTGGTGAGGTTGACGTCACGCAGCTTGGGATGTCAACCATGGTCGAACAGCTGACCTACCCCTCTCGGCTCCTTCCCCTGGAGGGGAAGGCTGGAGGTATATAAACCCGGAGTCCAGTGGCGGAAGGTCTTATCTGCCCAGTTCTCTGCTGTGAAAGGTAACTTAGTGGTTTCTAGTGTCTAGTGATCGTTTTGGACCCTTTTCTTCAGTTCGACAGGTTAGTCGTATTTTCTGTTCAAGTTTCCTAACAAGCTTCTATAAGTTAGGAAACTTTTATTCTAACGTGCCGTTTCGCACTCACTGTACGAACTCCCGTCCCTATCAGGTACGGGGTGATTTAATTCGACAAAAAAATTGTTTTGAATAATATCTTTGCCTATTTTATAAAAGCTCTTTTAAAATTCATATAAACCCCTGTTCCACTCCGGCACGGGGTGTGTAGATCAGGTTTTACCTTGTTTCGTTTGTAGTTTGCCGGGTCGCAAACTATTCAAGTAAAACCCCTGTCACCATTTGATACGGGGTGACCAAAGTAGGCCTAGACTTAAAGTAATTATTTTTATTCTAAATTATAGGTAAGTTGATTGTTGAACCATTTTTGGTTCAAATAAACTTATCATTTCCAATTGGCTTTACCTGCAGGTGTGAGCAATGATGAGGGTGCAGTGAACGTGTTGTTGAGTTCTATTTGCGGGCCTGAGTTCACACCTGACTTATTTTAATTAATTTCTTTGTGTAGAAATCTGCACCTGTCCAAAATTCATATTGAGAACCCTGGAATAAACCCAGCTGCCAGACTTGAGCGATTCCGCTGGCATAAGTCTGAGACGATTTCTCGGGTTGTAGGAAAATTCATTTTATTCCTTTTATGAGAAAATCGTCACAAGGTGATAGAATAGGACCAAAACTTTAGTATTATAATATTCAAAATACCGTCTTAACTTAGGTTTGAGAAATATGGTTGATTAAAAAAGTCGCTATGCGATGTGCACACAGCGATCAGTCTAAGTTTGACATTAAATACAAAAGAAAAACGGAAGTGTGGCAACATGACGTACACATCGGGTGATGGAAAAGGACCAGAACTTTAGTATTATAATATTCAAAATACCGTCTAAACTTACGTTTGAGAAATATGGTTGTTTAAAGTAGTCGCTATGCGATGTTCACACAGTGATTCGTCTAAGTTTGACATGAAATACCACCATAACTTCTGAACCGTAAGTCGTACAGACACGGGGATGGTGATGTTTTGCTTGTCTTGTTAAGCACTATAAGCCATAAAAATTTATTAAAATCGTAGGAGCCGTTTTTGAGAAATTTGAATTTGTTCAATTTTTTGTTTGAGAAAATATTTTTAAGTGCGGCCTTAGTTGACCTGGACTTTATGCCACCATAACTTCTGAACTGTAAGCCGCACAGACACGCGGATGGTGGTAACATGACGTATACATAGGGTGATGGAATAGGACCAGAACTTTAGTATTATACCACTCAAGATATCGTCAAAACTTAAGTTTGTGAAATATGGTTGATTAAAGTAGTCGATATGCGATGTTCACTTAGCAATCCATCTAAGTTTGATATCATATATAAAAGAAAACCGGAAGTGTGGCAACATGACGTATACATAAGGTGATAGAATAGGACCAGAACTTTAGTATTATACTATTCAAAATACCGTCTAAACTTACTTTTAAGAAATATGGTTGATTAAAGAAGTCGCTATGCGATGTTCAAACAATGATTCGTTTAAGTTTGACACGAAATATGCCACCATAACTTCTGAACCGTAAGTCGTACAGACATGCGGGTGGTGTCATTTTGCGTGTCTTGTTAGAAATACGTTTGGGAAATATGATTGTTTAAAGTGGTTGCTATGCGATGTGCACACAGCGATCAGTCTAAGTTTGACATGAAATACAAAAGAAAAACAGAAGTGTGGCAACATGACGTACACATCGGGTGATGGAAAAGGACCAGAACTGTAGTATAACACCACTCAAGATACCGTCAAAACTTACGTTTGTGAAATATGGTTGATAAAAGTAGTCGCTATGCAATGTTCACTTAGCAATCCGTCTAAGTTTGACATAAAATATTAAAAAAATGGAAGTATGGCAACATGACGTATACATAGGGTAATGGAATAGGACCAGAACTTTAGTATTATACCACTCAAGATATCGACAAAACATACGTTTGTGAAATATGGTTGATTAAAGTAGTCGATATGCAATGTTCACACAGCGATCAGTCTAAGTTTGACATGAAATACAAAAGAAAAACGGAAGTTGGCAACATGACGTACACATTGGGTGATGGAAAAGGACCAGAACCTTAGTATAACATCACTCAAGACACTGTCAAAACTTACGTTTGTGAAATATGGTTGATTAAAGTAATCGCTATGCAATGTTCACTTAGCAATCCGTCTAAGTTTAATATTAAAAATAAAAGAAAAACGGAAGTGTGGCAACATGACGTATACATAAGGTGATAGAATAGGACCAGAACTTTAGTATTATAATATTCAAAATACCGTCTAAACTTACGTTTGAGAAATATGGTTGATTAAACTGGTCGCTATGCGATGTTCACACAGTGATTCGTCTATGTTTGACAGAAAATACAAAAAAATGGAAGTGTGGCAACATGACGTATACCTAGGGTAATGGAATAGGACCAGAACTTTAGTATTACACCACTCAAGATATCGTCAAATCTTAAGTTTGTGAAATATGGTTGATTAAAGTAGTCGATATGCGATGTTCACTTAGCAATCCATCTAAGTTTGATATCATATATAAAAGAAAACCGGAAGTGTGGCAACATGACGTATACATAAGGTGATAGAATAGGACCAGAACTTTAGTATTATACTATTCAACATACCGTCTAAACTTACTTTTAAGAAATATGGTTGATTAAAGTAGTCGCCATGCGATGTTCAAACAGTGATTCGTTTAAGTTTGACACGAAATATGCCACCATAACTTCTGAACCGTAAGTCGTACAGACATGCGGGTGGTGTCATTTTGCGTGTCTTGTTAGAAATACGTTTGGGAAATATGATTGTTTAAAGTGGTCGCTATGCGATGTGCACACAGCGATCAGTCTAAGATTGACATGAAATACAAAAGAAAAACGGAAGTGTGGCAACATGACGTACACATCGGGTGATGGAAAAGGACCAGAACTGTAGTATAACACCACTCAAGATACCGTCAAAACTTACGTTTGTGAAATATGGTTGATAAAAGTAGTCGCTATGCAATGTTTACTTAGCAATCCGTCTAAGTTTAATATTAAAAATAAAAGAAAAACGGAAGTGTGGCAACATGACGTATACATAAGGTGATAGAATAGGACCAGAACTTTAGTATTATAATATTCAAAATACCGTCTAAACTTACGTTTGAGAAATATGGTTGATTAAACTGGTCGCTATGCGATGTTCACACAGTGATTCGTCTAAGTTTGACAGAAAATACAAAAAAATGGAAGTGTGGCAACATGACGTATACCTAGGGTGATGGAATAGGACCAGAACTTTAGTATTATACCACTCAAGATATCGACAAAACATACGTTTGTGAAATATGGTTGATTAAAGTAGTCGATATGCAATGTTCACACAGCGATCAGTCTAAGTTTGACATGAAATACAAAAGAAAAACGGAAGTTGGCATCATGACGTACACATTGGGTGATGGAAAAGGACCAGAACCTTAGTATAACATCACTCAAGACACTGTCAAAACTTACGTTTGTGAAATATGGTTGATTAAAGTAATCGCTATGCAATGTTCACTTAGCAATCCGTCTAAGTTTAATATTAAAAATAAAAGAAAAACGGAAGTGTGGCAACATGACGTATACATAAGGTGATAGAATAGGACCAGAACTTTAGTATTATAATATTCAAAATACCGTCTAAACTTACGTTTGAGAAATATGGTTGATTAAACTGGTCGCTATGCGATGTTCACACAGTGATTCGTCTATGTTTGACAGAAAATACAAAAAAATGGAAGTGTGGCAACATGACGTATACCTAGGGTGATGGAATAGGACCAGAACTTTAGTATTACACCACTCAAGATATCGTCAAATCTTACGTTTGTGAAATATGGTTGATTAAAGTAGTCGATATGCGATGTTCACTTAGCAATCCATCTAAGTTTGATATCATATATAAAAGAAAACCGGAAGTGTGGCAACATGACGTATACATAAGGTGATAGAATAGGACCAGAACTTTAGTATTATACTATTCAACATACCGTCTAAACTTACTTTTAAGAAATATGGTTGATTAAAGTAGTCGCCATGCGATGTTCAAACAGTGATTCGTTTAAGTTTGACACGAAATATGCCACCATAACTTCTGAACCGTAAGTCGTACAGACATGCGGGTGGTGTCATTTTGCGTGTCTTGTTAGAAATACGTTTGGGAAATATGATTGTTTAAAGTGGTCGCTATGCGATGTGCACACAGCGATCAGTCTAAGTTTGACATGAAATACAAAAGAAAAACGGAAGTGTGGCAATATGACGTACACATCGGGTGATGGAAAAGGACCAGAACTGTAGTATAACACCACTCAAGATACCGTCAAAACTTACGTTTGTGAAATATGGTTGATAAAAGTAGTCGCTATGCAATGTTCACTTAGCAATCTGTCTAAGTTTGACATAAAATATTAAAAAAATGGAAGTATGGCAACATGACGTATACATAGGTAATGGAATAGGACCAGAACTTTAGTATTATACCACTCAAGATATCGACAAAACATACGTTTGTGAAATATGGTTGATTAAAGTAGTCGATATGCAATGTTCACACAGCGATCAGTCTAAGTTTGACATGAAATACAAAAGAAAAACGGAAGTTGGCAACATGACGTACACATTGGGTGATGGAAAAGGACCAGAACCTTAGTATAACATCACTCAAGACACTGTCAAAACTTACGTTTGTGAAATATGGTTGATTAAAGTAATCGCTATGCAATGTTCACTTAGCAATCCGTCTAAGTTTAATATTAAAAATAAAAGAAAAACGGAAGTGTGGCAACATGACGTATACATAAGGTGATAGAATAGGACCAGAACTTTAGTATTATAATATTCAAAATACCGTCTAAACTTACGTTTGAGAAATATGGTTGATTAAACTGGTCGCTATGCGATGTTCACACAGTGATTCGTCTATGTTTGACAGAAAATACAAAAAAATGGAAGTGTGGCAACATGACGTATACCTAGGGTAATGGAATAGGACCAGAACTTTAGTATTACACCACTCAAGATATCGTCAAATCTTAAGTTTGTGAAATATGGTTGATTAAAGTAGTCGATATGCGATGTTCACTTAGCAATCCATCTAAGTTTGATATCATATATAAAAGAAAACCGGAAGTGTGGCAACATGACGTATACATAAGGTGATAGAATAGGACCAGAACTTTAGTATTATACTATTCAACATACCGTCTAAACTTACTTTTAAGAAATATGGTTGATTAAAGTAGTCGCCATGCGATGTTCAAACAGTGATTCGTTTAAGTTTGACACGAAATATGCCACCATAACTTCTGAACCGTAAGTCGTACAGACATGCGGGTGGTGTCATTTTGCGTGTCTTGTTAGAAATACGTTTGGGAAATATGATTGTTTAAAGTGGTCGCTATGCGATGTGCACACAGCGATCAGTCTAAGTTTGACATGAAATACAAAAGAAAAACGGAAGTGTGGCAACATGACGTACACATCGGGTGATGGAAAAGGACCAGAACTGTAGTATAACACCACTCAAGATACCGTCAAAACTTACGTTTGTGAAATATGGTTGATAAAAGTAGTCGCTATGCAATGTTTACTTAGCAATCCGTCTAAGTTTAATATTAAAAATAAAAGAAAAACGGAAGTGTGGCAACATGACGTATACATAAGGTGATAGAATAGGACCAGAACTTTAGTATTATAATATTCAAAATACCGTCTAAACTTACGTTTGAGAAATATGGTTGACTAAACTGGTCGCTATGCGATGTTCACACAGTGATTCGTCTAAGTTTGACAGAAAATACAAAAAAATGGAAGTGTGGCAACATGACGTATACCTAGGGTGATGGAATAGGACCAGAACTTTAGTATTATACCACTCAAGATATCGACAAAACATACGTTTGTGAAATATGGTTGATTAAAGTAGTCGATATGCAATGTTCACACAGCGATCAGTCTAAGTTTGACATGAAATACAAAAGAAAAACGGAAGTTGGCATCATGACGTACACATTGGGTGATGGAAAAGGACCAGAACCTTAGTATAACATCACTCAAGACACTGTCAAAACTTACGTTTGTGAAATATGGTTGATTAAAGTAATCGCTATGCAATGTTCACTTAGCAATCCGTCTAAGTTTAATATTAAAAATAAAAGAAAAACGGAAGTGTGGCAACATGACGTATACATAAGGTGATAGAATAGGACCAGAACTTTAGTATTATAATATTCAAAATACCGTCTAAACTTACGTTTGAGAAATATGGTTGATTAAACTGGTCGCTATGCGATGTTCACACAGTGATTCGTCTATGTTTGACAGAAAATACAAAAAAAATGGAAGTGTGGCAACATGACGTATACCTAGGGTGATGGAATAGGACCAGAACTTTAGTATTACACCACTCAAGATATCGTCAAATCTTACGTTTGTGAAATATGGTTGATTAAAGTAGTCGATATGCGATGTTCACTTAGCAATCCATCTAAGTTTGATATCATATATAAAAGAAAACCGGAAGTGTGGCAACATGACGTATACATAAGGTGATAGAATAGGACCAGAACTTTAGTATTATACTATTCAACATACCGTCTAAACTTACTTTTAAGAAATATGGTTGATTAAAGTAGTCGCCATGCGATGTTCAAACAGTGATTCGTTTAAGTTTGACACGAAATATGCCACCATAACTTCTGAACCGTAAGTCGTACAGACATGCGGGTGGTGTCATTTTGCGTGTCTTGTTAGAAATACGTTTGGGAAATATGATTGTTTAAAGTGGTCGCTATGCGATGTGCACACAGCGATCAGTCTAAGTTTGACATGAAATACAAAAGAAAAACGGAAGTGTGGCAATATGACGTACACATCGGGTGATGGAAAAGGACCAGAACTGTAGTATAACACCACTCAAGATACCGTCAAAACTTACGTTTGTGAAATATGGTTGATAAAAGTAGTCGCTATGCAATGTTCACTTAGCAATCTGTCTAAGTTTGACATAAAATATTAAAAAAATGGAAGTATGGCAACATGACGTATACATAGGGTAATGGAATAGGACCAGAACTTTAGTATTATACCACTCAAGATATCGACAAAACATACATTTGTGAAATATGGTTGATTAAAGTAGTCGATATGCAATGTTCACACAGCGATCAGTCTAAGTTTGACATGAAATACAAAAGAAAAACGGAAGTTGGCAACATGACGTACACATTGGGTGATGGAAAAGGACCAGAACCTTAGTATAACATCACTCAAGACACTGTCAAAACTTACGTTTGTGAAAAATGGTTGATTAAAGTAATCGCTATGCAATGTTCACTTAGCAATCCGTCTAAGTTTAATATTAAAAATAAAAGAAAAACGGAAGTTGGCAACATGACGTATACATAAGGTGATAGAATAGGACCAGAACTTTAGTATTATAATATTCAAAATACCGTCTAAACTTACGTTTGAGAAATATGGTTGATTAAACTGGTCGCTATGCGATGCTCACACAGTGATTCGTCTAAGTTTGACAGAAAATACAAAAAATGGAAGTGTGGCAACATGACGTATACGTAGGGTGATGGAATAGGACCAGAACTTTAGTATTATACCACTCAAGATATCGTCAAATCTTACGTTTGTGAAATATGGTTGATTAAAGTAGTCGATATGCGATGTTCACTTAGCAATCCATCTAAGTTTGATATCATATATAAAAGGGAACGGGAAGTGTGGCAACATGACGTATACATAAGGTGATAGAATAGGAATCAGTAACGGTTTAATGATAATGGAGGTAAATCAGTACAAGGCTGAGAATGAAAGTTTAAAATGTGCTGTAGCTTTGTTACAAAAAGATTACCCTGAGCTGGAAAGAAAGTTATCTGAAGTGAAAATGTTCAATATAAGTTTTTGACATGCTTCCCAGTTTTGGACCAGTCACAAGTGAGCTCTCTCACTGCTGATGAAGAGGTATACCTATAGGTTTATGGAGGAAACAAAAAAACCCAGTTAAAAGAAATACAGTATCTACTGTGAATGAACCTCCAAGTGAGAAAGATAGCTGTCTAGTAGGCAATAGGTTTAGATTTTTGGTTGATGAAAACAATGTGGAAGATGTGGATCCATCAGTAGATGAAGAACTTGATAGGCCTACCCTTATTCAAGTAAAAGACAGGCCTAGGCCAAAAGGTAAAATATTATTATGTGCAGATAGTCATGGTAAAGATCTGGTGTGGAACATAAATAAGTTAATAAATTCAAGTGATGCATATGCTTTTATTACCCCTGGTGGGACATCAATGAATATTTTAAATGAAGATGTGATACGCACTGAAATTACATCCAAGGAAGATTCTTTAGTTATCTTGTGCGGTGCTAATGATGTTGCTAAGAATGAGGCAAAAGTAGCAATTAGAAATATAACAGCTACCTTGGATCTGGTGAAGAATAATAGAGTATATTTGGTCGATATTCCCTATAGATACGACCTTGCTCAATAGTCATGTGTAAACCAGGAAGTAAAGAAGACTAATTTAATATTGAAGAGTATGAGTGAAAACTATTCCAACACTGTACTTATTGAAATGAGCCTGGCTGAAAGGTTTCTTCACACTCGGCATGGTTTACACCTAAACAACCATGGTAAGAAATGGCTAGCTGGTCAGATCTTAAAGGAGATAAATGGCAAAGGTAAACTTACTTCTCAGCAGCCCCCACCTCCTGGTGTGGAAATTGTGGTTTCAGGAGAGCCTACCTTGGAAAAACCTGAAAATGATTTGGAGGATAAAATCTACAGTGGGAAGACTACCATGAAGAACCCTGAACATAGACTGATCGCTGTGTGCACATCGCATAGCGACTTCTTTCATCAACCATATTTCTCAAACCTAAGTTTAGACTGTATCTTGAATATTATAATACTAAGGTTCTGGACCTATTCTATCTCCTTATGTATAGGTCATGTTGTCACACTTCCGTTTTTTTTTTTTGAGATCAAACTTATATGGATTGCTAAGTGAACATTGCATAGCGACTACTTTAATCAACCATATTTCACAAACGTAAGTTTTGACGGTATCTTGAGTTGTGTTATACTAAAGTTCTGGTCCTTTTCTATCACCCGATGTTTACGTCATGGTGCCACACTTCCGTTTTTCTTTTGTATTTCATGTCAAACTTAGCTTGTTCGCTGTGTGCACATCGCATAGCGACTACTTTAATCAACCATATTTCTCAAACCTAAGTTTAGACTGTATTTTGAATATTATAATACTAAGGTTCTGGTCCTATTCTATCTCCTTATGTATATGTCATGTTGCCACACTTCCGTTTTTTTATATTTGATATCAAACTTAGATGGATTGCTAAGTGAACATTGCATAGCGACTACTTTAATCAACCATATTTCACAAACGTAAGTTTTGACGGTATCTTAAGTGGTGTTATACTAAAGTTCTGGTCCTTTTCCATCACCCAATGGATACGTCATGTTGCCACACTTCCATTTTTCTTTTGTATTTCATGTCAAACTTAGACTGATCGCTGTGTGAACATCGCATAGCGACTACTTTAATCAACCATATTTCACAAACGTATTTATAAGAAGACAAGCAAAATGACACCTCCCACTTGTCTGTACGACTTCCAGTTCAGGGGTTATGGTGGCATAAAGTCCAGGTCATCTAATGCCGCACTTAAAAATATTTAAAAAAACAAAATATTTAAAAAATTCAAATTTTTTAAAAAGGCTCGTACGATTTTGATCAAACTTTTATGGCTTATAGTGCTTAACATGACAAGCAAAATGACACCACCCGCGTGTCATTACGACTTACGGTTCAGAAGTTAAGGCGGCATAAATTCCAGCTCCATCTAAGTCCGCACTTAAAAATATTTTCTCAAAATAAAAATTGAACAAATTCAAATTTCTCAAAAAAGGCTCGTATGATTTTAATCAAATTTTTATGGCTTATAGTGCTTAACAAGACAAGCAAAATATCACCAAACTTAGACTGATCGCTGTGTGCACATCGCATAGCGACTACTTTAATCAACCGTATTTCACAAACGTATTTATAAGAAGACAAGCAAAATGACACCTCCCACTTGTCTGTACGACTTCCAGTTCAGGGGTTATGGTGGCATAAAGTCCAGGTCATCTAATGCCGCACTTAAAAATATTTAAAAAAAAAATATTTAAAAAATTCAAAATTTTTAAAAAGGCTCGTACGATTTTGATCAAACTTTTATGGCTTATAGTGCTTAACATGACAAGCAAAATGACACCACCCGCGTGTCATTACGACTTACGGTTCAGAAGTTAAGGCGGCATAAATTCCAGCTCCATCTAAGTCCGCACTTAAAAATATTTTCTCAAAATAAAAATTGAACAAATTCAAATTTCTCAAAAAAGGCTCGTATGATTTTAATCAAATTTTTATGGCTTATAGTGCTTAACAAGACAAGCAAAATATCACCAAACTTAGACTGATCGCTGTGTGCACATCGCATAGCGACTACTTTAATCAACTGTATTTCTCAAACCTAAGTTTAGACGGTATTTTGAATATTATAATACTTAAGTTCTGGTCCTATTCTATCTCCTTATGTATACGTCATGTTGCCACACTTCCGATTTTCTTTTATATTTGATATGAAACTTAGATGGATTGCTAAGTGAACATTGCATAGCGACTACTTTAATCAACCATATTTCACAAACGTAAGTTTAGACGGTATTTTGTATATGATAATACTAAACTTATGGTCCTATTCTATCACCTCATGTATACGTCATGCTGCCACACTTCCATTTTTTAGTATTTCATGTAAAAATTAGACTGATCGCTGTGTGCACATCGCATAGCGACTACTTTAATCAACCATATTTCTCAAACTTAAGTTGAGACGGTATTTTGAATATTATAATACTAAAGTTCTGGTCCTATTCTATCACCTCATGTATACATCATATGCTGCCACACTTCCATGTTTTTAGTATTTCATGTAAAAAATAGACTGATCGCTGTTTGCACATCGCATAGCGACTACTTTAATCATTCCTATTTCACAAATGTAAGTTTTGACTGTATTTTGAGTGGTGTTATACTAATGTTCTGGTACTTTTCCATCACCCGATGTGTTCGTCATGTTGCCACACTTCCGTTTTTCTTTTGTATTTCATGTCAAACTTATACTGATCGCTGTGTGCACATCGCATAGCGACTACTTTCATCAACCATATTTCTCAAACGTTAGTTTAGACTGTATTTTGAATATTATAATACTAAAGTTCTGGTCTTAGTCTATCACCTTATGTATACATCATGTTGCCACACTTCCGGTTGTCTTTTATATATGAAATCAAAGTTAGACGGATTGCTAAGTGAACATTGCGTAGCGACTACTTTTATCAACCTTATTTCACATACGTAAGTTTTGACCGTATCTTGAGTGGTGTTATTCTAAAGTTCTGGTCCTTTTCCATCATCCGATGTGTACGTCATGTTGCCACAAATCCGTTTTTCCTTTGTATTTTATGTCAAAATTAGACTGATCGCTGTGTGCACATCGCATAGCGACAAATTTAATCAACCATATTTTTCAAACCTAAGTTTAGACGGTATTTTGAATATTATAATACTAGGGTTTTGGTCCTATTATATCTCCTTATGTATATGTCATGTTGCAACACTTCCGTTTTTTAATGTTTGATATTAAACTTAGAAGGATTGCTAAGTAAACATTGCATAGCGACTACTTTAATCAACCATATTTCACAAACGTAAGTTTTGACCGTATATTAAGTGGTGTTATACTAAAGTTCTGGTCCTTTTCCATCACCCCATGTGTACGTCATGTTGCCACACTTCCGTTTTTCTTTTGTATTTCATGTCAAACGTAACTGATCGCTGTGTGCACATCGCATAGCGACTACTTTAATCAACCATATTTCTCAAACCTAAGTGTAGACGGTATTTCGAATATTATAATATTAAAGTTCTGGTCCTATTCTATCACCTCATGTATACGTCAAGCTGCCACACTACCATTTATTAGTAATTCATGTAAAAACTAGACTGATCGCTATGTGCACATCGCATAGCGACTTCTTTAATCAACTTTATTTCTCAAACCTAAGTTTAGACTGTATTTTGAATATTATAATACTAAAGTTCTGGTCTTAGTCTATCACCTTATGTATACGTCATGTTGCCACACGTCCGGTTGTCTTTTATATATGAGATCAAAGTTAGACGGATTGCTAAGTGAATATTGCGTAGCGACTACTTTTATCTACCATATTTCACATACGTAAGTTTTGACGGTATATTAAGTGGTGTTATACTAAAGTTCTGGTCCTTTTCCATCACCCGATGGATACGTCATGTTGCCACACGACCGTTTTTCTTTTGTATTTCAAGTCAAACTTAGACTGATCGCTGTGTGCACATCGTATAGCGACTAATTTAATCAACCATATTTCACAAACGTAAGTTTTGACGGTATCTTGAGTGGTGTTATACGAAAGTTTGTGTCCTTTTCCATCACCTGATGTGTATGTCATGTTGCCACACTTCCGTTTTCCTTTTGTATTTTATGTCAAACTTAGACTGATCGCAGTATGCACATCGCATAGCGACTACTTTAATCAACCATATTTCACAAATGTAAGTTTTGACGGTATTTCGAGTGGTGTTATACTAAAGTTATGGTACTTTTCCATCACCCGATGTGTACGTCATGTTGCCACACTTCCGTTTTTCTTTTATATTTTATGTTAAACGTAACTGTTCGCTGTGTGCACATCGCATAGCGACTACTTTAATCAACCATATTTCTCAAACCTTAGTTTGAACTGTATTTTGAATATTGTAATACTAAAGTTCTGGTCTTAGTCTATCACCTTATGTATACGTCATGTTGCCACACTTCCGGTTGTCTTTTATATATGAGATCAAAGTTAGACGGATTGCTAAGTGAATATTGCGTAGCCACTACATTTATCAACCATATTTCACATACGTAAGTTTTGACGGTATCTTGAGTGGTGTTATTCTAAAGTTCTGGTCCTTTTCCATCACCCGATGTGTACGTCATGTTGTCACACTTCCGTTTTTCTTTTGTATTTTATGTCAAAATTAGACTGATCGCTGTCTGCACATCGCATAGCGACTACTTTAATCAACCATATTTTTCAAACCTAAGTTTAGAAGGTATTTTGAATATTATAATACTAAAGTTCTGGTCCTATTCTATCACCTCATGTATTCGTCAAGCTGCCACACTCCCAAAATTTTTAGTATTTAATGTAAAAATTAGACTGATCGCTGTGTGCACATCGCATAGCGACTTCTTTCATCAACCATATTTCTCAAACCTAAGTTTAGACTGTATCTTGAATATTATAATACTAAGGTTCTGGACCTATTCTATCTCCTTATGTATAGGTCATGTTGCCACACTTCCGTTTTTCTTATATGGATTGCTGAGTGAATATTGCATAGCGACTACTGTAATCAACCATTTTTTACAAACGTAAGTTTTGACAGTATCTTGAGTTGTGTTATACTAAAGTTCTGGTTCTTTTCTATCACCCGATGGATACGTCATGTTGCCACACTTCCGTTTTTCTTTTGTATTTCATGTCAAACTTAGACTGATCGCTGTGTTCACATCGCATAGCGACTACTTTAATCAACCGTATTTAACAAATGTAAGTTTTGACGGTATTTTGAGTGGTGTTATTCTAAAGTTCTGGTCCTTTTCCATCACCCGATGTTTACGTCATGTTGCAACACTTCCGTTTTTCTTTTGTATTTTATGTCAAAATTAGACTGATTGCTGTCTGCACATCGCAAAGCGACTACTTTAATCAACCATATTTTTTAAACCTAAGTTTAGACGGTAATTTGAATATTATAATACTAAAGTTCTGTTCCTTTTCTATCATCTTATGTATACGTCATGTTGCCACACTTTCGATTTCTTTTATATTTTATATGAAACTTAGACGGATTGCTAAGTAAACATTGCATAGCGACTACTTTAATCAACAATATTTCACAAACGTAAGTTTTGACGGTATCTTGAGTGGTGTTATACTAAAGTTCTGGTACTTTTCCACCACCCGATGTTTACGTCATGTTGCCATACTTCCGTTTTTCTTTTGTATTTCATGTCAAACTTAGACTGATCGCTGTATGCACATCGCATATCGACTACTTTAATCAACCATATTTCTCAAACCTAAATTTAGACTGTATTTAGAATACAGTCTAAATACAGTCTGTCACCAGTATTTATAATACTAAAGTTCTGGTCTTAGACTATCACCTTATGTATACGTCATGTTGCCAAACTTCCGGTTGTCTTTTATATATGAGATCAAAGTTAGACGGATTGCTAAGTGAACATTGCGTAGCAAATACTTTAATCAACCATATTTCTCAAACCTAAGTTTAGACTGTATTTTTAATATTATAATACTAAGGTTTTGGTCCAATTCTATCTTTTTATATATATGTCATGTTGCCACACTTCCGTTTTTTTTATATTTTATATCAAACGTATATGGATTGCTAAGTGAACATTGCTTAGCGACCACTTTAATCAACCAAATTTCACAAACGTAAGTTTTGACGGTATCTTGAGTCGTGTTATACTAAAGTTCTGGTCCTTTTCCATCTCCCAATGGATACGTCATAATGGATACGTCATGTTGCCACACTTCCGTTTTTTTGTATTTCATGTCAAACTTTGACTGATCGCTGTGTGCACATCGCATAGCGACTACTTTAATCAACCATATATCACATATGTAAGTTTTGAAGGTATCTTTAGTAGTGTTATACTAAAGTTCTGGTACTTTTCCATCACCCGATGTGTACGTCATGTTGCCACACTTCCGTTTTTCTTTTGTATTTCATGTCAAACTTAGACTGATTGCAGTGTGCTCATCGCATAGCGACTACTTTAATAAACCATATTTCTCAAACGTAAGTTTAGACGGTATTTTGGATATTATAATACTAATGTTCTGGTCCTATTCTATCACCTTATATATACGTCATGCTGCCACACTTCCGTTTTTTTTATATTTGAAATCAAACTTATATGGATTACTAAGTGAACATTGAATAGCGACTACTTTAATCAACCATATTTCACAAACGTAAGTTTTGACGGTATCTTGAGTGGTGTTACACTAAAGTTCTGGTACTTTTCCATCACCCGATGTGTACGTCATGTTGCCACACTTCCGTTTTTCTTTTGTATTTCATGTCAAACTTAGACTGATCGCTGTGTGCACATCGCATATCGACTAATTTAATAAACCATATTTCTCAAACGTAAGTTTAGACTGTATTTTGAATATTATAATACTAAAGTTCTGGTCTTAGTCTATCACCTTATGTATACGTCATGTTGCCAAACTTCCGGTTATCTTTTATATATGAGATCAAAGTTAGACGGATTGCTAAGTGAACATTGCGTAGCGACTACTTTAATCAACCATATATCTCAAACCTAAGTTTAGACTGTATTTTTAATATTATAATACTAAGGTTTTGGTCCTATTCTATCACCTCATGTATACGTCAAGCTGCCACACTACCATTTATTAGTAATTCATGTAAAAACTAGACTGATCGCTGTGTGCACATCGCATATCGACTACTTTAATCAACCATATTTCTCAAACCTAAATTTAGACTGTATTTAGAATACAGTCTAAATACAGTCTGTCACCAGTATTTATAATACTAAAGTTCTGGTCTTAGACTATCACCTTATGTATACGTCATGTTGCCAAACTTCCGGTTGTCTTTTATATATGAGATCAAAGTTAGACGGATTGCTAAGTGAACATTGCGTAGCAAATACTTTAATCAACCATATTTCTCAAACCTAAGTTTAGACTGTATTTTTAATATTATAATACTAAGGTTTTGGTCCAATTCTATCTTTTTATATATATGTCATGTTGCCACACTTCCGTTTTTTTTATATTTTATATCAAACGTATATGGATTGCTAAGTGAACATTGCTTAGCGACCACTTTAATCAACCAAATTTCACAAACGTAAGTTTTGACGGTATCTTGAGTCGTGTTATACTAAAGTTCTGGTCCTTTTCCATCTCCCAATGGATACGTCATAATGGATACGTCATGTTGCCACACTTCCGTTTTTTTGTATTTCATGTCAAACTTTGACTGATCGCTGTGTGCACATCGCATAGCGACTACTTTAATCAACCATATATCACATATGTAAGTTTTGAAGGTATCTTTAGTAGTGTTATACTAAAGTTCTGGTACTTTTCCATCACCCGATGTGTACGTCATGTTGCCACACTTCCGTTTTTCTTTTGTATTTCATGTCAAACTTAGACTGATTGCAGTGTGCTCATCGCATAGCGACTACTTTAATAAACCATATTTCTCAAACGTAAGTTTAGACGGTATTTTGGATATTATAATACTAATGTTCTGGTCCTATTCTATCACCTTATATATACGTCATGCTGCCACACTTCCGTTTTTTTTATATTTGAAATCAAACTTATATGGATTACTAAGTGAACATTGAATAGCGACTACTTTAATCAACCATATTTCACAAACGTAAGTTTTGACGGTATCTTGAGTGGTGTTACACTAAAGTTCTGGTACTTTTCCATCACCCGATGTGTACGTCATGTTGCCACACTTCCGTTTTTCTTTTGTATTTCATGTCAAACTTAGACTGATCGCTGTGTGCACATCGCATATCGACTAATTTAATAAACCATATTTCTCAAACGTAAGTTTAGACTGTATTTTGAATATTATAATACTAAAGTTCTGGTCTTAGTCTATCACCTTATGTATACGTCATGTTGCCAAACTTCCGGTTATCTTTTATATATGAGATCAAAGTTAGACGGATTGCTAAGTGAACATTGCGTAGCGACTACTTTAATCAACCATATATCTCAAACCTAAGTTTAGACTGTATTTTTAATATTATAATACTAAGGTTTTGGTCCTATTCTATCACCTCATGTATACGTCAAGCTGCCACACTACCATTTATTAGTAATTCATGTAAAAACTAGACTGATCGCTGTGTGCACATCGCATAGCGACTTCTTTAATCAACTTTATTTCTCAAACCTAAGTTTAGACTGTATTTTGAATATTATAATACTAAAGTTCTGGTCTTAGTCTATCACCTTATGTATACGTCATGTTGCCAAACTTCCGGTTATCTTTTATATATGAGATCAAAGTTAGACGGATTGCTAAGTGAACATTGCGTAGCGACTACTTTTATCAACCATATATCTCAAACCTAAGTTTAGACGGTATTTTGAATATTATAATACTAAAGTTCTGGTCCTTTTCCATCACCCGATGTGTACGTCATGTTGCCACACTTCCGTTTTTCTTTTGTATTTCATGTCAAACTTATACTGATCGCTGTGTGCACATCGCATAGCGACTACTTTAATCAACCATATTTCTCAAATCTAAGTTTAGAATGTATTTTGAATATTATAATACTAAAGTTCTGGTCCTATTCTATCACCTCATGTATACATCATGCTGCCACACTTCCATTTTTTTCGTATTTAATGTAAAAATTAGACTGACCGCTGTGTGCACATCGCATTGCGACTACGTTAATCAACCATATTTCACAAATGTAAGTTTTGACGGTATTTTGAGTGGTGTTATACAAACGTTCTGGTACTTTTCCATCACCCGATGTGTACGTCATGTTGCCACACTTCCGTTTTTCTTTTGTATTTCATGTAAAACTTAGACTGATTGCAGTGTGCTCATCGCATAGCGACTACTTTAATAAACCATATTTCTCAAACGTAAGTTTAGACGGTATTTTGGATATTATAATACTAAAGTTCTGGTCCTATTCTATCACCTCATATATACGTCTTGCTGCCACACTTCCGTTTTTTTATATTCGACATCAAACTTATATGGATTCCAGGTCCATCTAAGTCCGCACTTAAAAATATTTTCTCAAAATAAAAATTGAACAAATTCAAATTTCTCAAAAAAGGCTCGTATGATTTTAATCAAATTTTTATGGCTTATAGTGCTTAACAAAACAAGGAAAATAACTTCATCCCCGTGTCTGTACGAATTACGGTTCAGAAGTTATGGTGGCATATTTCATGTCAAACTTAGACGAATCACTGTGTGAAAATCGCATATCGACTACTTTAATCAACCATATTTCTAAAACCTAAGTTTGGGCGGTATTTTGAATATTATAATACTAAGGTTCTGGTCCTATTCTATCACCTTATGTATATGTCATGTTGCCACACTTCCGTTTTTTTATATTTGATATCAAACTTAGATGGATTGCTAAGTGAACATTGCATAGCGACTACTTTAATCAACCATATTTGACAAACGTAAGTTTTGACGGTATCTTAAGTGGTGTTGTACTAAAGTTCTGGTCCTTTTCCATCACCCGATGTATACGTCATGTTGCAACACTTCCGTTTTTCTTTTGTATTTCATGTCAAACTTAGACTTATCGCTGAGTGCACATCGAATAGCGACTACTTTAATCAACCATATTTCTCAAAACTAAGTTTAGACTGTATTTTGAATATTATAATACTAAAGTTCTGGTCTTAGTCTATCACCTTATGTATACGTCATGTTGCCAAACTTCCATTTTTTCAGCGATTGCTAAGTGAACATTGTATAGCGACTACTTTAATCAACCAAATTTCTCAAACCTAAGTTTAGACGGTATTTTGAATATTATAATACTAAAGTTCTGGTCCTATTCTATCACCTCATGTATACATCATACTGCCACACTTCCATTTTTTTAGTATTTCATGTAAAAATTAGACTGATCGCTGTGTGCACATCGCATAGCGACTACTTTAATCAACCGTATTTCACAAATGTACGTTTTGACGGTATTTTGACGGGTGTTATACTAAAGTTCTGGTACTTTTCCATCACCCGATGTGTACGTCATGTTGCCACACTTCCGTTTTTCTTTTGTATTTCATGTCAAACTTATACTGATCGCTTTGCGCACATCGCATAGCGACTACTTTAATCAACCATATTTCTCAAACCTAAGTTTAGACTGTATTTTGAATATTATAATACTAAAGTTCTGGTCTTGGTCTATCACCTTATGTTTACGTCATGTTGCCAAACTTCCGGTTGTCTTTTATATATGAGATCAAAGATAGACGGATTGCTAAGTGAACATTCCATCACCCAATGGATACGTCATGTTGCCACACTTCCGTTATTTTTTTGTATTTCATGTCAAACTTTGACTGATCGCTGTGTGCACATCGCATAGCGACTACTTTAAACAACCATATTTCTAGAACCTAAGTTTAGACGTTATTTTGAATATTATAATACTAAAGTTCTGGTCCTATTCTGTCACCTAATGTATACATCATGCTGCCACACTTCCATTTTTTTAGTATTTTATGTAAAATTTAGACTGATCGTTGTGTGCACATCGCATAGCGACTAATTTAATCAACCATATTTTTTAAACCTATGTTTAGACTGGTCCTTTTCTATCACCTTATGTATACGTCATGTTGCCACACTTCCGATTTTCTTTTATATTTTATATGAAACTTAGACGGATTGCTAGGTAAACATTGCATAGCGACTACTTTAATCAACCATATTTCTCAAACCTAAGTTTAGACTGTATTTTGAATATTATAATACTAAAGTTCTGGTCTTGGTCTATCACCTTATGTTTACGTCATGTTGCAAAACCTCCAGTTGTCTTTTATATATGAGATCAAAGTTAGACGGATTGCTAATTGAACATTGCGTAGCGACTACTTTTATCAACCTTATTTCACATACGTAAGTTTTGACGGTATCTTGAGTGGTGTTATTCTAAAGTTCTGGTCCTTTTCCATCACCCGATGTGTACTTCATGTTGCCTCACTTCCGTTTTTCTTTTGTATTTTATGTCAAAATTAGACTGATCGCTGTCTGCACATCGCATAGCGACTACTTTAATCAACCATATTTTTTAAACCTAAGTTTAGACTGGTCCTTTCCTATCACCTTATGTATACGTCATGCTGCCACACTTCCGATTTTCTTTTATATTTTATATGAAACTTAGACGGATTGCTAAGTAAACATTGCATAGCGACTACTTTATTCAACAATATTTCACAAACGTAAGTTTTGACGGTATCTTCAGTGGTGTTATACTAAAGTTCTGGTACTTTTCCATCACCCGATGGATACGTCATGTGTCCACACTTCCATTTTTCTTTTGTATTTCATGTCAAACTTAGACTGATCGCTGTGTGCACATCGCATAGCGACTAATTTAATCAACCATATTTCTCAAACCTAAGTTTAGACTGTATTTTGAATATTATAATACTAAAGTTCTGGTACTATCCTATCACCTCATGTATACATCATGCTGCCACACTACAATTTGTTTTAGTTTTTCATGTAAAAATTAGACTAATCGCTGTGTGCTCATCGCATATCACGACTTTAATCTACCATATTTCTCAAACGTAAGTTTAGACGTTATTTTGAATATTATAATACTAAAGTTCTGGTCCTATTCTATCACCTCATGTATACGTCATGCTGCCACCTTTCCGTTTTTTTATACTTGATATCAAACTTACATGGATTTCTAAGTGAACATTGCATAGCGTCTACTTTAATCAACCATATTTCACAAACGTAAGTTTTGACGGTAACTTCAGTGGTGTTATACTAAAGTTCTGGTACTTTTCCATCTCCCGATGTGTACGTCATGTTGCCAAACTTCCGTTTTTCTTTTGTATTTCATGTCAAACTTAGACTTATCGCTGAGTGCACATCGAATATCGACTACTTTAATCAACCATATTTCTCAAACCTAAGTTTAGACTGTATTTTGAATATTATAATACTAAAGTTCTGGTCTTGGTCTATCACCTTATGTTTACGTCATGTTGCCAAACTTCCGGTTGTCTTTTATATATGAGATCAAAGTTAGACGGATTGCTAAGTAAACATTGCGTATCGACTACTTTTATCAACCTTATTTCACATACGTAAGTTTTGATGGTATCTTGAGTGGTGTTATTCTAAAGTTCTGGTCCTTTTCCATCACCCGATGTGTACTTCATGTTGCCTCACTTCCGTTTTTCTTTTGTATTTTATGTCAAAATTAGACTGATCGCTGTCTGCACATCGCATAGCGACTACTTTAATCATCCTTATTTTTTAAACCTAAGTTTAGACGGTATTTTGAATATTATAATACTAAAGTTCTGGTCCTTTTCTATCACCTTATGTATACGTCATGTTGCCACACTTCCGTTTATCTTTTATATTTTATATGAAACTTAGACGGATTGCTAAGTAAACATTGCATAGCGACTACTTTAATCAACAATATTTCACAAACGTAAGTTTTGACGGTATCTTGAGTGGTGTTATACTAAAGTTCTGCTCTTTTGCCATCACCCGATGTGTACGTCATGTTGCCACACTTCCGTTTTTCAGTTGAATTTCATGTCAAACTTAGACTGATCGATGTGTGCACATCGCATAGCGACTACTTTAATCAACCATATTTCACAAATGTAAGTTTTGACGGTATTTTGAGTGGTGTTATACTAAAGTTCTGGTTTTTTTCCATCACCCGATGTGTACGTCATGTTGCCACACTTCCGTTTTTCTTTTGTATTTCATGTCAAACTTAGACTTATCGCGGAGTGCACATCGAATAGCGACTACTTTAATCAACCATATTTCTCAAAGCTAAGTTTAGACTGTATTTTGAATATTATAATACTAAAAGTCTGGTCTTAGTCTATCACCTTATGTATACGTCATGTTGCCAAACTTCCATTTTTTTAGCGATTGGTAAGTGAACATTGCGTAGCGACTACTTTTATCAACCTTATTTCACATACGTAAGTTTTGACGGTATTTTGAGTGGTGTTATACTAAAGTTCTGGTCCTTTTCCATCACCCGATGTGTACTTCATGTTGCCTCACTTCCGTTTTTCTTTTGTATTTTATGTCAAAATTAGACTGATCGCTGTGTGCACATCGCATAGCGACCACTTTAATCAACCATATTTCTCAAACCTAAGTTTAGACGGTATTTTGAATATTATAATACTAAAGTTCTGGTCCTTTTCTATCACCTTAGGTATACGTCATGTTGCCACACTTCCGATTATCTTTTATATTTTATATGAAACTTAGACGGATTGCTAAGTAAACATTGCATAGCGACTACTTTAATCAACAATATTTCACAAACGTAAGTTTTGACGGTATCTTGAGTGGTGTTATACTAAAGTTCTGGTACTTTTCCATCACCCGATGGATACGTCATGTGTCCACACTTCCATTTTTCTTTTGTATTTCATGTCAAACTTAGACTGATCGCTGTGTGCACATCGTATAACGACTACTTTAATCAACCATGTTTCTCAAACCTAAGTTTAGACGGTATTTTGAATAATATAACACCAAAGTTCTGGTCCTATTCTATCAACTTATGTATACGTCATGTTGCCACACTACAATTTGTTTTAGTTTTTCATGTAAAAATTAGACTGATCGCTGTGTGCTCATCGCATATCACTACTTTAATCAACCATATTTCTCAAACGTAAGTTTAGACGTTATTTTGAATATTATAATACTAAAATTCTGGTCCTATTCTATCACCTCATGTATACGTCATGCTGCCACACTTCCGTTTTTTATATTTAATATCAAACTTACATGGATTTCTAAGTGAACATTGCATAGCGTCTACTTTAATCAACCATATTTCACAAACGTAAGTTTTGACGGTATCTTCAGTGGTGTTATACTAAAGTTGTGGTCCTTTTCCATCACCTGATGTGTACGTCATGTTGCCACAATTCCGCTTTTCTTTTGTATTTCATGTCAAACTTATACTGATCGCTGTGTGCACATCGCATAGCGATTACTTTAATCAACCATATTTCTCAAACCTAAGTTTAGACGGTATTTCGAATATTATAATACTAAAGTTCTGGTCCTATTCTATCACCTCATGTATACATCATGCTGCCACACTTCCATTTTTTTCGTATTTCATGTAAAAATTAGACTGATCGCTGTGTGCACATCGCATAGCGACTACTTTAATCAACCATATTTCTCAAACCTAAGTTTAGACGGTATTTTGAATATTATAATACTAAAGTTCTGGTCCTTTTCTATCACCTTAGGTATACGTCATGTTGCCACACTTCCGATTATCTTTTATATTTTATATGAAACTTAGAGGGATTGCTAAGTAAACATTGCATAGCGACTACTTTAATCAACAATATTTCACAAACGTAAGTTTTGACGGTATCTTGAGTGGTGTTATACTAAAGTTCTTGTCCTTTTCTATCATCCAATGGATCCGTCATGTTGCCTCACTTCCGTTATTTTTTAGTATTTCATGTCAAACTTTGACTGATCGCTGTGTGCACATCGCATAGCGACTACTTTAAACAACCATATTTCTCAATCCTAAGTTTAGACGGTATTTTGAATATTATAATACTAAAGTTCTGGTCCTATTCTGTCACCTAATGTATACATCATGCTGCCACACTTCCATTTTTTTAGTATTTTATGTAAAAATTAGACTGATCGTTGTGTGCACATCGCATAGCGACTAATTTAATCAACCATATTTCACAAATGTAAGTTTTGACGGTTTCTTTAGTGGTGTTATACTAAAGTTCTGGTACTTTTCCATCACCCGATGGATACGTCAAGTTGCCACACGTCCGTTTTTCTTTTGTATTTCATGTCAAACTTAGACTGATCGCTGTGTGCACATCGTATAGCGACTACTTTAATCAACCATGTTTCTCAAACCTAAGTTTAGACGGTATTTTGAATATTATAACACTAAGGTTCTGGTCCTATTCTATCAACTTATGTATACGTCATGTTGCCACACTACAATTTGTTTTAGTTTTTCACGTAAAAATTAGACTGATCGCTGTGTGCTCTTCGCATATCACGACTTTAATCAACCATATTTCTCAAACGTAAGTTTAGACGTTATTTTGAATATTATAATACTAAAGTTCTGGTCCTATTCTATCACCTCATGTATACGTCATGCTGCCACACTTCCGTTTTTTTATATTTGATATCAAACTTACATGGATTTCTAAGTGAACATTGCATAGCGTCTACTTTAATCAACCATATTTCACAAACGTAAGTTTTGACGGTAACTTCAGTGGTGTTATACTAAAGTTCTGGTCCTTTTCCATCACCCGATGTGTACGTCATGTTGCCACACTTCCGCTTTTCTTTTGTATTTCATGTCAAACTTATACTGATCGCTGTGTGCACATCGCATAGCGACTACTTTAATCAACCATATTTCTCAAACCTAAGTTTAGACGGTATTTTGAATATTACAATACTAAAGTTCTGGTCTTGGTCTATCACCTTATGTTTACGTCATGTTGCCAAACTTCCGGTTGTCTTTTATATATGAGATCAAAGATAGACGGATTGCTAAGTGAACATTGCGTAGCGACTACTTTTATCAACCTTATTTCACATACGTAAGTTTTGACGGTATCTTGAGTGGTGTTATTCTAAAGTTCTGGTCCTTTTCCATCACCCGATGTGTACTTCATGTTGCCTCACTTCCGTTTTTCTTTTGTATTTTATGTCAAAATTAGACTGATCGCTGTCTGCACATCGCATAGTAACACTATGCATAGTAGCACTCGATGGATACGTCATGTGTCCACACTTCCATTTTGCTTTTGTATTTCATGTCAAACTTAGGCTGATCGCTGTGTGCACATCGCATAGCGACTAATTTAATCAACCATATTTCTCAAACCTAAGTTTAGACTTTATTTTGAATATTATAATACTAAAGTTCTGGTACTATTCTATCACCTCATGTATACATCATGCTGCAACACTTCCATTTTTTTAGTATTTCATGTAAAAATTAGACTGATCGCTTTGTGCACATCGCATAGCGACTACTTTAATCAACCGTATTTCACAAATGTAAGTTTTGACAGTATTTTGAGTGGTGTTATTCTAAAGTTCTGGTACTTTTCCATCACCCGATGTGTACATCATGTTGCCACACATTTACATCATGTGTGCACATCGCATAGCGACTACTTTAATCAACAATATTTCTCAAACCTAAGTTTAGACTGTATTTTGAATAATATAATACTAAAGTTCTGGTCTTAGTCTATCACCTTATGTATATGTCATGTTGCCAAACTTCCGTTTTTTTTTATATTTGATATCAAATTTATATGGATTGCTAAGTGAACATCGCATAGCGACTACTTTAATAAACCATATTTCTCAAACCTAAATTTAGACTGTATTTTGAATATTATAATACTAGGGTTTTGGTCCTTTTCTATCTCCTTATGAATATGTCATGTTGCCACACTTCCGTTTTTTTTAAATATTTGATATCAGACTTATATGGATTTCTAAGTGAACAATGCATTGTGATTACTTTAATCAACCATATTTCACAAACATAGGTTTTGACGGTATCTTGAGTTGTGTTATACTAAAGTTCTGGTCCTTTTCCATCACCCAATGGATACGTCATGTTGCCACACTTCCGTTATTTTTTTGTATTTCATGTCAAACTTTGACTGATCGCTGTGTGCACATCGCATAGCGACTACTTTAAACAACCATATTTCTAGAACCTAAGTTTAGACGTTATTTTGAATATTATAATACTAAAGTTCTGGTCCTATTCTGTCACCTAATGTATACATCATGCTGCCACACTTCCATTTTTTTAGTATTTTATGTAAAATTTAGACTGATCGTTGTGTGCACATCGCATAGCGACTAATTTAATCAACCATATTTTTTAAACCTATGTTTAGACTGGTCCTTTTCTATCACCTTATGTATACGTCATGTTGCCACACTTCCGATTTTCTTTTATATTTTATATGAAACTTAGACGGATTGCTAGGTAAACATTGCATAGCGACTACTTTAATCAACCATATTTCTCAAACCTAAGTTTAGACTGTATTTTGAATATTATAATACTAAAGTTCTGGTCTTGGTCTATCACCTTATGTTTACGTCATGTTGCAAAACCTCCAGTTGTCTTTTATATATGAGATCAAAGTTAGACGGATTGCTAATTGAACATTGCGTAGCGACTACTTTTATCAACCTTATTTCACATACGTAAGTTTTGACGGTATCTTGAGTGGTGTTATTCTAAAGTTCTGGTCCTTTTCCATCACCCGATGTGTACTTCATGTTGCCTCACTTCCGTTTTTCTTTTGTATTTTATGTCAAAATTAGACTGATCGCTGTCTGCACATCGCATAGCGACTGCTTTAATCAACCATATTTTTTAAACCTAAGTTTAGACTGGTCCTTTCCTATCACCTTATGTATACGTCATGCTGCCACACTTCCGATTTTCTTTTATATTTTATATGAAACTTAGACGGATTGCTAAGTAAACATTGCATAGCGACTACTTTATTCAACAATATTTCACAAACGTAAGTTTTGACGGTATCTTCAGTGGTGTTATACTAAAGTTCTGGTACTTTTCCATCACCCGATGGATACGTCATGTGTCCACACTTCCATTTTTCTTTTGTATTTCATGTCAAATTTAGACTGATCGCTGTGTGCACATCGCATAGCGACTAATTTAATCAACCATATTTCTCAAACCTAAGTTTAGACTGTATTTTGAATATTATAATACTAAAGTTCTGGTACTATCCTATCACCTCATGTATACATCATGCTGCCACACTACAATTTGTTTTAGTTTTTCATGTAAAAATTAGACTGATCGCTGTGTGCTCATCGCATATCACGACTTTAATCAACCATATTTCTCAAACGTAAGTTTAGACGTTATTTTGAATATTATAATACTAAAGTTCTGGTCCTATTCTATCACCTCATGTATACGTCATGCTGCCACCTTTCCGTTTTTTTATACTTGATATCAAACTTACATGGATTTCTAAGTGAACATTGCATAGCGTCTACTTTAATCAACCATATTTCACAAACGTAAGTTTTGACGGTAACTTCAGTGGTGTTATACTAAAGTTCTGGTACTTTTCCATCTCCCGATGTGTACGTCATGTTGCCAAACGTCCGTTTTTCTTTTGTATTTCATGTCAAACTTAGACCTATCGCTGAGTGCACATCGAATAGCGACTACTTTAATCAACCATATTTCTCAAACCTAAGTTTAGACGGGATTTTGAATATTATAATACTAAAGTTCTGGTCCTATTCTATCACCTCATGTATACATCATGCTGCCACACTTCCATTTTTTTCGTATTTCATGTAAAAATTAGACTGATCGCTGTGTGGACATCGCATAGCGACTACTTTAATCAACCATATTTCACAAATGTAAGTTTTGACGGTATTTTGAGTGGTGTTATCCTAAAGTTCTGGTACTTTTCCATCACCCGATGTGTACGTCATGTTGCCACACTTCTGTTTTTCTTTTGTATTTCATGTCAAACTTATACTGATCGCTTTGCGCACATCGCATAGCGACTACTTTAATCAACCATATTTCTCAAACCTAAGTTTAGACTGTATTTTGAATATTATAATACTAAAGTTCTGGTCTTGGTCTATCACCTTATGTTTACGTCATGTTGCCAAACTTCCGGTTGTCTTTTATATATGAGATCAAAGTTAGACGGATTGCTAAGTAAACATTGCGTATCGACTACTTTTATCAACCTTATTTCACATACGTAAGTTTTGATGGTATCTTGAGTGGTGTTATTCTAAAGTTCTGGTCCTTTTCCATCACCCGATGTGTACTTCATGTTGCCTCACTTCCGTTTTTCTTTTGTATTTTATGTCAAAATTAGACTGATCGCTGTCTGCACATCGCATAGCGACTACTTTAATCATCCTTATTTTTTAAACCTAAGTTTAGACGGTATTTTGAATATTATAATACTAAAGTTCTGGTCCTTTTCTATCACCTTATGTATACGTCATGTTGCCACACTTCCGTTTATCTTTTATATTTTATATGAAACTTAGACGGATTGCTAAGTAAACATTGCATAGCGACTACTTTAATCAACAATATTTCACAAACGTAAGTTTTGACGGTATCTTGAGTGGTGTTATACTAAAGTTCTGGTACTTTTTCATCACCCGATGGATACGTCATGTGTCCACACTTCCGTTTTTCTTTTGTATTTCATGTCAAACTTAGACTTATCGCTGAGTGCACATCGAATAGCGACTACTTTAATCAACCATATTTCTCAAAACTAAGTTTAGACTGTATTTTGAATATTATAATACTAAAGTTCTGGTCTCAGTCTATCACCTTATGTATACGTCATGTTGCCAAACTTCCATTTTTTTAGCGATTGCTAAGTGAACATTGCATAGCGTCTACTTTAATCAACCATATTTCACAAACGTATGTTTTGACGGTATCTTCAGTGGTGTTATACTAAAGTTCTGGTCCTTTTCCATCACCCGATGTGTACATCATGTTGCCACACTTCCGCTTTTCTTTTGTATTTCATGTCAAACTTATACTGATCGCTGTGTGCACATCGCATAGCGACTACTTTAATCAACCATATTTTTTAAACCTAATTTTAGACGGGATTTTGAATATTATAATACTAAAGTTCTGGTACTATTCTATCACCTCATGTATACATCATGCTGCAACACTTCCATTTTTTTAGTATTTCATGTAAAAATTAGACTGATCGCTTTGTGCACATCGCATAGCGACTACTTTAATCAACCGTATTTCACAAATGTAAGTTTTGACAGTATTTTGAGTGGTGTTATTCTAAAGTTCTGGTACTTTTCCATCACCCGATGTGTACATCATGTTGCCACACATTTACATCATGTGTGCACATCGCATAGCGACTACTTTAATCAACAATATTTCTCAAACCTAAGTTTAGACTGTATTTTGAATAATATAATACTAAAGTTCTGGTCTTAGTCTATCACCTTATGTATATGTCATGTTGCCAAACTTCCGTTTTTTTTATATTTGATATCAAATTTATATGGATTGCTAAGTGAACATCGCATAGCGACTACTTTAATAAACCATATTTCTCAAACCTAAATTTAGACTGTATTTTGAATATTATAATACTAGGGTTTTGGTCCTTTTCTATCTCCTTATGAATATGTAATGTTGCCACACTTCCGTTTTTTTTAAATATTTGATATCAGACTTATATGGATTTCTAAGTGAACAATGCATTGTGATTACTTTAATCAACCATATTTCACAAACATAGGTTTTGACGGTATCTTGAGTTGTGTTATACTAAAGTTCTGGTCCTTTTCCATCACCCAATGGATACGTCATGTTGCCACACTTCCGTTATTTTTTTGTATTTCATGTCAAACTTTGACTGATCGCTGTGTGCACATCGCATAGCGACTACTTTAAACAACCATATTTCTAGAACCTAAGTTTAAACGTTATTTTGAATATTATAATACTAAAGTTCTGGTCCTATTCTGTCACCTAATGTATACATCATGCTGCCACACTTCCATTTTTTTAGTATTTTATGTAAAATTTAGACTGATCGTTGTGTGCACATCGCATAGCGACTAATTTAATCAACCATATTTTTTAAACCTATGTTTAGACTGGTCCTTTTCTATCACCTTATGTATACGTCATGTTGCCACACTTCCGATTTTCTTTTATATTTTATATGAAACTTAGACGGATTGCTAGGTAAACATTGCATAGCGACTACTTTAATCAACCATATTTCTCAAACCTAAGTTTAGACTGTATTTTGAATATTATAATACTAAAGTTCTGGTCTTGGTCTATCACCTTATGTTTACGTCATGTTGCAAAACCTCCAGTTGTCTTTTATATATGAGATCAAAGTTAGACGGATTGCTAATTGAACATTGCGTAGCGACTACTTTTATCAACCTTATTTCACATACGTAAGTTTTGACGGTATCTTGAGTGGTGTTATTCTAAAGTTCTGGTCCTTTTCCATCACCCGATGTGTACTTCATGTTGCCTCACTTCCGTTTTTCTTTTGTATTTTATGTCAAAATTAGACTGATCGCTGTCTGCACATCGCATAGCGACTACTTTAATCAACCATATTTTTTAAACCTAAGTTTAGACTGGTCCTTTCCTATCACCTTATGTATACGTCATGCTGCCACACTTCCGATTTTCTTTTATATTTTATATGAAACTTAGACGGATTGCTAAGTAAACATTGCATAGCGACTACTTTATTCAACAATATTTCACAAACGTAAGTTTTGACGGTATCTTCAGTGGTGTTATACTAAAGTTCTGGTACTTTTCCATCACCCGATGGATACGTCATGTGTCCACACTTCCATTTTTCTTTTGTATTTCATGTCAAACTTAGACTGATCGCTGTGTGCACATCGCATAGCGACTAATTTAATCAACCATATTTCTCAAACCTAAGTTTAGACTGTATTTTGAATATTATAATACTAAAGTTCTGGTACTATCCTATCACCTCATGTATACATCATGCTGCCACACTACAATTTGTTTTAGTTTTTCATGTAAAAATTAGACTGATCGCTGTGTGCTCATCGCATATCACGACTTTAATCAACCATATTTCTCAAACGTAAGTTTAGACGTTATTTTGAATATTATAATACTAAAGTTCTGGTCCTATTCTATCACCTCATGTATACGTCATGCTGCCACCTTTCCGTTTTTTTATACTTGATATCAAACTTACATGGATTTCTAAGTGAACATTGCATAGCGTCTACTTTAATCAACCATATTTCACAAACGTAAGTTTTGACGGTAACTTCAGTGGTGTTATACTAAAGTTCTGGTACTTTTCCATCTCCCGATGTGTACGTCATGTTGCCAAACTTCCGTTTTTCTTTTGTATTTCATGTCAAACTTAGACTTATCGCTGAGTGCACATCGAATAGCGACTACTTTAATCAACCATATTTCTCAAACCTAAGTTTAGACGAGATTTTGAATATTATAATACTAAAGTTCTGGTCCTATTCTATCACCTCATGTATACTTCATGCTGCCACACTTCCATTTTTTTCGTATTTCATGTAAAAATTAGACTGATCGCTGTGTGGACATCGCATAGCGACTACTTTAATCAACCATATTTCACAAATGTAAGTTTTGACGGTATTTTGAGTGGTGTTATCCTAAAGTTCTGGTACTTTTCCATCACCCGATGTGTACGTCATGTTGCCACACTTCTGTTTTTCTTTTGTATTTCATGTCAAACTTATACTGATCGCTTTGCGCACATCGCATAGCGACTACTTTAATCAACCATATTTCTCAAACCTAAGTTTAGACTGTATTTTGAATATTATAATACTAAAGTTCTGGTCTTGGTCTATCACCTTATGTTTACGTCATGTTGCCAAACTTCCGGTTGTCTTTTATATATGAGATCAAAGTTAGACGGATTGCTAAGTAAACATTGCGTATCGACTACTTTTATCAACCTTATTTCACATACGTAAGTTTTGATGGTATCTTGAGTGGTGTTATTCTAAAGTTCTGGTCCTTTTCCATCACCCGATGTGTACTTCATGTTGCCTCACTTCCGTTTTTCTTTTGTATTTTATGTCAAAATTAGACTGATCGCTGTCTGCACATCGCATAGCGACTACTTTAATCATCCTTATTTTTTAAACCTAAGTTTAGACGGTATTTTGAATATTATAATACTAAAGTTCTGGTCCTTTTCTATCACCTTATGTATACGTCATGTTGCCACACTTCCGTTTATCTTTTATATTTTATATGAAACTTAGACGGATTGCTAAGTAAACATTGCATAGCGACTACTTTAATCAACAATATTTCACAAACGTAAGTTTTGACGGTATCTTGAGTGGTGTTATACTAAAGTTCTGGTACTTTTTCATCACCCGATGGATACGTCATGTGTCCACACTTCCGTTTTTCTTTTGTATTTCATGTCAAACTTAGACTTATCGCTGAGTGCACATCGAATAGCGACTACTTTAATCAACCATATTTCTCAAAACTAAGTTTAGACTGTATTTTGAATATTATAATACTAAAGTTCTGGTCTCAGTCTATCACCTTATGTATACGTCATGTTGCCAAACTTCCGCTTTTCTTTTGTATTTCATGTCAAACTTATACTGATCGCTTAGTGCACATCGTATAGCGACTACTTTAATCAACCATGTTTCTCAAACCTAAGTTTAGACGGTATTTTGAATATTATAACACCAAAGTTCTGGTCCTATTCTATCAACTTATGTATACGTCATGTTGCCAAACTACAATTTGTTTTAGTTTTTCATGTAAAAATTAGACTGATCGCTGTGTGCTCATCGCATATCACTACTTTAATCAACCATATTTCTCAAACGTAAGCTTAGACGTTATTTTGAATATTATAATACTAAAGTTCTGGTCCTATTCTATCACCTCATGTATACGTCATGCTGCCACACTTCCGTTTTTTATATTTAATATCAAACTTACATGGATTTCTAAGTGAACATTGCATAGCGTCTACTTTAATCAACCATATTTCACAAACGTAAGTTTTGACGGTATCTTCAGTGGTGTTATACTAAAGTTGTGGTCCTTTTCCATCACCTGATGTGTACGTCATGTTGCCACAATTCCGCTTTTCTTTTGTATTTCATGTCAAACTTATACTGATCGCTGTGTGCACATCGCATAGCGATTACTTTAATCAACCATATTACTCAAACCTAAGTTTAGACGGTATTTCGAATATTATAATACTAAAGTTCTGGTCCTATTCTATCACCTCATGTATACATCATGCTGCCACACTTCCATTTTTTTCGTATTTCATGTAAAAATTAGACTGATCGCTGTGTGCACATCGCATAGCGACTACTTTAATCAACCATATTTCACAAATGTAAGTTTTGACGGTATTTTGAGTGGTGTTATACTAAAGTTCTGGTACTTTTCCATCACCCGATGTGTACGTCATGTTGCCACACTTCCGTTTTTCTTTTGTATTTCATGTCAAACTTAGACTTATCGCGGAGTGCACATCGAATAGCGACTACTTTAATCAACCATATTTCTCAAAGCTAAGTTTAGACTGTATTTTGAATATTATAATACTAAAATTCTGGTCTTAGTCTATCACCTTATGTATACGTCATGTTGCCAAACTTCCATTTTTTTAGCGATTGCTAAGTGAACATTGCGTAGCGACTACTTTTATCAACCTTATTTCACATACGTAAGTTTTGACGGTATTTTGAGTGGTGTTATACTAAAGTTCTGGTCCTTTTCCATCACCCGATGTGTACTTCATGTTGCCTCACTTCCGTTTTTCTTTTGTATTTTATGTCAAAATTAGACTGATCGCTGTGTGCACATCGCATAGCGACTACTTTAATCAACCATATTTCTCAAACCTAAGTTTAGACGGTATTTTGAATATTATAATACTAAAGTTCTGGTCCTTTTCTATCACCTTAGGTATACGTCATGTTGCCACACTTCCGATTATCTTTTATATTTTATATGAAACTTAGACGGATTGCTAAGTAAACATTGCATAGCGACTACTTTAATCAACAATATTTCACAAACGTAAGTTTTGACGGTATCTTGAGTGGTGTTATACTAAAGTTCTGGTACTTTTCCATCACCCGATGGATACGTCATGTGTCCACACTTCCATTTTTCTTTTGTATTTCATGTCAAACTTATACTGATCGCTGTGTGCACATCACATAGCGACTACTTTAATCAACCATATTTCTCAAACCTAAGTTTAGACTCTATTTTGAATATTATAATACTAAAGTTCTGGTGTTAGTCTATCACCTTATGTATACGTCATGTTGCCAAACCTTCGATTTTCTTTTATATTTGATATGAAACTTAGACGGATTGCTAAGTAAACATTCCATAGCGACTACTTTAATCAACCTTATTTCACAAACGTAAGTTTTATGTTATCTTGAGTGGTGTTATACTAAAGTTCTTGTCCTTTTCTATCATCCAATGGATCCGTCATGTTGCCACACTTCCGTTATTTTTTAGTATTTCATGTCAAACTTTGACTGATCGCTGTGTGCACATCGCATAGCGACTACTTTAAACAACCATATTTCTCAATCCTAAGTTTAGACGGTATTTTGAAGATTATAATACTAAAGTTCTGGTCCTATTCTGTCACCTAATGTATACATCATGCTGCCACACTTCCATTTTTTTAGTATTTTATGTAAAAATTAGACTGATCGTTGTGTGCACATCGCATAGCGACTAATTTAATCAACCATATTTCACAAATGTAAGTTTTGACGGTTTCTTTAGTGGTGTTATACTAAAGTTCTGGTACTTTTCCATCACCCGATGGATACGTCAAGTTGCCACACGTCCGTTTTTCTTTTGTATTTCATGTCAAACTTAGACTGATCGCTGTGTGCACATCGTATAGCGACTACTTTAATCAACCATGTTTCTCAAACCTAAGTTTAGACGGTATTTTGAATATTATAACACTAAGGTTCTGGTCCTATTCTATCAACTTATGTATACGTCATGTTGCCACACTACAATTTGTTTCAGTTTTTCATGTAAAAATTAGACTGATCGCTGTGTGCTCTTCGCATATCACGACTTTAATCAACCATATTTCTCAAACGTAAGTTTAGACGTTATTTTGAATATTATAATACTAAAGTTCTGGTCCTATTCTATCACCTCATGTATACGTCATGCTGCCACACTTCCGTTTTTTTATATTTGATATCAAACTTACATGGATTTCTAAGTGAACATTGCATAGCGTCTACTTTAATCAACCATATTTCACAAACGTAAGTTTTGACGGTAACTTCAGTGGTGTTATACTAAAGTTCTGGTCCTTTTCCATCACCCGATGTGTACGTCATGTTGCCACACTTCCGCTTTTCTTTTGTATTTCATGTCAAACTTATACTGATCGCTGTGTGCACATCGCATAGCGACTACTTTAATCAACCATTTTTCTCAAACCTAAGTTTAGACGGTATTTTGAATATTATAATACTAAAGTTCTGTTCCTATTCTATCACCTCATGTATACATCATGCTGCAACAGTTCCATTTTTTTAGTATTTCATGTAAAAATTAGACTGATCGCTGTGTGCACATCGCATAGCGACTACTTTAATCAACCATATTTCTCAAAACTAAATTTAGACTGTATTTTGAATATTATAATACTAAAGTTCTGGTCTTAGTCTATCACCTTATGTATACGTCATGTTGCCAAACTTCCATTTTTTTAGCGATTGCTAAGTGAACATTGTATAGCGACTACTTTAATCAACCATATTTCACAAATGTAAGTTTTGACGGTATTTTGAGTGGTGTTATCCTAAAGTTCTGGTACTTTTCCATCACCCGATGTGTACGTCATGTTGCCACACTTCCGTTTTTCTTTTGTATTTCATGTCAAACTTATACTGATCGCTTTGCGCACATCGCATAGCGACTACTTTAATCAATCATATTTCTCAAACCTAAGTTTAGACTGTATTTTGAATATTATAATACTAAAGTTCTGGTCTTGGTCTATCACCTTATGTTTACGTCATGTTGCCAAACTTCCGGTTGTCTTTTATATATGAGATCAAAGTTAGACGGATTGCTAAGTAAACATTGCGTAGCGACTACTTTTATTAACCTTATTTCACATACGTAAGATTTGATGGTATCTTGAGTGGTGTTATTCTAAAGTTCTGGTCCTTTTCCATCACCCGATGTGTACTTCATGTTGCCTCACTTCCGTTTTTCTTTTGTATTTTATGTCAAAATTAGACTGATCGCTGTCTGCACATCGCATAGCGACTACTTTAATCATCCTTATTTTTTAAACCTAAGTTTAGACGGTATTTTGAATATTATAATACTAAAGTTCTGGTCCTTTTCTATCACCTTATGTATACGTCATGCTGCCACACTTCCGATTTTCTTTTATATTTTATATGAAACTTAGACGGATTGCTAAGTAAACATTGCATAGCGACTACTTTAATCAACAATATTTCACAAACGTAAGTTTTGACGGTATCTTGAGTGGTGTTATACTAAAGGTCTGGTACTTTTCCATCACCCGATGGATACGTCATGTTGCCACACTTCCGTTTTTCTTTTGTATTTCATGTCAAACTTAGACTTATCGCTGAGTGCACATCGAATAGCGACTACTTTAATCAACCATATTTCTCAAAACTAAGTTTAGAATGTATTTTGAATATTATAATACTAAAGTTCTGGTCTCAGTCTATCACCTTATGTATACGTCATGTTGCCAAACTTCCATTTTTTTAGCGATTGCTAAGTGAACATTGCATAGCGTCTACTTTAATCAACCATATTTCACAAACGTATGTTTTGACGGTATCTTCAGTGGTGTTATACTAAAGTTCTGGTCCTTTTCCATCACCCGATGTGTACATCATGTTGCCACACTTCCGCTTTTCTTTTGTATTTCATGTCAAACTTATACTGATCGCTGTGTGCACATCGCATAGCGACTACTTTAATCAACCATATTTCTCAAACCTAAGTTTAGACGGGATTTTGAATATTATAATACTAAAGTTCTGGTCCTATTCTATCACCTCATGTATACATCATGCTGCCACACTTCCATTTTTTTCGTATTTCATGTAAAAATTAGACTGATCCCTGTGTGCACATCGCATAGCGACTACTTTAATCAACCATATTTCACAAATGTAAGTTTTGACGGTATTTTGAGTGGTGTTATACTAAAGTTCTGGTACTTTTCCATCACCCGATGTGTACGTCATGTTGCCACACTTCCGTTTTTCTTTTGTATTTCATGTCAAACTTAGACTTATCGCGGAGTGCACATCGAATGGCGACTACTTTAATCAACCATATTTCTCAAAACTAAGTTTAGACTGTATTTTGAATATTATAATACTAAAGTTCTGGTCTTAGTCTATCACCTTATGTATACGTCATGTTGCCAAACTTTCATTTTTTTAGCGATTGCTAAGTGAACATTGCGTAGCGACTACTTTTATCAACCTTATTTCACATACGTAAGTTTTGACGGTATTTTGAGTGGTGTTATACAAAAGTTCTGGTACTTTTCCATCACCCGATGTGTACTTCATGTTGCCTCACGTCCGTTTTTCTTTTGTATTTTATGTCAAAATTAGACTGATCGCTGTCTGCACATCGCATAGCGACTACTTTAATCATCCTTATTTTTTAAACCTAAGTTTAGACGGTATTTTGAATATTATAATACTAAAGTTCTGGTCCTTTTCTATCACCTTATGTATACGTCATGTTGCCACACTTCCGATTATCTTTTATATTTTATATGAAACTTAGACGGATTGCTAAGTAAACATTGCATAGCGACTACTTTAATCAACAATATTTCACAAACGTAAGTTTTGACGGTATCTTGAGTGGTGTTATACTAAAGTTCTGGTACTTTTCCATCACCCGATGGATACGTCATGTGTCCACACTTCCATTTTTCTTTTGTATTTCATGTCAAACTTAGACTGATCGCTGTGTGCACATCGTATAGCGACTACTTTAATCAACCATGTTTCTCAAACCTAAGTTTAGACGGTATTTTGAATATTATAACACTAAAGTTCTGGTCTTATTCTATCAACTTATGTATACGTCATGTTGCCACACTACAATTTGTTTTAGTTTTTCATGTAAAAATTAGACTGATCGCTGTGTGCTCATCGCATATCACTACTTTAATCAACCATATTTCTCAAACGTAAGTTTAGACGTTATTTTGAATATTATAATTCTAAAGTTCTGGTCCTATTCTATCACCTCATGTATACGTCATGCTGCCACACTTCCGTTTTTTATATTTGATATCAAACCTACATGGATTTCTAAGTGAACATTGCATAGCGTCTACTTTAATCAACCATATTTCACAAACGTAAGTTTTGACGGTATCTTCAGTGGTGTTATACTATAGTTGTGGTCCTTTTCCATCACCTGATGTGTACGTCATGTTGCCACACTTCCGCTTTTCTTTTGTATTTCATGTCAAACTTATACTGATCGCTGTGTGCACATCGCATAGCGACTACTTTAATCAACCATATTTCTCAAACCTAAGTTTAGACGGTATTTCGAATATTATAATACTAAAGTTCTGGTCCTATTCTATCACCTCATGTATACATCATGCTGCCACACTTCCATTTTTTTCATATTTCATGTAAAAATTAGACTGATCGCTGTGTGCACATCGCATAGCGAAGACTTTAATCAACCATATTTCACAAATGTAAGTTTTGACGGTATTTTGAGTGGTGTTATACTAAAGTTCTGGTACTTTTCTATCACCCGATGTGTACGTCATGTTGCCACACTTCCGTTTTTCTTTTATATTTCATGTCAAACTTATACTGATCGCTGTGTGCACATCACATAGCGACTACTTTAATCAACCATATTTCTCAATTCTAAGTTTAGACTCTATTTTGAATATTATAATACTAAAGTTCTGGTGTTAGTCTATCACCTTATGTATACGTCATGTTGCCAAACTTTCGATTTTCTTTTATATTTGATATGAAACTTAGACGGATTGCTAAGTAAACATTGCATAGCGACTACTTTAATCAACCATATTTCACAAATGTAAGTTTTGACGGTATCTTCAGTGGTGTTATACTAAAGTTCTGGTCCTTTTCCATCACCCGATGTGTACGTCATGTTGCCACACTTCCGCTTTTCTTTTGTATTTCATGTCAAACTTATACTGATCGCTGTGTGCACATCGCATAGCGACTACTTTAATCAACCATGTTTCTCAAACCTAAGTTTAGACGGTATTTCGAATATTATAATACTAAAGTTCTGGTCCTATTCTATCACCTCATGTATACATCATGCTGCCACACTTCCATTTTTTTCATATTTCATGTAAAAATTAGACTGATCGCTGTGTGCACATCGCATAGCGAAGACTTTAATCAACCATATTTCACAAATGTAAGTTTTGACGGTATTTTGAGTGGTGTTATACTAAAGTTCTGGTACTTTTCTATCACCCGATGTGTACGTCATGTTGCCACACTTCCGTTTTTCTTTTATATTTCATGTCAAACTTATACTGATCGCTGTGTGCACATCACATAGCGACTACTTTAATCAACCATATTTCTCAAACCTAAGTTTAGACTCTATTTTGAATATTATAATACTAAAGTTCTGGTGTTAGTCTATCACCTTATGTATACGTCATGTTGCCAAACTTTCGATTTTCTTTTATATTTGATATGAAACTTAGACGGATTGCTAAGTAAACATTGCATAGCGACTACTTTAATCAACCATATTTCACAAATGTAAGTTTTGACAGTATCTTCAGTGGTGTTATACTAAAGTTCTGGTCCTTTTCCATCACCCGATGTGTACGTCATGTTGCCACACTTCCGCTTTTCTTTTGTATTTCATGTCAAACTTATACTGATCGCTGTGTGCTAATCGCATAACACTACTTTAATCAACCATATTTCTCAAACCTAAGTTTAGACTGTATTTTGAATATATAATACTAGGGTTTTGGTCCTATTCTATCTCCTTATGTATATGTCATGTTGCCACACTTCCGTTCTTTTTAATATTTGATATCAGACTTATATGGATTTCTAAGTGAATATTGCATAGCGATTACTTTAATCAACCATATTTCACAAACATAAGTTTTGACGGTATCTTGAGTGGTGTTATACTAAAGTTCTGGTCCTTTTCCATCACCCGATGGATACGTCATGTTGCCACACTTCCGATTTTCTTTTATATTTGCTATAAAACATAGAAGGTTTGCTAAGTAAACATTGCATAGCGACTACTTTAATCAACCATATTTCACAAACGTAAGTTTTACGGTATTTTGAGTGGTGTTATACTTAAGTTCCGGTACTTTTCCATCACCCGATGGATACGTCATGTTGCAAAACTTCCATTTTTCTTTTGTATTTCATGTCAAACTTATACTGATCGCTTTGCGCACATCGCATAGCGACTACTTTAATCAACCATATTTCTCAAACCTTAATTTAGACTGTATTTTAAATATTATAATACTAAAGTTCTGGTCTTAGTCTATCACCTTATATATACGTCATGTTGCCAAACTTCCGGTTGTCTTTTATATATGAGATCAAAGTTAGACTTATTGCTAAGTGAACATTGCGTAGCGATTACTTTTATCAACCTTATTTCACATATGTAAGTTTTGACGGTATCTTGAGTGGTGTTATTCTAAAGTTCAAGTCCTTTTCCATCACCCGATGTGTACGTCATGTTGCCTCACTTCCGTTTTTCTTTTGTATTTTATGTCAAAATTAGACTGATCGCTGTCTGCACATCGTATAGCGACTAACTTAATCAACCATATTTTTCAAACCTAAGTTTAGACGGTATTTTGAATATTATAATACAAAAGTTCTGGTCCTTTTGTATCACCTTATGTATACGTCATGTTGCCACACTTCCGTTTTTCATTTGTATTTCATGTCAAACTTAGACTGATCGCTGTGTGCACATCGCATATCGACTACTTTAATCAATCATATTTCTCAAACGTAACTTTAGACTGTATTTAGAATATTATAATACTAAAGTTCTGGTCTTAGTCTATCACCTTATGTATATGTCATGTTGCCAAACTTCCGTTTTTTTTATATTTGATATCAAACGTATATGGATTGCTAAGTGAACATTGCTTAGCGACCACTTTAATCAACCAAATTTCACAAACGTAAGTTTTGACTGAGTCGTGTTATACTAAAGTTTTGGCCCTTTTCCATCACCCGATGTGTACGTCATGTTGCCAAACTTCCGTTTCTCTTTTGTATTTCATGTCAAACTAAGACTGATTGCTGTGTGCACATCGCATATCGACTACTTATAATCACCCATATTTCACAAACATAAGTTTTGACGGTATCTTGAGTGGTGTTATACTAAAGTTCTGGTCCTTTTCCATCACCCGATAGATACGTAATGTTGCCACACTTCCGATTTTCTTTTATATTTGCTATAAAACATAGAAGGTTTGCTTTGTAAACATTGCATAGCGACTACTTTAATCAACCATATTTCACAAACGTAAGTTTTGACCGTATCTTAAGTGGTGTTATACTAAAGTTCTGGTCCTTTTCCATCACCCGATGTGTACGTCATGTTGCCACACTTCTGTTTTTCTTTTGTATTTCATGTCAAACTTAGACTGATTGCTGTGTGAACATCGCATAGCGACTACTTTAATCAACCACATTTCTCACACCTAAGTTTAGACGGTATTTTGAATATTATATTACTAAAGTTCTGGTCCTTTTTCATCACCCGTTGTGTACGTCATGTTGCCATACCTCCGTTTTTCTTTTGTATTTCATGTCAAACTTAAACTGATTGCAGTGTGCACATCGCATAGCGACTACTTTAATCAACCATGTTTCTCAAACGTAAGTTTAGACGGTATTTTGAATATTATAAAACTAAAGTTCTGGTCCTATTCTATCACCTTATGTATACGTCATGTTGCCACACTTCTGATTTTCTTTTATATTTTATATGAAACTTAGACGGATTGCTAAGTAAACATTGCATAGCGACTACTTTAATCAACCATATTTCTCTAACCTAAGTTTAGACGGTATTTTGAATATTATAATACTAAAGTTCTGGTCCTATTCTATCACTAAACATATACATCATGCTGCCACACTTCCATTTTTTTAGTATTTCATGTAAAAATTAGACTGATCGTTGTGTGCACATCGCATAGCGACTACTTTAATCAACCGTATTTCACAAATGTAAGTTTTGACGGTTTTTTGAGTGGTGTAATACTAAAGTTCTGGTACTTTTCCATCACCCGATGTGTACGTCATGTTGCCGCACTTCCGTTTTTCTTTTGTATTTCATGTCAAACTTATACTGATCGCTTTGCGCACATCGCATAGCGACTATTTTAATCAACCATATTTCTCAAACCTAAGTTTAGACTGTATTTTGAATATTATAATACTAAAGTTCTGGTCTTAGTCTATCACCTTATGTATACGTCATGTTGCCAAACTTCCGGTTGTCTTTTATATATGAGATCAAAATTAGACGGATTGCTAAGTAAACATTGCATAGCGACTACTTTAATCAACCGTATTTCACAAATGTAAGTTTTGACGGTTTTTTGAGTGGTGTTATACTAAAGTTCTGGTACTTTTCCATCACCCGATGTGTACGTCATGTTGCCGCACTTCCGTTTTTATTTTGTATTTCATGTCAAACTTATACTGATCGCTTTGCGCACATCGCATAGCGACTATTTTAATCAACCATATTTCTCAAACCTAAATTTAGACTGTATTTTGAATATTATAATACTAGGGTTTTGGTCCTATTCTATCTCCTTATTAATATGTCATGTTGCCACACTTCCGTTTTTTTATATATTTGATATCAGACTTATATGGATTTCTAAGTGAACAATGCATTGTGATTAGTTTAATCAACCATATTTCACAAACATAAGTTTTGACGGTATCTTGAGTGATGTTATACTAACGTTCTGGTCATTTTCCATCACACGATGCATACGTCATGTTGCCGCACTTCCGTTTTTCTTTTATATTTGCTATAAAACGTAGAAGGTTTGCTAAGTAAACATTGCATAGCGACTACTTTAATCAACCATATTTCACAAACGTAAGTTTTGATCGTATCTTAAGTGGTGTTATACTAAAGTTCTGGTCATTTTCCATCACCTGATGTGTACGTCATGTTGCCACACTTCCGTTTTTCTTTTGTATTTCATGTCAAACTTAGACTGATCGCTGTGTGCACATCGCATAGCGACTACTTTAATCAACCATATTTCACAAACCTAAGTTTAGACTGTATTTTTAATAATATAATACTAAGGTTTTGGTCCTATTCTACCTCCTTCACACTACCGTTTTTTTATATTTGCTATCAAACTTATATGGATTGCTAAGTGAACATTGCTTAGCGACCACTTTAATCAACCAAATTTCACAAACGTAAGTTTTGACGGTATCTTGAGTCGTGTTATACTAAAGTTCTGGTCCTTTTCCATCACCCGATGGATACGTCATGTTGCCACACTTCCATCTTTCTTTTGTATTTCATATCAAACTTAGACTGATCGCTGTGTGCACATCGCATAGCGACTACTTTAATCAATCATATTTCTCAAACGTAACTTTAGACTGTATTTAGAATATTATAATACCAAAGTTCTGGTCTTAGTCTATCACCTTATGTATATGTCATGTTGCCACACTTCCGTTTTTCTTTTATATTTGCTATAAAACGTAGAAGGTTTGCTAAGTAAACATTGCATAGCGACTACTTTAATCAACCATATTTCACAAACGTAAGTTTTGACCGTATCTTAAGTGGTGTTATACTAAAGTTCTGGCCCTTTTCCATCACCCGTTGTGTACGTCATGTTGCCATACTTCCGTTTTTCTTTTGTATTTCATGTCAAACTTAGACTGATTGCTGTGTGCACATCGCATAGCGTCTACTTTAATCAACCGTATTTCACAAATGTAAGTTTTGACGGTTTTTTGAGTGGTGTTATACTAAAGTTCTCGTACTTTTCCATCACCCGATGTGTACGTCATGTTGCCGCACTTCCGTTTTTCTTTTGTATTTCATGTCAAACTTATACTGATCGCTTTGCGCACATCGCATAGCGACTATTTTATTCAACCATATTTCTCAAACCTAAATTTAGACTGTATTTTGAATATTATAATACTAGGGTTTTGGTCCTATTCTATCTCCTTACTAATATGTCATGTTGCCACACTTCCGTTTTTTTTAAATATTTGATATCAGACTTATATGGATTTCTAAGTGAACAATGCATAGCGACTACTTTAATAAACCATATTTCTCAAACGTAAGTTTAGACGGTATTTTGAATATTATAATACTAAAGTTCTGGTCCTATTCTATCACCTTATGTATACGTCATGTTGCCACACTACAATTTGTTTTAGTTTTTCATGTAAAAATTAGACTAATCGTTGTGTGCACATCGCATAGCGACTACTTTAATCAACCATATTTCACAAACATAAGTTTTGACGGTATCTTGAGTGGTGCTATACTAAAGTTCTGGTCCTTTTCCATCACCCGATGGATACGTCATGTTGCCACACTTCCAATTTTCTTTTATATTTGCTATAAAACATAAAAGGTTTGCTAAGTAAACATTGCATAGCGACTACTTTAATAAACCATATTTCACAAACGTAAGTTTTACGGTATTTTGAGTGGTGTTATACTAAAGTTCTGGTCCTTTTCCATCACACGATGTGTACGTCATGTTGCCACACTTCCGTTTTTCTTTTGTATTTCATGTCAAACTTATACTGATCGCTTTGCGCACATCGCATAGCGACTACTTTAATCAACCATATTTCTCAAACCTTAATTTAGACTGTATTTTAAATATTATAATACTAAAGTTCTGGTCTTAGTCTATCACCTTATATATACGTCATGTTGCCAAACTTCCGGTTGTCTTTTATATATGAGATCAAAGTTAGACTTATTGCTAAGTGAACATTGCGTAGCGATTACTTTTATCAACCTTATTTCACATATGTAAGTTTTGACGGTATCTTGAGTGGTGTTATTCTAAAGTTCAAGTCCTTTTCCATCACCCGATGTGTACGTCATGTTGCCTCACTTCCGTTTTTCTTTTGTATTTTATGTCAAAATTAGACTGATCGCTGTCTGCACATCGTATAGCGACTAACTTAATCAACCATATTTTTCAAACCTAAGTTTAGACGGTATTTTGAATATTATAATACAAAAGTTCTGGTCCTTTTGTATCACCTTATGTATACGTCATGTTGCCACACTTCCGTTTTTCATTTGTATTTCATGTCAAACTTAGACTGATCGCTGTGTGCACATCGCATATCGACTACTTTAATCAATCATATTTCTCAAACGTAACTTTAGACTGTATTTAGAATATTATAATACTAAAGTTCTGGTCTTAGTCTATCACCTTATGTATATGTCATGTTGCCAAACTTCCGTTTTTTTTATATTTGATATCAAACGTATATGGATTGCTAAGTGAACATTGCTTAGCGACCACTTTAATCAACCAAATTTCACAAACGTAAGTTTTGACTGAGTCGTGTTATACTAAAGTTTTGGCCCTTTTCCATCACCCGATGTGTACGTCATGTTGCCAAACTTCCGTTTCTCTTTTGTATTTCATGTCAAACTAAGACTGATTGCTGTGTGCACATCGCATATCGACTACTTATAATCACCCATATTTCACAAACATAAGTTTTGACGGTATCTTGAGTGGTGTTATACTAAAGTTCTGGTCCTTTTCCATCACCCGATAGATACGTAATGTTGCCACACTTCCGATTTTCTTTTATATTTGCTATAAAACATAGAAGGTTTGCTTTGTAAACATTGCATAGCGACTACTTTAATCAACCATATTTCACAAACGTAAGTTTTGACCGTATCTTAAGTGGTGTTATACTAAAGTTCTGGTCCTTTTCCATCACCCGATGTGTACGTCATGTTGCCACACTTCTGTTTTTCTTTTGTATTTCATGTCAAACTTAGACTGATTGCTGTGTGAACATCGCATAGCGACTACTTTAATCAACCACATTTCTCACACCTAAGTTTAGACGGTATTTTGAATATTATATTACTAAAGTTCTGGTCCTTTTTCATCACCCGTTGTGTACGTCATGTTGCCATACCTCCGTTTTTCTTTTGTATTTCATGTCAAACTTAAACTGATTGCAGTGTGCACATCGCATAGCGACTACTTTAATCAACCATGTTTCTCAAACGTAAGTTTAGACGGTATTTTGAATATTATAAAACTAAAGTTCTGGTCCTATTCTATCACCTTATGTATACGTCATGTTGCCACACTTCTGATTTTCTTTTATATTTTATATGAAACTTAGACGGATTGCTAAGTAAACATTGCATAGCGACTACTTTAATCAACCATATTTCTCTAACCTAAGTTTAGACGGTATTTTGAATATTATAATACTAAAGTTCTGGTCCTATTCTATCACTAAACATATACATCATGCTGCCACACTTCCATTTTTTTAGTATTTCATGTAAAAATTAGACTGATCGTTGTGTGCACATCGCATAGCGACTACTTTAATCAACCGTATTTCACAAATGTAAGTTTTGACGGTTTTTTGAGTGGTGTAATACTAAAGTTCTGGTACTTTTCCATCACCCGATGTGTACGTCATGTTGCCGCACTTCCGTTTTTCTTTTGTATTTCATGTCAAACTTATACTGATCGCTTTGCGCACATCGCATAGCGACTATTTTAATCAACCATATTTCTCAAACCTAAGTTTAGACTGTATTTTGAATATTATAATACTAAAGTTCTGGTCTTAGTCTATCACCTTATGTATACGTCATGTTGCCAAACTTCCGGTTGTCTTTTATATATGAGATCAAAATTAGACGGATTGCTAAGTAAACATTGCATAGCGACTACTTTAATCAACCGTATTTCACAAATGTAAGTTTTGACGGTTTTTTGAGTGGTGTTATACTAAAGTTCTGGTACTTTTCCATCACCCGATGTGTACGTCATGTTGCCGCACTTCCGTTTTTATTTTGTATTTCATGTCAAACTTATACTGATCGCTTTGCGCACATCGCATAGCGACTATTTTAATCAACCATATTTCTCAAACCTAAATTTAGACTGTATTTTGAATATTATAATACTAGGGTTTTGGTCCTATTCTATCTCCTTATTAATATGTCATGTTGCCACACTTCCGTTTTTTTATATATTTGATATCAGACTTATATGGATTTCTAAGTGAACAATGCATTGTGATTAGTTTAATCAACCATATTTCACAAACATAAGTTTTGACGGTATCTTGAGTGATGTTATACTAACGTTCTGGTCATTTTCCATCACACGATGCATACGTCATGTTGCCGCACTTCCGTTTTTCTTTTATATTTGCTATAAAACGTAGAAGGTTTGCTAAGTAAACATTGCATAGCGACTACTTTAATCAACCATATTTCACAAACGTAAGTTTTGATCGTATCTTAAGTGGTGTTATACTAAAGTTCTGGTCATTTTCCATCACCTGATGTGTACGTCATGTTGCCACACTTCCGTTTTTCTTTTGTATTTCATGTCAAACTTAGACTGATCGCTGTGTGCACATCGCATAGCGACTACTTTAATCAACCATATTTCACAAACCTAAGTTTAGACTGTATTTTTAATAATATAATACTAAGGTTTTGGTCCTATTCTACCTCCTTCACACTACCGTTTTTTTATATTTGCTATCAAACTTATATGGATTGCTAAGTGAACATTGCTTAGCGACCACTTTAATCAACCAAATTTCACAAACGTAAGTTTTGACGGTATCTTGAGTCGTGTTATACTAAAGTTCTGGTCCTTTTCCATCACCCGATGGATACGTCATGTTGCCACACTTCCATCTTTCTTTTGTATTTCATATCAAACTTAGACTGATCGCTGTGTGCACATCGCATAGCGACTACTTTAATCAATCATATTTCTCAAACGTAACTTTAGACTGTATTTAGAATATTATAATACCAAAGTTCTGGTCTTAGTCTATCACCTTATGTATATGTCATGTTGCCACACTTCCGTTTTTCTTTTATATTTGCTATAAAACGTAGAAGGTTTGCTAAGTAAACATTGCATAGCGACTACTTTAATCAACCATATTTCACAAACGTAAGTTTTGACCGTATCTTAAGTGGTGTTATACTAAAGTTCTGGCCCTTTTCCATCACCCGTTGTGTACGTCATGTTGCCATACTTCCGTTTTTCTTTTGTATTTCATGTCAAACTTAGACTGATTGCTGTGTGCACATCGCATAGCGTCTACTTTAATCAACCGTATTTCACAAATGTAAGTTTTGACGGTTTTTTGAGTGGTGTTATACTAAAGTTCTCGTACTTTTCCATCACCCGATGTGTACGTCATGTTGCCGCACTTCCGTTTTTCTTTTGTATTTCATGTCAAACTTATACTGATCGCTTTGCGCACATCGCATAGCGACTATTTTATTCAACCATATTTCTCAAACCTAAATTTAGACTGTATTTTGAATATTATAATACTAGGGTTTTGGTCCTATTCTATCTCCTTACTAATATGTCATGTTGCCACACTTCCGTTTTTTTTAAATATTTGATATCAGACTTATATGGATTTCTAAGTGAACAATGCATAGCGACTACTTTAATAAACCATATTTCTCAAACGTAAGTTTAGACGGTATTTTGAATATTATAATACTAAAGTTCTGGTCCTATTCTATCACCTTATGTATACGTCATGTTGCCACACTACAATTTGTTTTAGTTTTTCATGTAAAAATTAGACTAATCGTTGTGTGCACATCGCATAGCGACTACTTTAATCAACCATATTTCACAAACATAAGTTTTGACGGTATCTTGAGTGGTGCTATACTAAAGTTCTGGTCCTTTTCCATCACCCGATGGATACGTCATGTTGCCACACTTCCAATTTTCTTTTATATTTGCTATAAAACATAAAAGGTTTGCTAAGTAAACATTGCATAGCGACTACTTTAATAAACCATATTTCACAAACGTAAGTTTTACGGTATTTTGAGTGGTGTTATACTAAAGTTCTGGTCCTTTTCCATCACACGATGTGTACGTCATGTTGCCACACTTCCGTTTTTCTTTTGTATTTCATGTCAAACTTATACTGATCGCTTTGCGCACATCGCATAGCGACTACTTTAATCAACCATATTTCTCAAACCTTAATTTAGACTGTATTTTAAATATTATAATACTAAAGTTCTGGTCTTAGTCTATCACCTTATATATACGTCATGTTGCCAAACTTCCGGTTGTCTTTTATATACGAGATCAAATTTAGACGGATTGCTAAGTGAACATTGCGTAGCGACTACTTTTATCAACCTTATTTCACATATGTAAGTTTTGACGGTATCTTGAGTGGTGTTATTCTAAAGTTCTGGTCCTTTTCCATCACCCGATGTGTACGTCATGTTGCCTCACTTCCGTTTTTCTTTTGTATTTTATGTCAAAATTAGACTGATCGCTGTCTGCACATCGTATAGCGACTAACTTAATCAACCATATTTTTCAAACCTAAGTTTAGACGGTATTTTGAATATTATAATACTAAAGTTCTGGTCCTTTTGTATCACCTTATGTATACGTCATGTTGCCACACTTCCGATTTTCTTTTATATTTTATATGAAACTTAGACGGATTCCTAAGTAAACATTGCATAGCGACTACTTTAATCAACAATATTTCACAAACGTAAGTTTTGACGGTATCTTGAGTGGTGTTATACTAAATTTCTGGAACTTTTCCATCACCCGATGTGTACGTCATGTTGCCACACTTCCGTTTTTCATTTGTATTTCATGTCAAACTTAGACTGATCGCTGTGTGCACATCGCATATCGACTACTTTAATCAATCATATTTCTCAAACGTAACTTTAGACTGTATTTAGAATATTATAATACTAAAGTTCTGGTCTTAGTCTATGACCTTATGTATATGTCATGTTGCCAAACTTCCGTTTTTTTTATATTTGATATCAAACGTTTATGGATTGCTAAGTGAACATTGCTTAGCGACCACTTTAATCAACCAAATTTCACAAACGTAAGTTTTGACTGAGTCGTGTTATACTAAAGTTCTGGCCCTTTTCTATCACCCGATGTGTACGTCATGTTGCCACACTTCCGTTTCTCTTTTGTATTTCATGTAAAACTAAGACTGATTGCTGTGTGCACATCGCATATCGACTACTTTAATCAGCCATATTTCACAAACATAAGTTTTGACGGTATCTTGAGTGGTGTTATACTAAAGTTCTAGTCCTTTTCCATCACCCGATGGATACGTAATGTTGCCACACTTCCGATTTTCTTTTATATTTGCTATAAAACATAGAAGGTTTGCTAAGTAAACATTGCATAGCGACTACTTTAATCAACCATATTTCACAAACGTAAGTTTTGACCGTATCTTAAGTGGTGTTATACTAAAGTTCTGGTCCTTTTCCATCACCCGATGTGTACGTCATGTTGCCTCACTTCTGTTTTTCTTTTGTATTTCATGTCAAACTTAGACTGATTGCTGTGTGAACATCGCATAGCGACTACTTTAATCAACCATATTTCTCACACCTAAGTTTAGACGGTATTTTGAATATTATAATACTAAAGTTCTGGTCCTTTTTCATCACCCGTTGTGTACGTCATGTTGCCATTCTTCCGTTTTTCTTTTGTATTTCATGTCAAACTTAAACTGATTGCTGTGTGCACATCGCATAGCGACTACTTTAATCAACCACGTTTCTCAAACGTAAGTTTAGACGGTATTTTGAATATTATAACACTAAAGTTCTGGTCCTATTCTATCACCTTATGTATACGTCATGTTGCCACACTACAATTTTTTTAGTATTTCATGTCAAACTTAGACTGATCGCTGTGTGCACATCGCATAGCGACTAATTTAATCAACCGTATTTCACAAATGTAAGTTTTGACGGTATTTTGAGTGGCGTTATACTAAAGTTCTGGTACTTTTCCATCACGCGATGTGTACGTCATGTTGCCACACTTACGTTTTTCTTTTGTATTTTATGTCAAAATTAGACTGATCGCTGTCTGCACATCGCATAGCGACCACTTTAATCAACCATATTTTTCAAACCTAAGTTTAGACGGTATTTTGAATATTATAATACTAAAGTTCTGGTCCTATTCTATCACCTTATGTGTACGTCATGTTGCCACACTTCTGATTTTCTTTTATATTTTATACGAAACTTAGACGGATTGCTAAGTAAACATTGCATAGCGACTACTTTAATCAACCATATTTCTCTAACCTAAGTTTAGACGTTATTTTGAATATTATAATACTAAAGTTCTGGTCCTATTCTATCACTAAACATATACATCATGCTGCCACACTTCCATTTTTTTAGTATTTCATGTAAAAATTAGACTGATCGCTGCGTGCACATCGCATAGCGACTACTTTAAACAACCGTTTTTCACTAATGTAAGTTTTGACGGTTTTTTGAGTGGTGTTATACTAAAGTTCTGGTACTTTTCCATCACCCGATGTGTACGTCATGTTGCCGCACTTCCGTTTTTCTTTTGTATGTCATGTCAAACTTATACTGATCGCTTTGCGCACATCGCATAGCGACTATTTTAATCAACCATATTTCTCAAACCTAAGTTTAGACTGTATTTTGAATATTATAATACTAAAGTTCTGGTCTTAGTCTATCACCTTATGTATACGTCATGTTGCCAAACTTCCGGTTGTCTTTTATATATGAGATCAAAGTTAGACGGATTGCTAAGTAAACATTGCATAGCGACTACTTTAATCAACCGTATTTCACAAATGTAAGTTTTGACGGTTTTTTGAGTGGTGTTATACTAAAGTTCTGGTACTTTTCCATCACCCGATGTGTACGTCATGTTGCCGCACTTCCGTTTTTCTTTTGTATTTCATGTCAAACTTATACTGATCGCTTTGCGCACATCGCATAGCGACTATTTTAATCAACCATATTTCTCAAACCTAAATTTAGACTGTATTTTGAATATTATAATACTAGGGTTTTGGTCCTATTCTATCTCCTTATTAATATGTCATGTTGCCACACTTCTGTTTTTTTTTTATATTTGATATCAGACTTATATGGATTTCTAAGTGAACAATGCATTATGATTAGTTTAATCAACCATATTTCACAAACATAAGTTTTGACGGTATCTTGAGTGATGTTATACTAAAGTTCTGGTCATTTTCCATCACCCGATGGATATGTCATGTTGCCGCACTTCCGTTTTTCTTTAATATTTGCTATAAAACGTAGAAGGTTTGCTAAGTAAACATTGCATAGCGACTACTTTAATCAACCATATTTCACAAACGTAAGTTTTCACCGTATCTTAAGTGGTGTTATACTAAAGTTCTGGTCCTTTTCCATCACCTGATGTGTACGTCATGTTGCCACACTTCCGTTTTTCTTTTGTATTTCATGTCAAACTTAGACTGATTGCTGTGTGCACATCGCATAGCGACTACTTTAATCAACCATATTTCTCACACCTAGGTTTAGGTCGGTATTTTGAATATTATAATACTAAAGTTCTGGTCCTTTTCTATCACCCGTTGTGTACGTCATGTTGCCATACTTCCGTTTTTCTTTTGTATTTCATGTCAAACTTAGACTGATTGCAGTGTGCACATCGCATAGCGACTACTTTAATCAACCATATTTCTCAAACGTAAGTTTAGACGGTATTTTGAATATTATAACACTAAAGTTCTGGTTCTATTCTATCACCTTATGTATACGTCATGTTGCCACACTACAATTTTTTTAGTATTTCATGTTAAAATTAGACTGATCGCTGTGTGCACATCGCATAGCGACTACTTTAATCAACCAAATTTCACAAATGTAAGTTTTGACGGTATCTTGAGTGGTATTATACTAAAGTTCTGGTCCTTTTCTATCACCCGATGTGTACGTCATGTTGCCACACTTCCGTTTTTCTTTTATATTTCATATCAAACTTAGACTGATCGCTGTGTGCACATCGCATAGCGACTACTTTAATAAACCATATTTCTCAAACGTAAGTTTGGACGGTATTTTGAATATTATAATACTAAACTTCTGGTCCTATTCTATCACCTCATGTATACGTCATGCTGCCACACTTCCATTTTTTAGTATTTCATGTAAAAATTAGACTGATCGCTGTGTGCACATAGCATTGCGACTACTTTAATCAACCATATTTCTCAAACCTAAGTTTAGACTGTATTATTAATATTATAATACTAAGGTTTTGGTCCTATTCTATCTCCTTATGTATATGTCATGTTGCCACACTACCGTTTTTTTTTATATTTGATATCAAACTTATATGGATTGCTAAGTGAACATTGCTTAGCGACCACTTTAATCAACCAAATTTCACAAACGTAAGTTTTGACGGTATCTTGAGTCGTGTTATACTAAAGTTCTGGTCCTTTTCCATCACCCGATGGATACGTCATGTTGCCACACTTCCATTTTTCTTTTGTATTTCATGTCAAACTTAGACTGATCGCTGTGTGCACATCGCATAGCGACTACTTTAATCAACCGTATTTCACAAATGTAAGTTTTGACGGTATTTTGAGTGGCATTATACTAAAGTTCTGGTACTTTTCCGTCACCCGATGTGTACGTCATGTTGCCACACTTCCGTTTTTCTTTTGTATTTCATGTCAAACTTAGACTGATCGCTGTGTGCACATCGCATATCGACTACTTTAATCAATCATATTTCTCAAACGTAACTTTAGACTGTATTTAGAATATTATAATACCAAAGTTCTGGTCTTAGTCTATCACCTTATGTATATGTCATGTTGCCAGACTTCCGTTTTTTTATATTTGATATCAAACTTATATGGATTGCTAAGTGAACATTGCTTAGCGACCACTTTAATCAACCAAATTTCACAAACGTAAGTTTTGACGGTATCTTGAGTGGTGTTATACTAAAGTTCTGGTACTTTTCCATCACCCGATGTGTACGTCATGTTGCCACACTTCCATTTTTTTAGTATTTCATGTAAAAATTAGACTGATCGCTGTGTGCACATCGCATAGCGTCTACTTTAATCAACCGTATTTCACAAATGTAAGTTTTGACGGTTTTTTGAGTGGTGTTATACTAAAGTTCTGGTACTTTTCCATCACCCGATGTGTACGTCATGTTGCCACACTTCCGTTTCTCTTTTGTATTTCATGTCAAATTTAGACTGATTGCTGTGTGCACATCGCATAGCGACTACTTTAATCAACCATATTTCTCAAATCTAAATTTAGACTGTATTTTGAATATTATAATACTAGGGTTTTGGTCTTATTCTATCTCCTTGTTAATATGTCATGTTGCCACACTTTCGTTTTTTTAAAATATTTGATATCAGACTTATATGGATTTCTAAGTGAACAATGCATTGTGATAAGTTTAATCAACCACATTTCACAAACATAAGTTTTGACGGTATCTTGAGTGATGTTATACTAAAGTTCTGGTCCTTTTCCATCACCCGATGGATACATTTTGTTACCACACTTCCGATTTTCTTTTATATTTGCTATAAAACGTTGAAGGTTTGCTAAGTAAACATTGCATAGCGACTACTTTAATCAACCATATTTCACAAACGTAAGTTTTCACCGTATCTTAAGTGGTGTTATACTAAAGTTCTGGTCCTTTTCCATCACCTGATGTGTACGTCATGTTGCCACAATTCCGTTTTTCTTTTGTATTTCATGTCAAACTTAGACTGATTGCTGTGTGCACATCGCATAGCGACTACTTTAATCAACCATATTTCTCAAACGTAACTTTAGACGGTATTTTGAATATTATAACACTAAAGTTCTGGTCCTATTCTATCACCTTATGTATACGTCATGTTGCCACACTACAATTTTTTTAGTATTTCATGTTAAAATTAGACTGATCGCTGTGTGCACATCGCATAGCGACTACTTTAATCAACCAAGTTTCACAAATGTAGGTTTTGACGGTATCTTGAGTGGTATTATACTAAAGTTCTGGTCCTTTTCTATCACCCGATGTGTACGTCATGTTGCCACACTTCCGTTTTTCTTTTATATTTCATATCAAACTTAGACTGATCGCTGTGTGCACATCGCATAGCGACTACTTTAATAAACCATATTTCTCAAACGTAAGTTTGGACGGTATTTTGAATATTATAATACTAAACTTCTGGTCCTATTCTATCACCTCATGTATACGTCATGCTGCCACACTTCCATTTTTTAGTATTTCATGTAAAAATTAGATTGATCGCTGTGTGCACATAGCATTGCGACTACTTTAATCAACCATATTTCTCAAACCTAAGTTTAGACTGTATTTTTAATATTATAATACTAAGGTTTTGGTCCTATTCTATCTCCTTATGTATATGTCATGTTGCCACACTACCGTTTTTTTTATATTTGATATCAAACTTATATGGATTGCTAAGTGAACATTGCTTAGCGACCACTTTAATCAACCAAATTTCACAAACGTAAGTTTTGACGGTATCTTGCGTCGTGTTATACTAAAGTTCTGGTCCTTTTCCATCACCCGATGGATACGTCATGTTGCCACACTTCCATTTTTCTTTTGTATTTCATGTCAAACTTAGACTGATCGCTGTGTGCACATCGCATAGCGACTACTTTAATCAACCGTATTTCACAAATGTAAGTTTTGACGGTATTTTGAGTGGCATTATACTAAAGTTCTGGTACTTTTCCGTCACCCGATGTGTACGTCATGTTGCCACACTTCCGTTTTTCTTTTGTATTTCATGTCAAACTTAGACTGATCGCTGTGTGCACATCGCATATCGACTACTTTAATCAATCATATTTCTCAAACGTAACTTTAGACTGTATTTAGAATATTATAATACCAAAGTTCTGGTCTTAGTCTATCACCTTATGTATATGTCATGTTGCCAGACTTCCGTTTTTTTATATTTGATATCAAACTTATATGGATTGCTAAGTGAACATTGCTTAGCGACCACTTTAATCAACCAAATTTCACAAACGTAAGTTTTGACGGTATCTTGAGTGGTGTTATACTAAAGTTTTAGTACTTTTCCATCACCCGATGTGTACGTCATGTTGCCACACTTCCATTTTTTTAGTATTTCATGTAAAAATTAGACTGATCGCTGTGTGCACATCGCATAGCGTCTACTTTAATCAACCGTATTTCACAAATGTAAGTTTTGACGGTTTTTTGAGTGGTGTTATACTAAAGTTCTGGTACTTTTCCATCACCCGATGTGTACGTCATGTTGCCACACTTCCGTTTCTCTTTTGTATTTCATGTCAAATTTAGACTGATTGCTGTGTGCACATCGCATAGCGACTACTTTAATCAACCATATTTCTCAAATCTAAATTTAGACTGTATTTTGAATATTATAATACTAGGGTTTTGGTCTTATTCTATCTCCTTGTTAATATGTCATGTTGCCACACTTTCGTTTTTTTAAAATATTTGATATCAGACTTATATGGATTTCTAAGTGAACAATGCATTGTGATAAGTTTAATCAACCACATTTCACAAACATAAGTTTTGACGGTATCTTGAGTGATGTTATACTAAAGTTCTGGTCCTTTTCCATCACCCGATGGATACATTTTGTTACCACACTTCCGATTTTCTTTTATATTTGCTATAAAACGTTGAAGGTTTGCTAAGTAAACATTGCATAGCGACTACTTTAATCAACCATATTTCACAAACGTAAGTTTTCACCGTATCTTAAGTGGTGTTATACTAAAGTTCTGGTCCTTTTCCATCACCTGATGTGTACGTCATGTTGCCACAATTCCGTTTTTCTTTTGTATTTCATGTCAAACTTAGACTGATTGCTGTGTGCACATCGCATAGCGACTACTTTAATCAACCATATTTCTCAAACGTAACTTTAGACGGTATTTTGAATATTATAACACTAAAGTTCTGGTCCTATTCTATCACCTTATGTATACGTCATGTTGCCACACTACAATTTTTTTAGTATTTCATGTTAAAATTAGACTGATCGCTGTGTGCACATCGCATAGCGACTACTTTAATCAACCAAGTTTCACAAATGTAGGTTTTGACGGTATCTTGAGTGGTATTATACTAAAGTTCTGGTCCTTTTCTATCACCCGATGTGTACGTCATGTTGCCACACTTCCGTTTTTCTTTTATATTTCATATCAAACTTAGACTGATCGCTGTGTGCACATCGCATAGCGACTACTTTAATCAACCATATTTCTCAAACGTAAGTTTAGACGGTATTTTGAATATTATAATACTAAACTTCTGGTCTTATTCTATCAACTCATGTATACGTCATGCTGCCACACTTCCATTTTTTAGTATTTCATGTAAAAATTAGACTGATCGCTGTGTGCACATAGCATTGCGACTACTTTAATCAACCATATTTCTCAAACCTAAGTTTAGACTGTATTTTTAATATTATAATACTTATGTTTTGGTCCTATTCTATCTCCTTATGTATATGTCATGTTGTCACAATACCGTTTTTTTTTTTTGATATCAAACTTATATGGATTGCTAAGTGAACATTGCTTAGCGACCACTTTAATCAACCAAATTTCACAAACGTAAGTTTTGACGGTATCTTGAGTCGTGTTAGACTAAAGTTCTGGTCCTTTTCTATCACCCGATGGATACGTCATGTTGCCACACTTCCATTTTTCTTTTGTATTTCATGTCAAACTTAGACTGATCGCTGTGTGCACATCGCATAGCGATTACTTTAATCAACCGTATTTCACAAATGTACGTTTTGACGGTTTTTTGAGTGGCGTTATACTAAAGCTCTGGTACTTTTCCAACACCCGATGTGTACGTCATGTTGCCACACTTCCGTTTTTCTTTTGTATTTCATGTCAAACTTATACTGATCGCTTTGCGCACATCGCATAACGACTACTTTAATCAACCATATTTCTCAAACCTAAGTTTAGACTGTATTTTGAATATTATAACACTAAAGTCCTGGTCCTATTCTATCACCTTATGTATACGTCATGTTGCCACACTACAATTTGTTTTAGTTTTTCATGTAAAAATTACACTGATCGCTGTATGCTCATCGCATATCACTACTTTAATCAATTATATTTCTCAAACCTAAGTTTAGACGTTATTTTGAATATTATAATACTAAAGTTCTGGTCCTATTCTGTCACCTAATGTATACATCATGCTGCCACACTTCCATTTTTTTAGTATTTTATGTAAACATTAGACTGATCGTTGTGTGCACATCGCATAGCGACTACTTTAATCAACCAAATTTCACAAATGTAAGTTTTGACGGTATCTTGAGTGGTATTATACTAAAGTTCTGGTCCTTTTCTATCACCCGATGTGTACGTCATGTTGCCACACTTCCGTTTTTCTTTTATATTTCATATCAAACTCAGACTGATCGCTGTGTGCACATCGCATAGCGACTACTTTAATAAACCATATTTCTCAAACGTAAGTTTAGACGGTATTTTGAATATTATAATACTAAACTTCTGGTCCTATTCTATCACCTCATGTATACGTCATGCTGCCACACTTCCGTTTTTCTTTTGTATTTCATGTCAAACTTAGATTGATCGCTGTGTGCACATCGCATATCGACTACTTTAATCAATCATATTTCTCAAACGTAACCTTAGACTGTATTTAGAATATTATAATACCAAAGTTCTGGTCTTAGTCTATCACCTTATGCATATGTCATGTTGCCAAACTTCCGTTTTTTTTATATTTGATATCAAACTTATATAGATTGCTAAGTGAACATTGCTTAGCGACCACTTTAATCAACCAAATTTCACAAAACGTAAGTTTTGACGGTATCTTGAGTCGTGTTATACTAAAGTTCTGGCCGTTTTCCATCACCCGATGTGTACGTCATGTTGCCACACTTCCGTTTCTCTTTTGTATTTCATGTCAAATTTAGACTGATTGCTGTGTGCACATCGCATAGCGACTACTTTAATCAACCATATTTCTCAAACCTAAATTTAGACTGTATTTTGAATATTATAATACTAGGGTTTTGGTCCTATTCTATCTCCTTGTTAATATGTCATGTTTCCACACTTCCGTTTTTTTTAAATATTTGATATCAGACTTATATGGATTTCTAAGTGAACAATGCATTGTGATTAGTTTAATCAACCACATTTCACAAACATAAGTTTTGACGGTATCTTGAGTGATGTTATACTAAAGTTCTGGTCATTTTCCATCACACGATGCATACGTCATGTTGCCGCACTTCCGTTTTTCTTTTATATTTGCTATAAAACGTAGAAGGTTTGCTAAGTAAACATTGCATAGCGACTACTTTAATCAACCATATTTCACAAACGTAAGTTTTGATCGTATCTTAAGTGGTGTTATACTAAAGTTCTGGTCCTTTTCCATCACCTGATGTGTACGTCATGTTGCCACACTTCCGTTTTTCTTTTGTATTTCATGTCAATGGTAGACTGATTGCTGTGTGCACATCGCATAGCGACTACTTTAATCAACCATATTTCTCACACCTAGGTTTAGGTCGGTATTTTGAATATTATAATACTAAAGTTCTGGTCCTTTTCTATCACCCGTTGTGTACGTCATGTTGCCATACTTCCGTTTTTCTTTTGTATTTCATGTCAAACTTAGACTGATTGCTGTGTGCACATCGCATAGCGACTACTTTAATCAACCATATTTCTCAAACGTAAGTTTAGACGGTATTTTGAATATTATAACACTAAAGTTCTGGTCCTATTCTATCACCTTATGTATACGTCATGTTGCCACACTACAATTTTTTTAGTATTTCATGTTAAAATTAGACTGATCGCTGTGTGCACATCGCATAGCGACTACTTTAATCAACCAAATTTCACAAATGTAAGTTTTGACGGTATCTTGAGTGGTATTATACTAAAGTTCTGGTCCTTTTCTATCACCCGATGTGTACGTCATGTTGCCACACTTCCTTTTTTCTTTTATATTTCATATCAAACTTAGACTGATCGCTGTGTGCACATCGCATAGTGTGATGGTTGGGTGGTTTGACCTTTGTAAAGGGGAAGTATTTGAGCTTGTTGTGTGAGTAGACTGGAATTATTATTAAACAGACTCTTGTTATGCTGACTGACTGTCAGCTCAGGCTTTAAGTAGGTCAGGTAACAAGAGGATGGGGTCATTTGCTTAGGAGGGGTTTTTGGGTGTGTGTTGGAGGACCGAGGGGCCTCAGGGCTCGTGGCCCGTCAGGCCAGGGCCCACGTAATCTTAGTGTTTTCCAAATTTAAATGATAGGTCTTTTTAATCATACAAGTTCCAGGCTGCTCACCCTTTGTTTTCTTTAATTCATATCAATCCTTTGAGATAACAATAAAAGTAATGAGTAATGTTTGTTTGGTTTTGAGTTTTAATTGTACTAGAATCTTAGTTTTTATAGAGTATTTCAGTCGTTTGAGCACTTTATTGTTAGCCTGTGAATAAACGTATTTCTTTGTCAAGCATGTCTCTTTATTTAATAGAGCTACGTTCCCAATGTGGTCGTGTACGGGACTCCTTAGTTAACAGCCAACAGAGGGGTTTCGTACACGTCACATATGTGGTGGAGGCGCCGGGGCTTTGTAAAGTTTTTACAAAGTTCCGATCCTGGTAGCTCTTACAATTGGCTGTAATTTGTTTTTGGTAAAATTTTGTTTGCTTGAATTGGTTTAATTCTTGGGTTTCTTTTCTAAATTTAGTTATTGGTTTTGTGAGTGTTATGTTAAGTTAAAGAGTCATGATTGTCTTAAAATTTACTTTTCATATATTTTACTTTTTTTTTCTTAATCTGTTTTTTAATGAGGCCCCTTCGGTCCCCTCCCCCCAAAGGCTAGGATGTTCTGGTTAGGCCAGAAGGTTTAGGAAGTAGGATGTATGTTTATCTTTTTTGAGGGGTGACATACGTGTAGTGGCATACGAGTGTGTTTTTGTTCACGCTATGTTTGAGTGACGCGAGTGCGTTAATTTGAAGTCTCGTTGTGCGACATGGTTTATGATTCATCTAGTGTAGTGGGACCATGTTTGTGTTCGACGAGTTATTGTGTCGAGGTAGGTTATTGTGTTCGACGAGTGTCGAGTTATTGAGTTTGACGAGTGTCGAGTTATTGAGTTCGACGAGTTTCGGGTTATTGTGTTCGACGAGTGTCGAGTTGTTGAGTTCGACGAGTGTTGAGTTGGCTTTTATTATGTTCGACGAGTATCGAGCCGTGTATTCTTGTGTTTTTTCGACTTATGGTCGAGATGGAGAATCGTGTTCGACGTGTCGTCAAGTTTGGCGATTTTATTGCGCGCTGTATTATTCGAATATGAGGATGTTGTGTTTGTTCTGCGTTTTCGACTCGAGGTCGGATATGTGTTTCTTGAGCATTTTGGACTCGAGGTCCAGCGGCTATGTGGAATGTGTTTTTTCGACATGGAGTCGAGTTGGTGTTCTTGTGCGTTTTGGACTCGAGGTCCAGTAGCTAGGCGAATTGTGTTTTTTTCTCGACTCGAAGTCGAGAGTGTGAATTGTGGATTTTCAACTCGAGGTTGGATATGTTTCTTGTGCTCTTTGAACTCGAGGTCCAATACCTTTGTGAATTGTGTTTATCAACTCGAGGTCGTGTTTGTGAATTGTGATTTTTTGGCTCGAGGCCAAGTGTGAATTGTGAGTTTTGGACTCGAGGTCCAGTAGGTATGCGGCTTGTGTTTTTTTCGTCTTGAGGTTGGGAGTGTGAACTGTGTTTTTTTGACTCGAGGTCGGGTTGTGTTTCTGGTGCTTTCGATGAGTTTTCGGGAGTGTTTTTTTTAATTTCGACGAGCGGCATGGTTGAGTTTGTCGACAGTTGAGCGGCACGTGACGGGCACTGAGTTGTATTCCCCCGGTGGGATGTACGCCTATGATTGATGTTTTTCAGGTTGGGACTGAGAGGTACTCAGTTGGTCTTAATGTTGATGGCATTAATGGAGGTAAGACTTATCAGGGATGCCGGTCCCCTAGTGGAGTGCTGCAAAGGTATTGTATGACTACTGTACAATTTTGTGTGTTATTCAGGTGAGGTTTTAATTTAGGATATACATGGGTACACCCATGGGTTGTGATATACTAATGGAGGCAATGTGGTGTGTTTGGTAGCTCTGTCAGTTTATGGGCCAAGGTGAGTGTTTAGAGACAGTGTTGTTTTAGATACATCGCGAGTGGTGGAAGCAGAAGCGTTAATTAAGGCATAATTGTTAAGTTAGTTAAGGGGATGGATTACTGGGTTTTGTTTAGCAGTTTTTAGCTTAAGGGTGTTAGTAGTTAGTAGTTTATAACTCTGAAGAATGTATAGGATTTTTAGTGGTAATATTTTGGAAGGTAGTTTAGAATAAGAGTATTTGGTTATGATACAGGTGGTTTGTATGAGGAGAGTTGCAGTGAGTGTTTTGAATGCGGTCAGCTGTTTACAGTTTGCAGACTAAAGAATGCTGACACCAGAGACTGGCCACCTGACCTTGCTGTCTGGAATTGCTTGGGTCATTGCATGTGTTGTTCTAGTTTGTAAATATGGGTGTAGTGCATGGATGAGAGATTTGGGGAATATTTCTTGGATTGTAATTCTGGTGATCGGTTTTTTTAAATTTATTTTTTCATGGTTTGGGCCCAAACCTAAATTTAAAGGGTATTTATTGGTTTTTGATGAAGTTAATTAATTGAGGGAAGTTAGGGATTTAAAGTTAAATTAAGATTACTCAGAATTATATGTGTTTGTTAATTTTTCTTACATCAAATGTTAGATTGGACAAAGTGATTTTCTCAAGGGTTTTTGTGATTATTTTTTTATCGGTTTTTTTACATACAAATGGTAACTAAAGATTTTTTGTGTGGTAGTACTGCTTATTAAATTTGGAAAACTGAAGTTTTCCATGTAATTTCTTGTGAATAAAGTTAATTTTCGGGCTGACTATGGATTTCTTGGCAAAATGAATTGAAAATTCATGTTAGGAATGATACTGATTTTTAATAATGTTAAGTTTTCCTCTGAACACTTTAAGATTGATTTTGGTTTGTCTGAGCAGGGAAAAAGAATGTCTTTTTACAGAAAATATTGTGACTGTTTTTGTATTTGAAAACTAGATTGAATAATCTATATTTACTTTTAGTAGACTCTTCAATAAGAATGAATTAAAACAAACAAGTTTTGGATAATTTGGTCGTGTAAAGGATAACTGTTCGTAAAATTATTTTTTTTATATGTTGGTTTTGAAAGAAAAGTTTGATAAATTTGAGGATTGGTTAATGTTTTTAACATTTAAAATGTATTGAGAAATGATTGTATGTAACACACATTTGGTATCAATTTTTTTACAATTTTTTTTTATAAATTGTACTGAAAGGAAAATCAACAGCCAAATACTTCTTCTCGTAGCATGGAACGTTTTTGTAATTTGCGGAATTTTATTAAGTGGGTTTTTTAGAAAATTTAGTGCCAAATTTAGAAAGGGGTTTAATACAAAATTTGTTAACTAATTCGACTGAAATGAGTGTTGTATTATTTGTAGCCGTACCACCTTTTCCATTCTTTCTTCAACCTTATGGACTGACCAATAGAATCTGACTTCTCCGGGATCCAGTCTGCTGCGTAGTCTGGACCTCGTCTGCGGAACTTGGCTGAATGGGTGTCTACAATGGTGAAACGGGACTTCATCGTACCGAGCAAGGGTCATCACGCTTTGAGGGGCTACCATCATGGCGACACAGCGGTGAGAAGGGGTTCCAGCATCTGGTTGCTACCAACGACTACACTCTCGGTTTCGCCCATGGAGGATTGCCACCCTACTTTGCCATTGGTGCCGCTTCACTACGGATGGACTGTCAAAAGGTTTTGGGGGACCCACGCATCAGGCCCTTTGCTGCATCACATCATGTTTCTACACTACTTCAGGGCATGGCTACGTGGAGGATTCATCGGCAACAATTGGTCAGTCCGTTCCTTACTGTCCATGCAATTCAAATCAACCTTTTTTCCCTTTCCCTTTTTTTTGATCACCTAAGAGTTTTTTGTTTGTTAAAGTAATTTGGGGGTTCATTGTTCATTGGGTTCATTGTCAAGTAGATTGCAGGTTTTTAGGGGGCAGGATTGTTTGTACTTTTTTCTAAGACGCTGGGGACATCGTCTCCCGTAGATGGGGGGATGTGATGGTTGGGTGGTTTGACCTTTGTAAAGGGGAAGTATTTGAGCTTGTTGTGTGAGTAGACTGGAATTATTATTAAACAGACTCTTGTTATGCTGACTGACTGTCAGCTCAGGCTTTAAGTAGGTCAGGTAACAAGAGGATGGGGTCATTTGCTTAGGAGGGGTTTTTGGGTGTGTGTTGGAGGACCGAGGGGCCTCAGGGCTCGTGGCCCGTCAGGCCAGGGCCCACGTAATCTTAGTGTTTTCCAAATTTAAATGATAGGTCTTTTTAATCATACAAGTTCCAGGCTGCTCACCCTTTGTTTTCTTTAATTCATATCAATCCTTTGAGATAACAATAAAAGTAATGAGTAATGTTTGTTTGGTTTTGAGTTTTAATTGTACTAGAATCTTAGTTTTTATAGAGTATTTCAGTCGTTTGAGCACTTTATTGTTAGCCTGTGAATAAACGTATTTCTTTGTCAAGCATGTCTCTTTATTTAATAGAGCTACGTTCCCAATGTGGTCGTGTACGGGACTCCTTAGTTAACAGCCAACAGAGGGGTTTCGTACACGTCACAATAGCGACTACTTTAATAAACCATATTTCTCAAATGTAAGTTTAGACGGTATTTTGAATATTATAATACTAAACTTCTGGTCCTATTCTATCACCTCATGTATACGTCATGCTGCCACGCTTCCATTTTTTAGTATTTCATGTAAAAATTAGACTGATCGCTGTGTGCACATAGCATTGCGACTACTTTAATCAACCATATTTCTCAAACCTAAGTTTAGACTGTATTTTTAATATTATAATACTAAGGTTTTGGTCCTATTCTATCTCCTTATGTATATGTCATGTTGCCACACTGCCGTTTTTTTTATATTTGATATCAAACTTATATGGATTGCTAAGTGAACATTGCTTAGCGACCACTTTAATCAACCAAATTTCACAAACGTAAGTTTTGACGGTATCTTGAGTCGTGTTATACTAAAGTTCTGGTCCTTTTCCATCACCCGATGGATACGTCATGTTGCCACACTTCCATTTTTCTTTTGTATTTCATGTCAAACTTAGACTGATCGCTGTGTGCACATCGCATAGCGACTACTTTAATCAATCATATTTCTCAAACGTAACTTTAGACTGTATTTAGAATATTATAATACCAAAGTTCTGGTCTTAGTCTATCACCTTATGTATATGTCATGTTGCCACACTTCCGTTTTTCTTTTATATTTGCTATAAAACGTAGAAGGTTTGCTAAGTAAACATTGCATAGCGACTACTTTAATCAACCATATTTCACAAACGTAAGTTTTGACCGTATCTTAAGTGGTGTTGTACTAAAGTTCTGGCCCTTTTCCATCACCCGTTGTGTACGTCATGTTGCCATACTTCCGTTTTTCTTTTGTATTTCATGTCAAACTTAGACTGATTGCTGTGTGCACATCGCATAGCGACTACTTTAATCAACCATATTTCTCAAACGTAAGTTTAGACGGTATTTTGAATATTATAACACTAAAGTTCTGGTCATATTCTATCACCTTATGTATACGTCATGTTGCCACACTACAATTTTTTTTAGTATTTCATGTTAAAATTAGACTGATCGCTGTGTGCACATCGCATAGCGTCTACTTTAATCAACCGTATTTCACAAATGTAAGTTTTGACGGTTTTTTGAGTGGTGTTATACTAAAGTTCTCGTACTTTTCCATCACCCGATGTGTTCGTCATGTTGCCGCACTTCCGTTTTTCTTTTGTATTTCATGTCAAACTTATACTGATCGCTTTGCGCACATCGCATAGCGACTATTTTAATCAACCATATTTCTCAAACCTAAATTTAGACTGTATTTTGAATATTATAATACTAGGGTTTTGGTCCTATTCTATCTCCTTATTAATATGTCATGTTGCCACACTTCCGTTTTTTTAAATATTTGATATCAGACTTTTATGGATTTCTAAGTGAACAATGCATAGCGACTATTTTAATAAACCATATTTCTCAAACCTAAGTTTAGACGGTATTTTGAATATTATAACACTAAAGTTCTGGTCCTATTCTATCACCTTATGTATACGTCATGTTGCCACACTACGATTTGTTTTAGTTTTTCATGTAAAAATTAGACTGATCGCTGTATGCTCATCGCATATCACTACTTTAATCAACCATATTTCTCAAACCAAAGTTTAGACGTTATTTTGAATATTATAATACTAAAGTTCTGGTCCTATTCTGTCACCTAATGTATACATCATGCTGCCACACTTCCATTTTTTAGTATTTTATGTAAAATTTAGACTGATCGTTGTGTGCACATCGCATAGCGACTACTTTAATCAACCATATTTCTCAAACGTAAGTTTAGACTGTATTTTGAATATATTATACTAGGGTTTCGGTCCTATTCTATCTCCTTATGTATATGTCATGTTGCCACACTTCCGTTTTTTTTAATATTTGATATCAGACCTATATGGATTTCTAAGTGAATATTGCATAGCGATTACTTTAATCAACCATATTTCACAAACATAAGTTTTGACGGTATCTTGAGTGGTGCTATACTAAAGTTCTGGTCCTTTTCCATCACCCGATGGATACGTCATGTTGCCACACTTCCAATTTTCTTTTATATTTGCTATAAAACATAGAAGGTTTGCTAAGTAAACATTGCATAGCGACTACTTTAATCAACCATATTTCACAAACGTACGTTTTACGGTATTTTGAGTGGTGTTATACTAAAGTTCTGGTCCTTTTCCATCACACGATGTGTACGTCATGTAGCCACACTTCCGTTTTTCTTTTGTATTTCATGTCAAACTTATACTGATCGCTTTGCGCACATCGCATAGCGACTACTTTAATCAACCATATTTCTCAAACCTTAATTTAGACTGTATTTTAAATATTATAATACCAAAGTTCTGGTCTTAGTCTATCACCTTATATATACGTCATGTTGCCAAACTTCCGGTTGTCTTTTATATATGAGAACAAATTTAGACGGATTGCTAAGTGAACATTGCGTAGCGACTACTTTTATCAACCTTATTTCACATATGTAAGTTTTGACGGTATCTTGAGTGGTGTTATTCTAAAGTTCTGGTCCTTTTCCATCACCCGATGTGTACGTCATGTTGCCTCACTTCCGTTTTTCTTTTGTATTTTATGTCAAAATTAGACTGATCGCTGTCTGCACATCGTATAGCGACTAACTTAATCAACCATATTTTTCAAACCTAAGTTTAGACGGTATTTTGAATATTATAATACTAAAGTTCTGGTCCTTTTGTATCACCTTATGTATACGTCATGTTGCCACACTTCCGATTTTCTTTTATATTTTATATGAAACTTAGACGGATTGCTAAGTAAACATGGCATAGCGACTACTTTAAGTAGTGGGCACTTAAGGCTGCTGGCCCAATCAAACTTTGACAGGCAGTCAATTTTTTGACAGCTACTTCCGGTCACGTGACCGGAAGTGACGTCATCAGATGTGACGTAGCTGTGACGTGTTGTAGGTGGGTATTTAAAGTTTAAATGCCCTGATGTGCTGGGTATTTAAATTTTAAATGGCCGGAAGTGTGTCAAGGTCTTTTGGGGGTGTTTTTAAAAAAGATCTTGCATTTTCGGAAAATCCGAAAATGCAAGATATTTTCTTTTTTATTTTTTTTTTACAAAAGTATTATTTTACAAGTTAGTAAAGTTTGCTCCCAAATTTGAAAAGTAAGTTGTTGTCGGTGCTGAAATTTCTTGTTTATTTTCATTCTTCTTGTTGTTGTAAGTTGGCAAAAACACATTTTTTTCGTTTTGATTGTTTGTTGCATAAAGTTCTAAAGATAAACAAAACCCAGTGGTTATAAGTTGTTTTAGTTCTTCACTAAAAATTTCCAAATCCTTGTAGGTTGTAAGATTGATAGTCTTGTAGTGAATCCCGCGAATGTTGAGAGACATGACTAGAGTTGTTTACTCGACGAGAGGTGTAGCAGGAATGACTATTGCAAAGCCGGTGCTGCAGGTACCTCCGATGGTAGTGGGGGTAGTGGTGGGGGTAATGGCAGGTGTTTGTTTAATCACTTTGAATTTAATCGTTGCCACAATAGACCGAGTCGATGTTGCAATTCTTCTAGTTTATCCAACCGGTTCTTTTGATATGTTTTGCAACTACATTTACAATAGCTGAAAGAATTACATTTTGTACAAGCTTTTCCGTCAACTTGATCTTCAGGTATTCTAAAACATTTTTCTTTGCAACAATAAGTTATAAGTGTTAGATTATTTCTTTTGGATGACATGTTGGTTGTAGCTTGTCTTAAACAGAACTGAGCCTCTCAACGTTAAAGTTTCGTATTTATGTAAAGTATTCGAATAAAACTATCGAATAAAATAATCGAATAATACTATCGAATAAAATAATCGAATAATACTATCGATTAAAAGTTCAAGGTCATCCGTTTGAGGTTTTAAAAAAATACAACATATCAGTATATAAAAACATATACTGATATGTTGTTTTTTATCTTTTTATTTAAAACATTTTTTTACAATGTTATTTTTGTGCGATGTGCAGAGTTAGTTCCGTAGAGTTGTTTCCGCTCATTCCGTGTGACACCAAATATAATGATCCTGGTTGAATTTCCCGCAGATCTTCATTTTGCAGCAACTGGACGAATCGTTTTGGAAGATATACTTGAAACTTTGGTTCATCACCCGGTGTATATGGTGCATCGGATAAAGATGCGACGACTGCGTCTCCATGCGTTGTATCAATTTTCTTCATTTCATGAACAATATAATGTTTCTGTTCTTTTAATTCTGAACATTTCTTGATAATTAGAGTATTTGATTTTGAATGCAAGTTGAATTGTTCAACTAAACATTGGAGAAACTGTTGTGATGCCATCCTTCACAGGAGATGTTGTCTGTTCGGAGTATGGAGTTAGACTGATACTCGGGGTGTGTTGCCTCTTCGTTTATATAACCTTCGGAACCCCCACTACATTCTTCCGTTTGTTGTTGTAAGTAAGCAGCCAAGTGATACGCGTTTTGTAATGCGCATTGAGATTGGTTGTGTTTCGGATTTATTGTAGAAACACAAATATTTCTAGCATCAAAGTGAAATGTTTTGTCCACTTTTATGTTTAAAACTTCTTTGTTTGTGTACTGTCGTATCCAATTCTTTTTTTCCAATCCTCTGGTATATATGTGTGTAAATTGTTTGCAAAAATGAAACATAATTTTGTGTACATTGTTGTACGGTAGGAAACCTTCATACCAATGGATATGATGAAAATTATTTGTTAGCCATCTGTTTGTTATTTTAGCTTTTGACTTTAGTTCATGGACAGAACACGGTGCTTCAAATAAAAACGGGTATGCTACTTGTGTAAGCAAATCCAAAATTACCAATTCTTTTATGATAAATCTATCATCGTTTCCGCGAAATGCTTGAAATTCAATTACACAAGGTTTTGCTGCCATTTCTTCATCCTGTCTGCTCATCATGGTGTCTGCTGATCAACTGTTTTCCACACCACGGTAGGTTAGATATATATATAAACCAGGCCGTACAGTTGTAGGCGCGTTGGTGTATGTTTAACGTGGGCACCATCCCCAGTAGGCCTACCCCACGGTTTATTCTTTTGTTAAATTACATTGTAGTTTTAACCTAGCAAAGTTTCTTCTTCTGTATTATTGTTGTTGGTGGTTTCTTCTTCTGTACTGTTGTTGTTGTTGTTGGTTTCTTCTTCTGTAGCCTCCGTTGCAACTTCGGTAAAAGGTTCAAAGTTTCTTAACTGCCTCCACATTTCCACTTCGTGAGGTATTCTATTAAAGATGGATGTATCTATTGGTCCGTATTGTAAAGTGCTTTCTGGTTGTTTTTCGCATGCATCTACCAGATATTCCTTAATAACAGAGCTTGAAAATACTAGTTGTTTCATATACCTGGTAATAGGTGATGTTGCATAGTTTAAAATGTAAAATTCTTCACGTGTTAGAAGAATTTTATTTTCAAATTGTGTCGAGTCTCTAATTCTTACTTGTTGTTGACCACGATGTTTAATAATGTCAATTTCATTGTACAATCCAAAAGTCGAATGTTAGTTTTTCTTCCAAAGAAACTGTTGGCTAAATAACATTCAATAAGATGTAGATGTTTTAAAAAGGAATCCCAAGCATTTTCTGAAAATAAAACCATCTTTGTTCCCTGGCTTAGCATTACTGCGGGAGAGTAGTCTAATGATTTTACCAATCCTATCGACACACTTTTACTCATGCAAGATGAAATAGGATAAAAGATGCGAAGGAAAACTTCAGTTAAAATGTTTGGTGGAATATTTTCTTCAAGTTTTCTTTTCTTTCTTACGTTTGTTTTATTATTTTCCAACTTTTTATTTTGTTTTCCAAACTTTAAAAAGTCATCAATTTCCTTTACAATATTTTCTTCAAAATGTTTATCATCATTTTCCAATAAAGGTGCTGTTTCGGAAACGTCTTGTACAACTGATAAAGAACTCATTTTGTTTATAATGCTGTAGACGATGTTACCCATACAACTGTAGACAGTAAACTAAACAATTTTTGTTCCCGCTCCTGCTTTTATAACCGAGTGGTGGGGGTATTTTTTTTCCTTTTCATTTTACAAAACTGCTTTTACAATTCCTGTTAAAGGTGTATATGTAACAATTTTATCATGTAAAATTAAACAATAAGCAGATGTATCTTTGGGTACATTTTGTTCAAATTCCATTTCTATTTGTATATCTACACTGGAAGATTTTACAGATTCGTTTTGTTTTGAACAATCAACTACAACAATCGGATAGTTAGATTTAAATTGGTTTGGCGTTAATAAAGGTGTGTTTGTTTTTCCATAATATGAATTTTGGAATCTTGCGTACATATCGTACAAAACGCTAAACCTGTCTTTTGTAAAGTTTATGTTGAAGTTGTCGTATGGAAAGAATTGAGAGTTTAGAAACACCTTAAAATTTGTAAGTTTGCAATGATCGAATTCACCAGCATGTTTAGTTATTTCGTTTCTTCTTTTTGTTTGTAATCCAAATATTACATATCTTGCCTTTTCCAAATGAGTAGAAGTTTTTACAGTCCATGTATGACGTTGTGTTTCCGGTAAAACCGGATATTCATGAAACTCCCAACTTCTAAATGGTATTACGATATCACGATCTGATTTTAAAGTTCTTAATAATGAAATTCTATTCTGATCGTTTAACCGTACATGCGGTACTCTCCAAACAATTTTGTCTAATTGCATTTTCCATTCTAAAGTAGCTTCCGTTGTTCCATCAGTTGCTTGAATAATATCTTTGTCGTTTGATGATCTTAACAAAACTAATTCTTGTTTTACGTTTATTATTATTTTTCGGTAATCTTCGGCAAAGCCTAAAAGTAATCTTAAAGGAATGTAAAAGTCAAAATTGCCTGAAGTGTTTGGAGTGATTGTACTGGAATCGGGTGCTACCCATCCTGCGGCGGCCAGCATATTTTTTTCACTCGGTGTTAAAGATGCTAATCCTTTTAATGTACTTGTAATTCCCACCTTTTTTGTTGAATCTACTGTAACTCCGGAAATTTCATATCTTATTTCATCAAACAAATATGCCATGGGGTTATTTATGAACGGAACAGTTATGACAAATTTTTCCCCTGAACGAAAATTGTCACAAAGGAAGTTTGCCACAGACGACTCAGCCTACAATTGCTGGGCTATTCCAGGGTTCGCTGGCTCTCAGGGACACGCAGACACTCTGCTGATTCAGGTCCGGCTCATACAAATCAACAATAAAACAAGTGCAACGCACACGAGTCGTAATCACGGCCAAACCTGAAAGAGGGGGGGGGGGTGCCACCTATCAGCGTGACGTAACTCGGGTTCACGTGGGTCTCCTCAAATCTCCCAAGCACCCAACCATCTACCCAAAGCAATACCGGAACACGCGAGGTATATCGCCCACAACGTCTTAATTTAAACTCGGGGCCTATAACCCACACGGACAAAAGTCTTACGCACGCTAGCGCCGCATTGCGCAAGTCAAACAAAATATACAGTAATTAAAGTCTGTAATATTTATATGACTGACCTACTGTCCAGACTGTAAATATAAAAACTACTGACTCTACTGATCGGATATACTGAAACTACTTAAGCCAAAACACGTTCCAGCTGGTCTCAAACTACCAAACTCAAACTACTCAAACTACCTAACATGTTGGCCACAGTAAAATTATTTTACTAAAACAAATATTCTACCAGGTTGAATTGGCAAGAACAGAAATGTAATAAAATAATTCAGTTGACTGTTGATATAATTACATTCATTAATTAATCAATCAATTACAGTCGGACCTCTAATTGGCCACGTGCAACTTCTCCTGTTAAAACAGGTCTGACGCCGTCAGGCCTCTACAGCTATCAGTCACGTCTAAATAATCAAAAATATATATTCACCAAAATATTCTATTCTGAACTTTGATTAGAACTTTTGACTTATTAAACTCTGATTTCAGTAATAATTAACCTTGCCTAGACGGCTTTCTAATTAATCATCCCCTACACCAGAACGTGTCTGGGCAGGGTCTCGAGACTATTAAAAGATTTAATATTTCAATTAAAATCTCTCGACTAAATCTGTCAGACCGTACTCACAAATGAATAATATTATTATTTAATAATAATAAAGTAAACGGTGTCACTCACCAAAGCGGGTCACACTACCCAACTCAATCCACTACCGTCGCACTCGACACCGCACGTACGCCACTCGTACACTCCAACCACGAAAAGACCGCTCGACCACACCACACGATCTCAGGACGAACTCCCCTCTCCGGTCAGGGTCGTGACCAACCCAGGCGATAAGCCTTATCGCCGGGTCAGGGTGCAGCCACCACCGCTTGCAGCCAACCTGCGTCGCTGGGACAGGTCCGCCGCCACCGCCGCAACCTGTCCGTGTCACAGCCACCGCTTGCTGCCCGGCGCCGTCGTCGCTCACCAGCCGGCCGGCGACGAGATCACGTTGGTCTTACCCCTCTCAAAATATGACTCGTTACACCCCCCACCAACATCGGGGTGTAAAAAAAAGAAAAAGAAAAGAAAAAAAATCCTGGAACTTCCACTCAAAATTGAGGGAACTCGAAGGTTCTCCGCCCAATGGGCATCCCTTCGCCCGTGAGCCTGACTCGAATATTCCAAGAGGGGTCTCACCTGTAGACAATCCAAAACAAAACACAACCACAATTGAAAATAACAAACCACTATCCAGTGCAACCTAGTGAAGCTCTAAGAGTTTCAGGATCTAGGATGCACGGACCTTGAACTTTGATCCCATCTTTCTACATCTGCTTCTACTTCCACATTAACCACGGCTTGTATCGCCGGGTTCCTCGGGTAGTGCCCCTTTTCCACCGGGACCGCTCCCTCTTTTAGACACATGACATGCTCTAAAAGATGAGTCCTCCCAGGCATACTCTCAAAATGAGGCAACTCAGCGTCCAGGAACTGCTTCAACTCTCGAGCCTGTTCCTCGGTCAAAGGTGAAAGTGGCTGACCTTCCACTATATCGACATCGACGGGGCCCCTACCCACGTCTGTCTTCGCAGCCATTCTGCTCGATGCTTCAACACCTGAAGTTAAATTGGGACCTGCATCCACAGGGCCTCCTACGTGCTCATCACCAACGCTGACAACGTTCAAACAACCCTCACGGCCAGAACTCTCAGCACTCACGCCCATCTGGATAGCTTCTGCCTCAAAAGTCACCAGTCCCAACTCTCGGATAACGTCCACGCCCAGGACCAGATCAACCGTGAGAGTGGGAATGAACAAGGCATCTCCTGTCCACGACTTTCCTCCAACCTGACCAGTCAGCCGGAACAACACTTCAGACTTCGACTTCGACCCATCAGCCATGCGCAAAGAGGTAGCTCGGTTCACAGACTCCGCCCCTCGACTACGCAGATGATCGGCGACCTTTCGCCCAACTAGATTAACGACCGATCCTGTATCCAGTAACGCCAAAAAAACGCTGCCCATCAGCTCCACTTGGACAAAAGGCCTTATGTCCTCAGGCGTTCGGTCGTCGTCAACGCCTCCAACCAGAGTGTTTATTTTTCCGAGCCACTCGGTCCATTCTGCGGAGGTCGTTCGCTGCGGGCCTCTCTGCTCAGATGACCTCCTTCCGTCTGAGCCAGCGATCCGTTTCCCGCCCTGCAGCCGCATTGATCCACCGTCACGCCGGGTCTTCCGCAGCCGAAGCAGGTAACAACCTTAGGCTTCCTGCATCCTCGGGCAAAGTGACCCGTCTCTTGGCACCTGAAGCAGCGCAGGCCCTCCTTCGACACACCATCTCTGCCGCTCTCTTGTACGGGCTTCCCCACGCGGGGACTTCTTGACCAAGAATCCACGCGCTGCCCAGACTGCCTTGTCGAACTCTGCTGCTTCCCCTTGGGTTGATCCCGTCGCGACCCCTGGGGCTCCTTCTCGACCGCAGCTGTATCCATCTGCCGTTCACTCCTCTTTTTATGATTGTATGCGGTTTCTGGAACCAGCACTACATTCTGAGGAGGTGGAGGGCGAAAGCTCGCCTTGTCCCGCAGGTAGGCCTCATAGTCATCGGCCCTCTCCAAAAGCTCGGCCAGAGTACCGCAATCTCTCCGCCTGACCATCAGCTTGTACTCGGGTCTCATGTTGGTGTAGATCAAGTCCAACTTCCCCTGCTCCGACAAGGTCCCACTGCGCCTAATCAACGTCGTGATGGCAATGACAAAATCTCTGAACGACTCATGCTCACCCTGCGTCCTCTTACGAATCTCCTCATCCAAGTACCTCCTATAACCAGGTGGGAAGAACTGGATCTCAAAAAGCCTCCGAAAAGATTCATAAGAATGCAGCAGGTCCTTGGTGTTCCTATACCAAAGCAAAGCCGAACCCTGCAGAAGCTCTGGCAGTGCCTTCAGCAGATCACCTGGAGTCAACGAGTACGAAGCCCTCAACTCGTCTAAACGCTCCAGGAAGGACACCGGATCTCGCTTGCCATCGAACTTCAAACCCCACTTCCGAACCATGTTGCAGAGCGTAGGACAATCACGTGTCTGCATTGCCGGTGCGGCGGGTCTACCCGTATCCAAGCCACGTGGTACATCCAAAGTGTTGGGGCGGAAGGGTCTCTCGTAGGGCCTCCGCTCAGGCGGCCCATCCAAGGTCACGAAGTGGGAGGGTCTCTCATGAAGCTTCTGCTCTGAACTGACTGCGGCCGTTTGCTCGGGTCTAAACTGGGACCCAGAGTTATAAGGATGCGCAGTCGGCTCCTCAAAACCTGGCAAATTTTTGTTGAGTGGGGTACCTCTAGCCTGCTGTACCATCAAGGCTAGCGTCTCCTTCAGAGTGCGGGAATCGGCACTAGGTGGTAGACCCAGGATCTCCCTAACACTTTCCAACTCCTGCCCCAACTCAGAATAGCCAACCGCTCCTTCATCGGACGAAGGTTGAACAAAAATCTTCGGCAAGGGCGCTGAGATATTGGACACATCCAAACCCGCTGATGTAGCCGGTTGGAACACTGGAGTGATATCTCCTGGCAGACTCGAAGGACTCGTACTCAAGTGCCACTGCTTCCTCCAAAACGTAGAAAATCTATGTCTCAGATCAGCCGAAGTTCCAGTCGTATCCAAGCCATATCGCTTCATCGTCGTGGTCAACTCTGACTTCGAGAGGTCATAGATCCAACCTACTCGATGGTCTCGGGGTGGATTCCCCAAAGTCGAAGTCGCTGTCATGGTGTAAGCTACAGAAGTCACAGTACTCGTAGCCACAACCGACGAGATAGCTGGCCATGCGGGTGAAAAAGCCGGCCACAGAATGCCAGTCGTCGTCACGGCCGGTCCGGGGTCTGCCCCAGAACTAGTCGTCACCACTGGTGTCGTAAGGGGTGTGCTCCCCATTCCCGACGTCGTAGTCGTGGTAAGAACCATTTTCACTCAACCAGACCAGAATCCAAAATCAAAACCCAAACAAAATTCCAAAGTAGGCCACAAGTCACAAAAAAATTCTAAGTCCCAAAAAGATTTAAAAGACAATAAAAAAATCAAAGTCTCAAAAATAATCAAAGGACAAAAAATCTAAGGCCCAAACAATTTCCAATAACCACTGAAAACAATAATCAGGATTCTATCTCACAACAACTCAAAAAGTCACGCTGTCACACTATCACCTAGTAAACCGGGTCTAAGACTCCAGGTCTCAGGTCTCAAGTCCACAGCACAAGTCCGCAGCACAACTGCCAAACAAAAATCTCCGGTTCGGGCGCCGTTTCTTAAGTCCCTGTTCGGGCGCCATTTCTTTATGACAAATTTTTCCCCTGAACGAAAATTGTCACAAAGGAAGTTTGCCACAGACGACTCAGCCTACAATTGCTGGGCTATTCCAGGGTTCGCTGGCTCTCAGGGACACGCAGACACTCTGCTGATTCAGGTCCGGCTCATACAAATCAACAATAAAACAAGTGCAACGCACACGAGTCGTAATCACGGCCAAACCTGAAAGAGGGGGGGGGTGCCACCTATCAGCGTGACGTAACTCGGGTTCACGTGGGTCTCCTCAAATCTCCCAAGCACCCAACCATCTACCCAAAGCAATACCGGAACACGCGAGGTATATCGCCCACAACGTCTTAATTTAAACTCGGGGCCTATAACCCACACGGACAAAAGTCTTACGCACGCTAGCGCCGCATTGCGCAAGTCAAACAAAATATACAGTAATTAAAGTCTGTAATATTTATATGACTGACCTACTGTCCAGACTGTAAATATAAAAACTACTGACTCTACTGATCGGATATACTGAAACTACTTAAGCCAAAACACGTTCCAGCTGGTCTCAAACTACCAAACTCAAACTACTCAAACTACCTAACATGTTGGCCACAGTAAAATTATTTTACTAAAACAAATATTCTACCAGGTTGAATTGGCAAGAACAGAAATAATAATGTAATAAAATAATTCAGTTGACTGTTGATATAATTACATTCATTAATTAATCAATCAATTACAGTCGGACCTCTAATTGGCCACGTGCAACTTCTCCTGTTAAAACAGGTCTGACGCCGTCAGGCCTCTACAGCTATCAGTCACGTCTAAATAATCAAAAATATATATTCACCAAAATATTCTATTCTGAACTTTGATTAGAACTTTTGACTTATTAAACTCTGATTTCAGTAATAATTAACCTTGCCTAGACGGCTTTCTAATTAATCATCCCCTACACCAGAACGTGTCTGGGCAGGGTCTCGAGACTATTAAAAGATTTAATATTTCAATTAAAATCTCTCGACTAAATCTGTCAGACCGTACTCACAAATGAATAATATTATTATTTAATAATAATAAAGTAAACGGTGTCACTCACCAAAGCGGGTCACACTACCCAACTCAATCCACTACCGTCGCACTCGACACCGCACGTACGCCACTCGTACACTCCAACCACGAAAAGACCGCTCGACCACACCACACGATCTCAGGACGAACTCCCCTCTCCGGTCAGGGTCGTGACCAACCCAGGCGATAAGCCTTATCGCCGGGTCAGGGTGCAGCCACCACCGCTTGCAGCCAACCTGCGTCGCTGGGACAGGTCCGCCGCCACCGCCGCAACCTGTCCGTGTCACAGCCACCGCTTGCTGCCCGGCGCCGTCGTCGCTCACCAGCCGGCCGGCGACGAGATCACGTTGGTCTTACCCCTCTCAAAATATGACTCGTTACACCGTACTTGCAGTGCTTCCATCTCTTTTTGTTACTCTTCCTTCGATATACAAATAACTTTCACATGGAAGTGTATAAATATCCTGTTGTTGTATGGGAATTCTAATTTCATCATTATTATTTAATTTTGATGAAGCGTAAGGGTTGTGCGTATGATATTCCTTTTCCCATAAGGTTTCGTCGAATGTCGGACCCTGCGCTATATCCAATATTTCCATTATTAATAAGTTTTAATCCAATTTCTTCTAGAAAACGAATGTTATCACTTGTTAACCCTTCTATAGCTGAAGTGCTACTGACTTGTTTACCAGTCAGCTCTTTCTTTTTAAATGATAACCCCATTGTTATACGGTTGATTTTATATGTATTCGTATAGTTATAGGTTCGTCTCTAAAATCAATATGATTTCCGTCTTGATCTAGTATGTTCACCACAATGTCTGAAATAAAACTGGTGTTTAACGGTAGGTACACCAAGTTTTGTGGCTTTTCCACAATTTTAAAACCCGGAGCGACCGTTGGATAGAATGTGTGCAATATATGAGTATTTTCACCATCTCTATAAGAACCATGTATAATATTACATGTAATATCTATACTGTTAACTTTCATTATTGTTACAGTTCTAGCACCTGAATGGTTAATATTAGGTTCTAAAATTTTTGTTGTTTTAGGAAATCCTAATAAACTACCAATTGAATGTTCTTTGCTAAAATCTATATAATATTTAGATTTAATTTCAGCTTTCATAGTATTGTTATTTCCTTTTATTGTTATATTATCTTTTCCCATATGATTTTGTATCGCTTCATTTATATCATCAATTTCATATGCTCCAGTGGGTAAACTAAATACTTGTATATCTGAATATTTGTTTGTATTTTTATCTTTTGTTTTGTAATAATGTATTTTGTCATTAACATTTTCAGTAACGTTGGGAATAGAATTATAAGTTGTTATATCTAATAATGCAGCTTCCCATAATTTATCTTTTTCCAAACGTAACGCAGGGAAAAGAACACTTCGCAAAGTAGATGAAGTTCCAGTTAATGATACTGTATAGGAAGACATCTTAAAGTTGACTAACGCTTTTTGTTAAAAAATCTAAACATAAATGTCCACAGATTACCGTATCATCAGGTTGCTCTCTTTTATAATTGTATAGTACATTTTTAGCTGTTTTAAAGTAATATTGTAGTTCTTTTGGTGGTGGGAGATTACCAAAACTATCAAAGTAGTAAATAGTTGATCCTAGTTTCTTATAACATACCCAATGAGTGCCTGATCCTTTACTATTATCTAAATTTACTATTCCGGTTTCATTTTTCCATATTTTAACAGGTAATGCATCTTTCATAAACACTCCTCTAAAAAATGGAATTTTTAAACAAGAAACATAAGTAATTAATTCTTTATCTGTTAATTCTTTATTTGGAATTAGTAATTGTTTTTTTCTGTTTAATACACACGATACGGTCTTAGGTATAATCCTCCTCCTTTTTTATCATTGACCATATTGTTTGTTTCTTTTTATTTTTACCTGCGGTGGATCGTCGTTTTCTTCTTATATTTCCTCCACGTTTCTTTGCAGGTTTTCTTCTCCTTTTTCCACCTCCTTTCTTCTTTCCACCTCCAAACATCGTTTTACCCTTCATTGCTGCTGATACCGCTAAAGCTGCTGCTTTTTCACCGATACTAGCGTCACTGGATGTTACTCTTTGCCAAGCTTTTTCAGCAAGTGCTCTATCCGCTATTGATCTATTTTTAGTATCTGCAAACTTTGAATATGCTATATCGTGTTGTTTGCAGGCTTGATCAAGTTTATTTATTCCAAGATCTCCTCTAGCAAGTCTTTTTTTCAATTTTGTTCCAGGACCACAATATTGATAACCTCCTGGTAAATGTAGTTCTACAGGTAATAAATCGATAGCTTTATTAACTATAGCTCCAACCGGCTTAGTAATAAGAGAAAGTGCTGTTGATGCTATTCCTCTTCCTCTCTTTATAACGTGTCGATTATGACTGATGCGTTGAACTTTCAACATGGTCTTTTATAGTGAAAGGAAATGTCGATACTTGTTTATTTTATAAATGCTTTATAATGAATGATGCACTTATCCTTTGACATTGTTTATTTATAAGTATGTTTGTTTATGGGTAAAAAATTTTTTTCCAGTTTTGTGGAAGGATTGTATCTTCTTCATCATCATCATCTTTAGAAGTTCTTAAAGTATCAGTTTCCTTATTTAAAAAATATTTTCCATAACATTCTTTTTAACCCAATTTAATTTTTGATCAGATTTTATGGGCTTTATTGTGTTATAAATATCATATAATACTACACTTAAGAGTCTTACAATGTAATTTACATTAACAGCATCAGTAAAATTAATAGGGTCTTTTAAGCTAGTCAATCGCAAGTCTTCACAAAAAAAAGACTGCTTATTTAAATCTTTTCTTAGAAAAAGATTATAGTACATGTTTCCCCTCTCACGCATTTGTGCTACTGTAACTACATCACTGTCTCTTATTCCTTCTGCAACATTGAATAGTGGTTTCCCTTTGCAATCAAAGTATTGTTTACCGTCTTCATATTGTTTTATTACAGGAACTTGTCCAATTGTTGCTACATCAGTTTCATCCAACCCTTTTTTAACATTAGTAATTATTTTTGCATCCGCATTCCATTTGTTATCTTTTAATTTCATTATTTGACTTATTGTAGCTGCATCTGATTTTGCAGTTCCTTCCTTAACGTTAGTTAACACTTTATTTTTGCAATCAATTGACTTAATATCATGTGTAATACAATGATCTGTAACATATTGAAGGTTTACCGCATCTTTCATATCTTTAGGGTCTCCAATATCGTGTATTACAAAGTTGTAAAAGGAAAATTTATCTGTTTTTTCAGGTATGACTGAATGTAAATACCTTTTGGTAACTGAATCTTGATCATTAACAGGATCTGCTATATTGGCTATTCTAAGATCTTTTGCATCATATGCTTTATTATTACTTTTAGGATCATATCTTAAGGTTTGGTTTATGTACCACATTAAATATTCTTTATTTACCGAATCATTCTTATCTATTGGTTTTGGAAGATTTGCAATTCTATAAAAATTAGCGTTATACACTTCATTTTGAAGCTTTAAGCTAGGTAATGTTTCACTTCTTAAAGTTTTAAAATTAACCGCATCATTATCATCTTTTGGATCATTTACAAACTTTAAACGTTTGTTATTTATATCATAATCTCCATCGGATGTTAGTGGTAAACCACCTCTTTTTCCATAAGATCCTGATTAGCTTCCAGTTTCGAAATACCGTCCAAACTTATCCACACTCATGGTTATACTAAATATTTAATCAGTTATACTTGTATTATATATATATATATATATATATATATATATATATACTCATATTTTTTTTATGCAATTACTCCTCGATTTCGCAGTTCGCCGACCAAAGCTACCCATTCATTTTCTAAACCACTATGTCCGGCTTGTTTAGCTTCATATATCAACTTCATTCTGTCAACCAATTTGTTTATATCGTTGTAGTATATTATATTAGTATCATACAAGTTTTTTAATAATCCTTTTCCTGATAAACTTGATTGATTTGTTTTTCTTCTTTTATGTAAAATATTTATTTCAGCAGAAGATAATGATTTTCTTTTTATGGGTTCCCTTCTTTTTGGTGGGAAAAGTTTAGCAATAATAGTTTTATATTTTTCTGATGCATTTCTATGAACATTGAAATTTTTAGAATAATTTTTCTTATGCGCATTTGTATCCTCCAATATTTGTTTAAAAATGTTTAAATCCTTTTTAGTATATTTATTAGGTTTCGGCTTAAAAATAAGTTCAAACAATCCTTTTGTACCCTTGTATTGTTTATTATTTATAATAATATTGTCATGTTCGTCTACATCAAGTTTGCTATCTCCAATCATTAGCCCATTTTCTTCTATTCTAGCACCAAAAGTATGATATTTTCGAGTTGGTTGTGCAGAATGTAACATTTTTAATACAAATTGTCTTGCAAGCGGCCCTTTATACGCAATATCCGAGCCCAATTTGCTCAAGTTGGATGGATTAATAGGCTCTTCTTCTTCTTGTTGTTCTTCGCTTGTAGAAAGACCTTCTTTTTCTGTTAAAACATCCGTTTCTTCACCTAGTTCGCTTTCTTCTTCAGTTGTTTCTCCTTGTTGTGTAAAACTTGTATCACTTTCATATTCTTCTTTTTGTTCAAATTTTGAAATGGGTAAAATAGCATCTCCGGAAAAATTAAATGTTGAATGTTTAACATTTTGTCCTAATTGTTTTAATGGCTCAGTAATAGGTTTAAATGTTGATTCCAGAAATTTCTCTCTTTCACTTATTCCTAATCTTAACGCTCTGTTTTTATGTCTAATAGAATCACTAAGTGATTTTATTTCTTTTAATAGCTTTTCCTGATTAACCATGTTTACACCATGAAGACTTGTACGATAATGTTGTTAATTAATGTATTAAAACAAATTTATCAAAACCTATGCGGTAACGACCATCTGTTATAGCTTTATCTTTCATAATTACCAAAAATCCATATTTTTCCGCCCAAGCTTTTCCACAAAGCTCTTTGAATTTATCAAATGACATATCAGCATTTACATGATCGTTGTATATATGTTTTAGGTTTGTATCGTCTTGTTTGAATAAAACTAAAATATTTGCATTGTCTCTAATTAGTTGTTTTGGAATTTTGCTATATGTTTGTCCGATATATATGCTATCAATATTATTATGTCTTCCCATGGCAAAATAGTTTCTAATAGTATCATGATTTTCACTAGATACATCATCAAATACAAATACAGAATACGGCTTAGCCTGGTCTGGTTGCATAACACTGTCACTAGCATTAAATTTGTAATAGTTAACATCGGGCACATCAGTCAGGATCTTTTCCAACAATTGATACTTTGGTTGATGTAAGGACTTTGAAAAAATATATAGGTTATTAAATCGCAATCCTCTTGTGTTTGTAATTAAGTTAAACACAACGTTAGTTTTGCCACAGTTTGAAGGACCGCTGACTATACATCGTACAGTGTTTGGAAATAAACTGCCGTGTTTACCATTGTTGATTTTAACGTTATCTACGGTTAAATCATCAATGTTATTAATATTAAATTTATCTTTATGGTGAACAATCTCCATCTTATTCAAAGGCAGAAGAGTAAATAAGTTGATTTAAAACTAAATCAAATCTTTTATAGGTATCCACGAGTCTTCAGTTTTATCAAACCCCAACCAACGTACTTTAACTTGGTCTTTTTTCCTTTGCAACACCTTTTCAACAAGATAAACATCGCCTACTGTTGACTTTAACAATTCATGTCCGTAAAAACCGCCTTGTAACAAATTTCCTTTGTTATCTTTTAAAATATAAGTTTCCGGTACAGTAGGTTGTACTTTATACACTGTAAAAACTTCGTTTGTCCAATTGGGCAGGTATTTTTTAGTAAACACTCCTTTGTATTTACTAATTCGAACTTTATCATTTACATTAAATTTTCTTGGTTTTCTTTGTTCCGCTTTTGGCTGTGTATTCTTTTTAATTCGTTGTAAAACTAGTTTAGCGTTTTTCTTATTCACTTTGTTAGGTGCCATACCGATAGTTCTATGAAACTTGTTGTTGTAATCGCTTATTAATTTTGGTAAGATATCAACCCATACGTAAGAACCTCTTTTCGAAAACATTTTATACATTGCACCTTTTAAGGTTCTATTAAATCTTTCAATTATAGCTGCCTTTTTCTCAGAATTTGTGGAATAATGATTTATGTTATATTTTTTCATTAACAAGGCAAAATGTTTATTAAAAAATTCTTTCCCATCATCAGTTTGTAAATGTTTAATTTTATTTTTATCTCTTTTTATAGCTACTTCCATAGCTTTTGTTATGCTGTTACCAGTTTTGTCTTTTAATGGCAAAGCATCTGCAACTTTAGTAAAACAATTAATAATCGTAAGTATGTATTTAAATCCTTTATTTATTTTACTATGCGGTTGCATTTCAATCAAATCTGCTTGATATAAATCATTTATTCCTTTTACAACAGTATTTCGTCGTGGAAACTTTATTCTTGCAGGTTTATGAAGTTCATTAACAATCTTTTCCTTTAAGTCTGTCATGATGATTTTACTAACAAAGTCAAGTTAGTATTGAGTGTTTCTTTTTCTGCATCCGCTTTTATAGTTCAAGGTCATTTCAACATATTTTAAAAAAAGGGGAAATCACAGCGAGCATGCTGTGATTTCCCCTTTTTTTTCTTTTTTCTTTTTTTCTTTTTTTATTTTTTTTTATTTTTTTTCTTTCTTTTTTTTTTTTACTCATTGATAGGATTGAGAGAGTAGTGGCCGAATGGTAGAGTGTGAATTTTGTCTGGAAGAATGTGTCGTTTGTCATCATTGGAGCAGAGTGCTTTTTTCACTTCTGTTACGCTGTACAGTTGATGGTTGAAACTTCTGATGGTGTTGAATTTTGCAGTTATAGTCGTTTCTTCAAATAAGCATTGCTTGTAGTGTTCAAAATTTACACTCTTCTTAAGATACAAACTTTTTACTCCCTTAGCTTTTTTAATAATATTGTTTTCTTCTTTATGCAATTGTAGTGAATACAATTTTGACATTAGTGCAATAAGTTCTTTCAGTAAAATTCCATTTGCTTCGTCTTTAAATTTTCCAAGTTTCTTTTTGTTCCGATCATTGTCATAATTTAAATGATCTTTTGGATAGTCACTAAAATCAAATTCATTTTTGTGAACAAATGTTCGAAGATCCAAATACATATCTTCAGTAAGAATCCAGTAGATGAAAGCGTCCGTGTCCATGTAGGCGATTCCGATGTTATTTCTACCGTAGAAGGCGACCATTTTGTTGTAGTGGAAATCGTACATGTGGGTTTTGGAAATATCCAAGATTGACATTCCAACGTACAACGGACGATCCATTTTCACGCTTGTCTTCTTCATAGATACTGCCACAAGGTTTTCATTGATGATAACGGATGTTTCAAAGTTTGGTTTTTGTACAAGTTTTTCTAGTTTTATAGGATCTGTAATTAATTTAACATTTTTGTGTTTTCTTTTGTTTTCCAATGTTTTTCCAAATATCGCATTATTCATTAATTTAAAAAAGTCCTTTTGAAATGTTGATGTTGCAGCTGCTCTTCTTCTGGTGTTTGAATCAATGTACGGTTTTAACCAGCAAGATTGGGAAAATTTTAAAACTCTATGAATTTTGGTTATACGTAAACCCAATTGGAGTGCTTGTTGAACAACCCAAAAGTGAGCTACGTATCTTTGTTTATTTTCAAGAGTCATCATTAATTTTGGATGTTTGCCAATTGGTGAAACTTCTGTTTTTGCAAGGAGCGGAAGATCGTAATGAAAATCATGCAAGTGTTCTGGATATTCAAAGTCACAGTCCAATATGTATCCGGTGTCTCCGTCTTTTGAAATTTGCGAAATATCACCAATAGAGTCTGGATTGACCCATTCAAAGTTTCCAAAAGGAAGTGGATTAGACATGGCTCATCCGTATAAAGTCAGAATAATCTCCCAGAGTGTTCATTTCCAATTCGTCCCAAACTCTGCATGCGTGTTGATAACCTTCAGGTGAAATGTCCAAATCGGTAAGTTTACTTTTGAAAGCTTCTGGTGGAGGAAGTGACGTTTCTTGAAATTTATGTAGTCCATCGATGTAATCATACGGGAAAACTCCTTTCCGAAGAACCAAATCCATTTTTTCTGCAGGTACAATTTTGCTTGTTTCTATTAAATTTTGTCTTCTTAAATTTTCAGAAAGTTTCATAAGACTGGAAGGCATAAATCGAAAAGAATCAACAAATCTAAGTTTAATTTTGCCCACCTTTTTTGAAAAGCTTATAAATTTTTCCATAGTTTGTGCTATAACGTCTATTTCACCGTTGTCTCTTGCTAATTCGGGAATGATAAAATGTCCATCGTATCCGCTAAGATTGTGAAAAACCACGGGAATAAAAGATGGTAGTTTGTAGTTGATGTTACATCCGTTGCAAGCTGCACCTCTGTAGGCTCCTGTCAGATGGTCATGGTCGCGAACTTTAACTTTAGTTTCTGTAAATTGATTGTTACACAAATAGCATGTTGTTGTCGAATCATAAAGATAAATTTCTTCCGGTGTCATAGGTGACATAGGAACCACATTGCTATACATTGCTTCCACTTTCCCAGCGATGTCGTATAAATCATCAACAAAGTATCGAGCTGCTTCTTCTCCACGATAAATCTTTGGTGTAGATGTCAAACCATATTCTTGAAGATGTTCTTCAGGCAGAGTGGATTTTACTATTAAACAGTAGCTGTTTGGTTTGTGAAGTTGATACTTTGTTCTGCTTGTAATTTCCTCTCCTTCTTCTTGTTCAAGTGGAAGCAATGAAGATTCAAAATCTGCATACACTACAACGGGAATTCTGTATTGTTGGATAACTTTATCAAATTTTACTTGTGATCTGCTAGGGTGTGGTAATTTAATTCTTACTTCATAGTTTCCATTGCATAATTTTTGATGTTCCATCAACCATTCTGAACCACCTCTTCTTAATGGTTTGTTTACAAAACAAAAACATCTTTTACAAGTGGTTTTTTCTACTTTATGTTTTGATAACTGTTTGCAAACTAGAGCTTCGAAATCTTTAATATATACATAATGTGAAATATCACCTTTTGTTATTAATAATAAATCGGTATGATCTCTGCGTTCGGTGGGTGTTATACGTAAGGGATAGACATTGTTGGATGAATCTAAGCCAAAGATGTTTACAGATGCAAAAGGATTTTTCTTTTCAAATTTTGATATGTCTTGAATTGAAACAGGATAAGTCATGCCTTGAAAGTTATACATATAGGAAACCTCATCGTATGCTCTACTCGGTCGTTCCACATGATCTTCTACATATTTTGCAAGCATTGCATACTTGAAACATTCAGCATTTTCATTTTGTACATTAACACAAGATTTGGTTACTCGAATCTTCCTTGGCAAAGCAATATAACTACTACCTCTCATTCCATATCCATGTTTATGAACTCTCACATCTAAGCTTGTTATACTTAACAAACTCCATCCAGAACCTCTTCCTTCATGTTCTTGTAATTTTGTTAAAAGTTCTTCAAAACAATCATCCACAATTGAGCTTATATCCGATGCAAACATGATGGTTTTGTTTTTAGTTAAAAATCCTCTTGGTGATGTTTCATTCTGAACATTTGTAAATACAGTATCTAATAATATTCCAAACTTTATAAAATTTAATCTTCTTAGTTCATTCTTCAATGTTTCTGTTACTAATGTTTTTGCTTTCAATATAAATTGTGCTAGTTGCAATTGAGCATTGTCAATCTTAAAATGAGTTACTACACTGCCTGGTAAAGCTCGGGCGTATAATTCCACATCCAAAGATGGTCCGGGTGCGTATTGAATAACACTTGGTCTTGAATTTAGTTGTTGTTGATGGGTAGCCAGCATTTGATCTAATTCTTCTAAATCTTCTTCTTCTGAATTGTTTCTTGTTTCGTTGTTATGGTACACTTCTTTGTGTATTTGTAGTAAGTTTTCATTTTCAAAAGATTCTTCACAACTGATGCAGTAATACATGACGTAGGTGTGCTCTCCACAAAAGTTGCAGTAATAATAAGAACCACTCTTAAACTACCCCTATTTATAGACTACCCCCACCACTTTTTCTGTATTAAACACAAAAAGTGTTAATAACAGTTAAATTTCTTATATTTCAAAACTCCTAAGTGTCAAGGTCAAATAATGCAAGTTTAAAAAAACATCTAAGTGTCAAATAATGCAAATATTAAAAAAATCTAAGTGTCAAGGTCAAATAATGAAAGTTTTAGAAAAAATCTAAGTCTCAAGGTCAAATAATGGAAGTTTTAAAAAAATTCTAAGTCTCAAGGTCAAATAATGGAAGTTTTAAAAAAATCTAAGTGCCAACGTCAAATAATTTAAGCTCAAAATAATACATATATTATGCGTCGTAAGTGTGATCATCATTGCTGTTGTTTAAATATGTTATTTCCAAATCGTTATCGCTTTCATCTTCCTCCATGTCCGATGCCGGAAACAAACGTCGCCGAACAAGAGCATGTATATATTGTACTGGATCATAGTTAATTGTTACAACATGTGTTAACGGTGTTTCTTCGCCTATTGCTACTGGTACTTCCAAAATATTTTCTTCATCACTTGTAGCATCAGACGTAGCATCGGATGTAGCATCGGATGTAGCATCGGATGTAGCATCAGATGTATCTTCTACTGGAATCAAACTATTTTCAAAAATACTTTCGTCATCCGTTAAGTCTTCTGGTTCAACTATTTTATATATTTTTTCACAAATTGTACATCCAAAAGGAAAATTGTTGTCTGTTGGAGGCATTATAAAAGAAACTTGATATTGTAAAATAAATGTTGAAGCAAATGTTTGAAAATTTTTCTAAGTCCGAAAGTATTAATTATTAGGAAGTTTTACAAGTCCAATGTAAAGTAAAAATAAAGAAAGAAGTGTTGTTGCCTGTTTAAACAGTTGCAAAAGAATGATAGGTTTGAAAATTTTTCAAAGTCCTAAAATATTAAATATTGAGAAGTTTTAACACTTAAAATATTTACAAATCCAATGTAAAGTAAAGAAAGAAATGTTGTTGCCTGTTGGAACAATGGCAAAAGAATGATGGAAACCAAACCCGCAGTAAGGGTCCTGTGGTTTGGGAGGGGGTAAGCGAGGAGGGGGGATGACCTCAAGCCGAGTTGGGGTCCGGGATCTGCGCGTGTGGTTCGGCATCAGTTGCTCGCTAGACAGTGAGGTGGTAACATGTTCAGAAGGCGCCCTGAACATTTTATCATTTTTGCTGTTTGGTGAAAATATCTTGGTGTTATTTGTATAATAACATCTTGACGTAGGACTGATTAATTTTAAGGCATGGTAGTTGTTTGTGCTTGTAGATACCCTAGGGTTTGTAGTTTGTTTTTAATTTGCTGGTTTGGTAGTTAGTATTATTTTAAAATCTTTCTTTTACTTACAATATATTTCTGCCTGGAATGTTTAAATTTAAAGTAAAATTTTTGTTTTTAGGAATGTTATATGATATGTTTTTAATACCTTTCTATTCCAATTTCCTTTTTCCAACAAGCTTGTTGAGGGCATTCCCTCTCTTGTCTTGTACTCCTTTTTAGTTAGGGGACACCTTTCAATTCCAATTTCCTTTCCTTTTTTCCTTCCATCTTTTGCATGGTAAAACCAATAATGGTAAAACCGGCTACCGCTTTTGTAGTGATTACGCTCACCAAAGCGGGTCACTTACAACCTCTATACGTGCTGGATGGGTAGTTCGCCTACCTCCGGAGTTTCGCTAGACCTCAGTTGTTCTGCGTCGCTAATGGCGAGACACTGGCTCCTTTAGTGTTAGGAAATAAAAAACATATTTGTATAACATTTTTTCCTAAATTTAATTAAGCAACTTGCTATTTCAAAATAACATTTTTGTTTTAGCTTAGCGTTGTGCGCTTATGGTGAGGTGTGTGAGTTCGCTTACGTGATGATCACACTGTAATCATGATGTGCAGCGCTGGGCTGTCTAGCTATTTTTTTTAAACTAAATTTTATTTCTTTATTTTTTTATTTTTATTAATTCTTAAACTCTAGGCAGATTGTATTGTAAATTAGCTTTTCTTCTTTTAGGTTTCCGGGGGTGTACGGTTCTGTAAAACCGTACACCCCCATTTTCTTTTTAGTTATCGAATGACCTTGACCTACTTATTTTCAAGGTCAACAAAAAGACTTAGCGAAAATTTCTAAGTCTCAAGGTCATTTATATATATAGGTAGATTTAGCTTTTCTTCTGTTAGGTTTCTGAGGTGTACGGTTCTGTAAAACCGTACACCTCCATTTTCTTTTTAATTATTGAATGACCTTGACCTATTTATTTTCAAGGTCAATAGCAGTTAGCGAAAATTTATAAGTGTAAAAAGTAGGTCAAGGTCACCAAAAAATACCCTATGAACGGGGGAATAGACCGCTAAGTAATTCTTTTAGAATTACAAAGTGGTCTATTCCCCCGCTCCTATTTTTTTTATTTCATTTTTACACTAACCTCTCAGTTTTAACAAAAGGAGGTATTTGTTGTGCGCACTGCATAATGTTTGATTTACACAACACATCTTTTACCCTTTTTTAATAATATACGAACATTGTTCATTTTAGGACTAGATTCTAAAAAGTAAAAAGTCATTTTGTTATCCCGCTTTTATAAGAAATTAACCCTCCATTGTAAATTTTGAAAATAGGTCAAGGTCATTCAAAAATACCCTATGAGCGGGGGAATAGACCGCTAAGTAATTCTCTTGGAATTACAAAGTGGTCTATTCCCCCGCTCCATTTTTTTTGTCTTGTGTTTAATTTGACCATTTAACTTTATCAGATGGAGATTTTCTTACTAAATAATAATGAACATTACTGATATTTGGAATTTGAAGATTTACTGGTAATTTGAGCAAGTAGAGTTCATCACAACATCTAAGAACAACATCCCTGTTACTGATCTTTTTTACAAAAACATATTTGTGGTTTAATTTCAATCTGTTGATTTTAATTCTTTTATAGTTTTCAATTTTTTCTGGCAATTCACTTTTGGAAGGTTCAATTTTGACTTTTTTAGAAGGTTGAATTTTGACTTTTTCGGAAGGTTCACGTTTGTTATGCAAATTACACAATTTTTCACCTACACTACACAACTTCACACACCTTTCACCTTTGTTCGCTCCTTTTTTTAAAATATGAGCACATTGTTCTTTCTTAAAACAGGATTTTCTTAATTTTTGAAGTTTTTGAAGTTTTTCAGAAATTTTCTTAGGAGATTTTTTTGGTGAAGATTTTTTTGGAGAAGGAGATTTTTTCGGTGAAGATTTTTTTAGAGAAGGAGATTTTTGTTTCACAATAGAAACAACAGATGATGATGATGATGTTCTTGATGACGAGGAAGAAGACCTGGACGAAGACGAAGTGCCTGCCATAGCGCTGGATCCTAAGAAAGTAAAGATTACTCTGTTTACCCTGCCTTTATAACAGCTCCCCACCCATTTACCCCCTCTACTTTTCGACGTCAAAAAAATATTCATCCAAGCTTTCTAACACTGGCAAGGAACCAGTTTCAAAAGGTTGATACAAAATTTTATAAATGTCTTGGTTTAAATTTTGCGAAGTTTGAAGATATTCTTCTATTTCCTGTACAAATTTCTGTTCGAATTGTTGGAATTCTTCTATATCCTGTAAAAATGTCTGTTCGGATTGTTCAAATTCTTGTTGTTCTAAGTTAAATGTTGGTGATTTCAAGTCTTCTTCCAATTTTTTAATGTAATCTATTGCATTTTGAACTATAGATTGTCTGTTAATTTTTTTTGTTTTTGACTTTCCGGTACAACTAATTTTAATTTTTCAAAAGCTTTTTTTAATCTGTGTTGTCTTCTTTGTTCCCTTCGGTTTCTACTTAATCTTTGATCAATCAGGTATTTTTGGAAAGATTCCATAACGTTTTGTTGATTCAAAATGTAGCAAACTATTAATTCTATCCGCTCAATATATAGTGGAAACCCGGGGGAGGGGGAATCACCTTTGCCATCAAGGTGATTGGTACGTATTTAAAGCTTTGAGGTTTGCATAGCCAGACCATAACTATGAGCTCCTTGTACGAGTTGTGTTTGCAGCGTATCTGCTCAGACAACCCTATGCTTCGGCAAATTAGGGAGGTGTCAGAGCCGCTGCCGCAAATCTTGCAAGGCGAGCTCATTTATGAGCACAAAAAACGGTGTGTTTCTAAAACTAAAATTTGGTGGGAAATGCCAAATGCTGGCAAAAAAATATGCGGCCTATGTCACATGGTACGTTTTCATTAACTGAATTGTTTTTTCTATTTACAATATATTATTTTATTAATTTTCTTTAAATTAATATTTTTTTTTAGCGGCTTCCTGGTGCGAATCCGGATCAAGAACTGTACAGATACCTGAAACATGCATCTGAAAATGTAGGATACAAATTGAAGACGCCAATAACGCAAGAATATTGTCATCTTTGTGGTTGGTTTCCTCTGGAGCAATATGATATTAAATGTATGTGTTTATAAACACATATCAATAGAAGAAATTAAATAGGAGCGGGGAACAGAGCAGCTTGTGGTTTAACCACTTACTGCTCTGTTCCCCGTTCATAGGGTATGTTCAGATGACCTTGACCTAGTTATTTTGAAGGTTTATTGTAACTTAACAAAAATTTTCTAAGTCTATAACGAGGTCAAGGTCATTTAAATCTTAGCGGAAGAATGAAAAGAATAGCTACCAACATGCATTGTTGGTATCTATTCTTTTCTTTCCTCCTAGAAAACCCCCTTAGTCCGTGTCAACTTTGATGTAAAGTTTTGTACAAAATTGTACATAATAAAGGACCCATGATTCAAGTCCTTCGTAATCCATAGAATCCGAAGTGCAACAGATTTTTGTACCGTCTGCTTTAACAGCTTCAAGTACTCCACTGATGCAATTCAGATTGCTATGATACGTTTTTATGTACCATAGTACTCTTTTGGCTTCAACAAAGTTGTGCACAGCACCAAAGATCATGAGGGATTCCATGGCAAATATAACCACAAGACTGCAGCACACCTTATATATACTGTCGGTCCAAGGCGGCGGCCTCCTATGGCGACCTGGTTAACCCAATGGAGGGCGTTGTCCTTTGCCATCAAGGTGATTGGTACGTATTTAAGGCTGTGAGGTGAGCATAGTCAGCCCATAACAATGAGCTCCTTGTACGAGTTATGTTTGCAGCGGATCTGCTCAGACAACCCTATGCTTCGGCAAATTAGGGAGGTGTCAGAGCCGCTGCCGCAAATCTTGCAAAGCGAGCTCATTACTGAGCACAAGAAACGTTGTATATTTAAAACCAAAATTTGGTTTCAATTGGCAGATGGCGAGAAAATATGTGCCCTATGTGACTGGGTACGTTTTCATTAACAGTATTGTTCTTTTCTATTTACAATATATTATTTTATTAAATATCATTAAACTATTTTTTTTAGGCTCTTCCTTCAGCCGAAGAGGGAGAACCGTTGCATAGGCAAATGATATACCGATTTGGAATCATAGGATACAAACTGGAAACACCAAGACCGCAAGAATTGTGCCAGCTGTGTGGATTCTTCCCATTTGCTAAATATGAAGTTAAATGTATGTGTTTATAAACATATATTATATGTTTATAAAGACATATCAATAAAAGAAATTAAATAGGGACGGGGAACAGAGCAGTTTGTGGTTTAACCACTTACTGCTCTGTTCCCCGTTCATAGGGTATCTTCAGATGACCTTGACCCACTTTTTAAGAACTCTATGGTGGGGGGAAATGCATATATATAAACCGTGGATTAAGTAAAAGACAACATTTCCCTCATCAGCATGGAAACTTTCCGGATGTCTTACAATGTTCATTGCACTCCTGTACAACATGTTCATTTTATGTTAAATTTAATCCATTTTCTTCAAAATGTAAATTTTTTTGCAATTTCTGTTACTGGAGAAAGATGGGTAAATTTAACATTAGAAACTGTCATGGTTACAATCAACCCTTTAATAGATCCTAATTGGTTTTCAACAGTGGAATCATATATTGATACTATGGCTTTCGAACAAGGATATCATTATCTTTGGGTTGATGTTAGTTACATCAACTTTCAAAACGAAACAGATGATGATGATGGATATGATTCTGCCACATAAAAAATAGACATTAACGGAACTTCTTTCCCTGCCTTTTAGGAAAAAAGAGAGGAACAGTGTTAATTAATAACACTGTTCCTCTCTTTTTTCCGCTTAAAGTTAAATGACCTTGACCTAATTTTTATAGTTAAGAAATATACGAAGTAAAAAATAATAGAAAATGTACATTTTAGCGAATTTCCCCTATAGGGAAGAAGCTATTACCGTAGGTCTCATGGTAAGACCTAAGCTCGGGACCACTATAACTTTTCGTTTTGGGGCCCCCAGAAGCAAAAAACACTATTCGTTCGAATTTATATATATATATATATATATATATCTATATATATATATCTATGTGTCTGTTAGCACGATAGCGGCCGCAAAAATGGTCCGATCTTTATGAAATTTGGTACGGACATGTAAAGTGGTAATCAATTGGACGAGTTCGTGAACCAGCCCGATCGGACCACAGGAAGGGGGGGTAAAGGGGGATAAACCCCCCCAAAAATGGGTTTTTTGAGTTTTTTACATAGAAAAATAAAATTTATCAAATTTTTGTGGGCACAATTGAATTCAGCTCAAAAAAACAAATAATTTAGTATTTTGAATCACTGCTCTATGCCCATTGGTTACCGAGATATTGAAAGTGGTAAACACAGTACGTTGTCCCAATGTTAACCTTATGGGAAATAAGTAAAATTCTATATCTCGCTTATTTCTCAACATATCTTGATAAAACTTGGTAAATGGCTTCTTCTAGTTCAGATCTACTAAATATTGAATTAAAACCATCCAGTTTTAATATACCTGTAGCAGCAAACCTGCATACTCATTTCCCATGTTATTCTTATGGAGCTTAACAAAACATGTCAAATCTTGCTATGTTTGCTTGAAATACGTTGTTTTGCATTTGAAATTCGCTGAGTATGCAGGTCTGCTGCAACGGGGGTATATTTTTAAGTTTTTGCGTTATAACTTTTACACCGTTGGTTATATCGAAAAATGTTACTGGACCTTTTTTGTTTGTCTTTTAATTCCGCTTAATTTGACTACCCGCACGATGGATATGGAGCATTTTTGTTATATCCACTGCCATCGTGTACGGCGACGCAGTTCTAAAGTTGAACGGCGACGAAATCAAGTAACCGGTTTTGCCGGAGGGGGGGGGTTTTCGCGGGGGGAGGGGGGGGAGGGGGGGAGGGGGGGAGGGGGAGGGGGGAGGGGGGGAGGGGGGAGGGGGAGGGTGGCCGGGGGGAGGGAGGGAGGGGGGGGAGGGGGGGAGGGGTGGAGGGGGGGGGGAGTGGGGGAGGGAGGGGGGGAGGGGGGAGGGTGGAGGGGGGGAGGGGGGGGGGTTTCGCGGGGGGGGATATAACAAAAAATGCTCCAAATCTATCGTGCGGGTAGTCAAATTAAGCGGAATTAAAAGACAAACAAAAAAGGTCCAGTAACATTTTTTGATTAAACCAACGGTATAAAAGTTATGATGCAAAAACTCAAAAATATTAATAACCAACGCGAAAACTAAACTCACCATCAACAGAAATTAAAACATTTACAAAAACCCAAATGTTAAAAATAATAATTATTTAATAAAAGATACAACACAAAACTAAAATCTTAGGTTATTTAAAACTTTAACAAAATATTTAAGTCTCAAAAGTAGAGTTTTAAAATCAATCAATATATAAGTCAAACAAGTAAGTCTTTTGAAATTAAAATATCTAAGTCTAAAAAAATAGGTCATTTAAAATAATTCTAAGTCCGAAAGTAGAACAATCAAAACTAGGTCAAGGTCATTTAAAAATTATAAAAAAAGGGGGGTGGGGAAGCGTGGGGTCCCTACCTTATTCTACTACTTTATTTCTATACTACTTTATTATAACTTATGCTACCCCTTAAATGCTATCATGCATGCGGTTACGGTGTGATCATCACGTAAGCGAACTCACACACCTCACCGCCCTATCATATCTTAACCCCTACCTAACGTTCCCCCTATTCTATCTTATACTATGTAATATTACAGTTACGGTGTGATCATCACGTAAGCGAACTCACACACCTCCCTATAATATTACACCTAACTTAATATTACAGTTACGGTGTGATCATCACGTAAGCGAACTCACACACCTCACCGTAATATTAACCCTGACAATTAAACCACGCAGGAAATGAAAAGGTAGGTGGATTGCCATTGCGACCGACTATTATAGGAGGGCGCCTCTCCCACAATAGCCGAACGCAGTGTGTGCTTGACATAAGCCATCCCACACACCATGGCGAACATTACGTTACAGCATAACCCTCCACGTAAGCGGACCAGTTACACCTTCACCGTAATGCCAAAGAGAAACGTTGCGCGCTTGCTTATATCAGCGAGCTCGAGACTCGACCTCGCTAGCGAGCCTTGACTAGTAGGTCAACGTGTCGCTCTGCCGGGGCCGGTAGCCTTGGCCGGGTCGCTAGCCACCGCTCTCACAACTTCGTCTGGCCTACTTGGACCTGGTCGCTAGCCTCAGCTTTCACTACCTTGACTACAAGGTTGTTGTGTCTGCTGCCTATAAGAACCCCATTCGCCCGCCTTGTGTTATTCTGCCACTCGCCACCATCGCTGTTACTATCCATTCCCACGTTTTTTAACCATTTTTCCTATTTCATTATATTATCCATTTTATTATTCTTTTTATATCAACATGAACTCCTCTGCATCTTCTTCATCTACCCCCATTCTCCTGAGTCTGCTGCAGAAACCTCTGCAGCAGAAACCAACTACAATTCCGGTATCTATTGACCTTTCTTCTATTTCGACTGATTTTCTTCAAAAAAAACAAACTTCTCCCGTCCTCTCCTCCTCCATTAACGAAATAATAGCTGATGCTGTTAATGAAGATCAACCCCAATTATTTCAGAATCCCACACCAGTTACAGAAACATCAACGCCGCAAATTGAAGAGATTCCGATCGCTCCAATTTGTGACGACATTTTAACTGAAGACTGGATGGAGTTGTGCGGACTGCACCCTTCTTCTACCCCCCAACAAATTCAACCCGCACCAATCAAAGAAACCCCCACCCCCCCAAACAATTCATCCCGCACCAGTAAAGAACATTAGACTGAAACAATTCAAGAAAAACCAAAAATATACAATCTACAAAATTGAAGAAAACAAAATTTATGTTTACAATGAGGAGAGGACGAAAATTTATGTACTTACTACACCAAAAACAAAAAGAATAAACATCCCATTAAATCCAAAATTCCTGATTGTAACAGCGCAGGGTGAACGATTAAAAATAAACATCACAAATTAAACCCTTTTCTTCCTTCCCCTCCACATACAAAGTCTACCCTGGTGGCAAAATCGGCCCTTCTAAGGGCCACCTAAGACTTTCAAATTTAGGCTTAAGTTAGGGCCTCAACCCTTGGTGACTACAAGCGGTTCATATACCTCTAAGTCCCAAAGGTTGAGTCAATAGCGGGGGGCTTTCGCTAAAGCCTCAACCCTTGGTGACTAACAAGTGGTCTGTGTACCACTAAGTCACAAAGGGTTGGACGCTAAAGCCTCAACCCTTGGTGACTAACAAGCGGTTCACATAACTCTAAGTCCCAAAGGTTGAGTCAATATCGGGGAGCTTTCGCTAAAGCCTTAACCTTTGGTGACTAACAAGAGGTCCGTGTACCTCTAAGTCCCATAGGGGCTTTCGCAAACCACCCCTTGTTAGTCACCAAGGGTTGAGGCTTAAACTTAAGCCTAAATTTGAAAGTCTTAGGTCGGCCCTTAGAAGGGCCTTTTTTTTGCCACCAGGGTGGACTTTGGAGGTGGGAAAAGGTTTTACTCGGTAATATTTATGTTTAACTTGGCACCTTTTTTATTTATTATCAAGTGTCGAGGGTTAAGGGGAATAGGAATTTTTTTGGGAATGTCAATGACATAAATTTTGGTTTTTTCAGAATTAAAAATGAAAATAGAAGAAGATAAATGTCTTAGGATTTCATATTTTCGGTTAAGTTTCAGTTTTTTTAGATGAAATTTTTGCTGGGGTACGTTTGAAGATACAGGTGATAGAGGTGGTTTGGTGCGAATTTTGGGTGGTTCGGTGCGAATTTTGGTGCCGGTAAGAATGTTTTTCCAAACTTGCTGAAAAGGTTTTCGAGCAATAGTGGTTGTAACATCATACCAATCACGATTGTTGTTCGATTGAATAATTCGTACCCCAAGCAGTTGAAGATAGGAAAACCAGTTATACCAAATCTCGGTATACTCGGAGCGGTTCATTGTGAAATTGAAGTAGGTGTTGTTAGGACGGTGGCAAAGGAAAGAATAACTTGTCGAGTGTAGAGTGTAGAGTGTGTTAACCAATCAAGGACAGGTGTGCCGGGTGATGCAACAAGGACGACGACCTGTATTCGCCGGCCGGCCGCAAGCGAAAGTGCGGCGCAAGGTCAACCAGTTGTATTGCTAACTGGTCGGCAACAAGTGAAAGCATGCGAGGTCAAACCCGGCCCACTCGGTCTCGTTTATCTTTTAAAACTCGCATGATAGGGTTTGCAAACATATTAATTCAAATATGTTGTAAAAATTTTCTTACGATATTTTGTTACAAATCTTTTTAAGGCAAATGTTAAGAAACCATGTTTCTATTTTAATCGCAACTACAGTTTCGATTTCTTTAACTAAATATTATAGCTAAGTATTAAGGTAATATAATAAAGTAGCATCTTTAAAAATATTGTAACTTGTACAAAGTTAAATAAGTATTTTAAGCCAAATGTTAAAAACAATTGTTTAGTACTGAGATGTTCACCCTACAACACCTACGTTAGAACTAACACTACAAATCCAAAAATTGCGAGGAGTCTCTCATGGTGGTGGGGGGAGGGCAGATGTTCCGAGCTGCACATGTCAAGGGAGGTTGCAGCGCCGATACTGACACATCAGTTTGCTAGTAGAACTGGCAGAGTAAACATCTAAATAAACATGAGTTCTGTTTTATATGTTTCTTTTATTAAAGATGGACTTTGCATTGAAACGCAAAGTTTTCCTATTGATGCAGATCCTATACAACAAATTTTAGTACATCCTCCAGAAAGTTATGATTCCATCTACATTTCAGTGCAAGAAACAAACGACCCCCCACTACCAACAACTCCTGATGCACAGTAGGACACGGCTACCACACGTCATTAAAGCTTCAGCTCTTTACCCGAGCACACATGGACTCTGAGCTTCAATATAATACTGTTTCTTCTACATCTACACCAACTTCCGAACAATTACCTACTACAAATGAAACTACTACAAGTCTAAAAGAAAATGAAATTTCATCAACTGTTAGTTCTGATGCGCAAGCAATAATGTTATCATTAATTGGTTTCGACTAAAAATTCAACAATGGAAGAAGAAAGAAATTCGCTACTTTACAACTTGGTTTTTGTGAACCCGTCGAAATTTATTATTTGCCTACTTTCATTTTTATGTGGTTACAATTTTGGTTACCTTGTTCAGGAAATGCTAACAGATAAAAAGGAAGAACATTCGCTATATTTTAAAGTTTATGTTTATGTAATTGCATCTTTATTTGGATACTTTGTAGCAGGATATTTTCTTGTTAATTTGTCAATTCCATTTTTTACATGGTATTTTAACAGACGTGAAAATCAACAAAACAACAGTTTGTAAAAAGAAACAAAAATTATCTTGCATTTTCGGATTTTCCGAAAATGCAAGATCTTTTTTAAAAACACCCCCAAAAGACCTTGACACACTTCCGGCCATTTAAAATTTAAATACCCAGCACAGCAGGGCATTTAAACTTTAAATACCCACCTACAACACGTCACAGCTACGTCACAGCTGATGACGTCACTTCCGGTCACGTGACCGGAAGTAGCTGTCAAAAAATTGACTGCCTGTCAAAGTTTGATTGGGCCAGCAGCCCCAAGTGCCCACTACTACTTTAATCAACAATATTTCACAAACGTAAGTTTTGACGGTATCTTGAGTGGTGTTATACTAAATTTCTGGAACTTTTCCATCACCCGATGTGTACGCCATGTTGCCACACTTCCGTTTTTCATTTGTATTTCATGTCAAACTTAGACTGATCGCTGTGTGCACATCGCATATCGACTACTTTAATCAGCCATATTTCACAAACATAAGTTTTGACGGTATCTTGAGTGGTGTTATACTAAAGTTCTGGTCCTTTTCCATCACCCGATGGATACGTAATGTTGCCACACTTCCGATTTTCTTTTATATTTGCTATAAAACATAGAAGGTTTGCTAAGTAAACATTGCATAGCGACTACTTTAATCAACCATATTTCACAAACGTAAGTTTTGACCGTATCTTAAGTGGTGTTATACTAAAGTTCTGGTCCTTTTCCATCACCCGATGTGTACGTCATGTTGCCTCACTTCTGTTTTTCTTTTGTATTTCATGTCAAATTTAGACTGATTGCTGTGTGAACATCGCATAGCGACTACTTTAATCAACCATATTTCTCACACCTAAGTTTAGACGGTATTTTGAATATTATAATACTAAAGTTCTGGTCCTTTTTCATCACCCGTTGTGTACGTCATGTTGCCATACTTCCGTTTTTCTTTTGTATTTCATGTCAAACTTAAACTGATTGCTGTGTGCACATAGCATAGCGACTACTTTAATCAACCATGTTTCTCAAACGTAAGTTTAGACGGTATTTTGAATATTATAACGCTAAAGTTCTGGTCCTATTCTATCACCTTATGTATACGTCATGTTGCCACACTACAATTTTTTTAGTATTTCATGTCAAACCTAGACTGATCGCTGTGTGCACATCGCATAGCGACTACTTTAATCAACCGTATTTCACAAATGTAAGTTTTGACGGTATTTTGAGTGGCGTTATACTAAAGTTCTGGTACTTTTCCATCACGCGATGTGTACGTCATGTTGCCACACTTACGTTTTTCTTTTGTATTTTATGTCAAAATTAGACTGATCGCTGTCTGCACATCGCATAGCGACCACTTTAATCAACCATATTTTTCAAACCTAAGTTTAGACGGTATTTTGAATATTATAATACTAAAGTTCTGGTCCTATTCTATCACCTTATGTATACGTCATGTTGCCACACTTCTGATTTTCTTTTATATTTTATACGAAACTTAGACGGATTGCTAAGTAAACATTGCATAGCGACTACTTTAATCAACCATATTTCTCTAACCTAAGTTTAGACGTTATTTTGAATATTATAATACTAAAGCTCTGGTCCTATTCTATCACTAAACATATACATCATGCTGCCACACTTCCATTTTTTTAGTATTTCATGTAAAAATAAGACTGATCGCTGTGTGCACATCACATAGCGACTACTTTAATCAAGCGTTTTTCACTAATGTAAGTTTTGACGGTTTTTTGAGTGGTGTTATACTAAAGTTCTGGTACTTTTCCATCACCCGATGTGTACGTCATGTTGCCGCACTTCCGTTTTTCTTTTGTATGTCATGTCAAACGTATACTGATCTCTTTGCGCACATCGCATAGCGACTATTTTAATCAACCATATTTCTCAAACGTAAGTTTAGACGGTATTTTGAATATTATAACACTAAAGTTCTGGTCCTATTCTATCACCTTATGTATACGTCTTGTTGCCACACTACAATTTTTTTAGTATTTCATGTTAAAAATAGACTGATCGCTGTGTGCACATCGCATAGCGTCTACTTTAATCAACCGTATTTCACAAATGTAAGTTTTGACGGTTTTTTGAGTGGTGTTATACTAAAGTTCTGGTACTTTTCATCACCTCATGTATACGTCATGCTGCCACACTTCCATTTTTTAGTATTTCATGTAAAAATTAGACTGATCGCTGTGTGCACATAGCATTGCGACTACTTTAATCAACCATATTTCTCAAACCTAAGTTTAGACTGTATTTTTAATATTATAATACTAAGGTTTTGGTCCTATTCTATCTCCTTATGTATATGTCATGTTGCCACACTACCGTTTTTTTTATATTTGATATCAAACTTATATGGATTGCTAAGTGAACATTGCTTAGCGACCACTTTAATCAACCAAATTTCACAAACGTAAGTTTTGACGGTATCTTGAGTCGTGTTATACTAAAGTTCTGGTCCTTTTCCATCACCCGATGGATACGTCATGTTGCCACACTTCCATTTTTCTTTTGTATTTCATGTCAAACTTAGACTGATCGCTGTGTGCACATCGCATAGCAACTATTTTAATCAAACGTATTTCACAAATGTAAGTTTTGACGGTATTTTGAGTGGCATTATACTAAAGTTCTGGTACTTTTCCATCACCCGATGTGTACGTCATGTTGCCACACCTCCGTTTTTCTTTTGTATTTCATGTCAAACTTAGACTGATCGCTGTGTGCACATCGCATAGCGACTACTTTAATCAACCAAATTTCACAAATGTAAGTTTTGACGGTATCTTGAGTGGTATTATACTAAAGTTCTGGTCCTTTTCTATCACCCGATGTGTACGTCATGTTGCCACACTTCCGTTTTTCTTTTATATTTCATATCAAACTTAGACTGATCGCTGTGTGCACATCGCATAGCGACTACTTTAATAAACCATATTTCTCAAACGTAAGTTTAGACTGTATTTTGAATATTATAATACTAGACTTCTGGTCCTATTCTATCACCTCATGTATACGTCATGCTGCCACACTTCCATTTTTTAGTATTTCATGTAAAAATTAGACTGATCGCTGTGTGCACATAGCATTGCGACTACTTTAATCAACCATATTTCACAAACCTAAGTTTAGACTGTATTTTTAATATTATAATACTAAGGTTTTGGTCCTATTCTATCTCCTTCACACTACCGTTTTTTTATATTTGATATCAAACTTATATGGATTGCTAAGTGAACATTGCTTAGCGACCACTTTAATCAACCAAATTTCACAAACGTAAGTTTTGACGGTATCTTGAGTGGTGTTATACTAAAGTTCTGGTACTTTTCCATCACCCGATGTGTACGTCATGTTGCCACACTTCCATTTTTTTAGTATTTCATGTAAAAATTAGACTGATCGCTGTGTGCACATCGCATAGCGTCTACTTTAATCAACCGTATTTCACAAATGTAAGTTTTGACGGTTTTTTGAGTGGTGTTAAACTAAAGTTCTGGTACTTTTCCATCACCCGATGTGTACGTCATGTTGCCACACTTCCGTTTCTCTTTTGTATTTCATGTCAAATTTAGACTGATTGCTGTGTGCACATCGCATAGCGACTACTTTAATCAACCATATTTCTCAAACCTAAATTTAGACTGTATTTTGAATATTATAATACTAGGGTTTTGGTCTTATTCTATCTCCTTGTTAATATGTCATGTTGCCACACTTCCGTTTTTTTTTAATATTTGATATCAGACTTATATGGATTTCTAAGTGAACAATGCATAGCGACTACTTTAATAAACCATATTTCTCAAACGTAAGTTTAGACGGTATTTTGAATATTATAACACTAAAGTTCTGGTCCTATTCTATCACCTTATGTATACGTCATGTTGCCACACTACAATTTGTTTTAGTTTTTCATGTAAAAATTAGACTGATCGCTGTATGCTCATCGCATATCACTATTTTAATCAACCATATTTCTCAAACCAAACTTTAGACGTTATTTTGAATATTATAATACTAAAGTTCTGGTCCTATTCTGTCACCTAATGTATACATCATGCTGCCACACTTCCATTTTTAGTATTTTATGTAAAAATTAGACTGATCGTTTTGTGCACATCGCATAGCGACTACTTTAATCAACCATATTTCACAAATGTAAGTTTTGACGGTATCTTCAGTGGTGTTATACTAAAGTTCTGGTCCTTTTCCATCACCCGATGTGTACGTCATGTTGCCACACTTTCGCTTTTCTTTTGTATTTCATGTCAAACTTATACTGATCGCTGTGTGCTCATCGCATATCACTACTTTAATCAACCATATTTCTCAAACCTAAGTTTTGACGGTATCTTGAGTGGTGCTATACTAAAGTTCTGGTCCTTTTCCATCACCCGATGGATACGTCATGTTGCCACACTTCCAATTTTCTTTTATATATGCTATAAAACATAGAAGGTTTGCTAAGTAAACATTGCATAGCGACTACTTTAATCAACCATATTTCACAAACGTAAGTTTTACGGTATTTTGAGTGGTGTTATACTAAAGTTCTGGTCCTTTTCCATCACACGATGTGTACGTTATGTTGCCACACTTCCGTTTTTCTTTTGTATTTCATGTCAAACTTATACTGATCGCTTTGCGCACATCGCATAGCGACTACTTTAATCAACCATATTTCTCAAACCTTAATTTAGACTGTATTTTAAATATTATAATACCAAAGTTCTGGTCTTAGTCTATCACCTTATATATACGTCATGTTGCCAAACTTCCGGTTGTCTTTGATATATGAGATCAAATTTAGACGGATTGCTAAGTGAACATTGCGTAGCGACTACTTTTATCAACCTTTTTTCACATATGTAAGTTTTGACGGTATCTTGAGTGGTGTTATTCTAAAGTTCTGGTCCTTTTCCATCACCCGATGTGTACGTCATGTTGCCTCACTTCCGTTTTTCTTTTGTATTTTATGTCAAAATTAGACTGATCGCTGTCTGCACATCGTATAGCGACTAACTTAATCAACCATATTTTTCAAACCTAAGTTTAGACGGTATTTTGAATATTATAATACTAAAGTTCTGGTCCTTTTGTATCACCTTATGTATACGTCATGTTGCCACACTTCCGATTTTCTTTTATATTTTATATGAAACTTAGACGGATTGCTAAGTAAACATTGCATAGCGACTACTTTAATCAACAATATTTCACAAACGTAAGTTTTGACGGTATCTTGAGTGGTGTTATACTAAATTTCTGGAACTTTTCCATCACCCGATGTGTACGTCATGTTGCCACACTTCCGTTTTTCATTTGTATTTCATGTCAAACTTAGACTGATCGCTGTGTGCACATCGCATATCGACTACTTTAATCAATCATATTTCTCAAACGTAACTTTAGACTGTATTTAGAATATTATAATACTAAAGTTCTGGTCTTAGTCTATGACCTTATGTATATGTCATGTTGCCAAACTTCCGTTTTTTTTTATATTTGATATCAAACGTATATGGATTGCTAAGTGAACATTGCTTAGCGACCACTTTAATCAACCAAATTTCACAAACGTAAGTTTTGACTGAGTCGTGTTATACTAAAGTTCTGGCCCTTTTCTATCACCCGATGTGTACGTCATGTTGCCACACTTCCGTTTCTCTTTTGTATTTCATGTCAAACTAAGACTGATTGCTGTGTGCACATCGCATATCGACTACTTTAATCAGCCATATTTCACAAACATAAGTTTTGACGGTATCTTGAGTGGTGTTATACTAAAGTTCTGGTCCTTTTCCATCACCCGATGGATACGTAATGTTACCACACTTCCGATTTTCTTTTATATTTGCTATAAAACATAGAAGGTTTGCTAAGTAAATATGCATAGCGACTACTTTAATCAACCATATTTCACAAACGTAAGTTTTGACCGTATCTTAAGTGGTGTTATACTAAAGTTCTGGTCCTTTTCCATCACCTGATGTGTACGTCATGTAGCCACACTTCCGTTTTTCTTTTGTATTTCATGTCAAATTTAGACTGATTGCTGTGTGAACATCGCATAGCGACTACTTTAATCAACCATATTTCTCACACCTAAGTTTAGACGGTATTATGAATATTATAATACTAAAGTTCTGGTCCTTTTTCATCACCCGTTGTGTACGTCATGTTGCCATACTTCCGTTTTTCTTTTGTATTTCATGTCAAACTTAAACTGATTGCTGTGTGCACATCGCATAGCGAATACTTTAATCAACCGTGTTTCTCAAACGTAAGTTTAGACGGTATTTTGAATATTATAACACTATAGTTCTGGTCCTATTCTATCACCTTATGTATACGTCATGTTGCCACACTACAATTTTTTTAGTATTTCATGTCAAACTTAGACTGATCGCTGTGTGCACATCGCATAGCGACTACTTTAATCAACCGTATTTCACAAATGTAAGTTTTGACGGTATTTTGAGTGGCGTTATACTAAAGTTCTGGTACTTTTCCATCACGCGATGTGTACGTCATGTTGCCACACTTACGTTTTTCTTTTGTATTTTATGTCAAAATTAGACTTATCGCTGTCTGCACATCGCACAGCGACCACTTTAATCAACCATATTTTTCAAACCTAAGTTTAGACGGTATTTTGAATATTATAATACTAAAGTTCTGGTCCTATTCTATCACCGTATACGTCATGTTGCCACACTTCTGATTTTCTTTTATATTTTATACGAAACTTAGACGGATTGCTAAGTAAACATTGCATAGCGACTACTTTAATCAACCGTATTTCACAAATGTAAGTTTTGACGGTATTTTTAGTGGCGTTATACTAAAGTTCTGGTACTTTTCCATCACGCGATGTGTACGTCATGTTGTCACACTTACGTTTTTCTTTTGTATTTTATGTCAAAATTAGACTGATCGCTGTCTGCACATCGCATAGCGACCACTTTAATCAACCAAATTTCACAAACGTAAGTTTTGACGGTATCTTGAGTCGTGTTATACTAAAGTTCTGGTCCTTTTCCATCACCCGATGGATACGTCATGTTGCCACACTTCCATTTTTTAGTATTTCATGTAAAAATTAGACTGATCGCTGTGTGCACATAGCATTGCGACTTTTTTAATCAACCATATTTCTCAAACCGAAGTTTAGACTGTATTTTTAATATTATAATACTAAGGTTTTGGTCCTATTCTATCTCCTTATGTATATGTCATGTTGCCACACTACCGTTTTTTTTATATTTGATATCAAACTTATATGGATTGCTAAGTGAACATTGCTTAGCGACCACTTTAATCAACCAAATTTCACAAACGTAAGTTTTGACGGTATCTTGAGTCGTGTTATACTAAAGTTCTGGTCCTTTTCCATCACCCGATGGATACGTCATGTTGCCACACTTCCATTTTTCTTTTGTATTTCATGTCAAACTTAGACTGATCGCTGTGTGCACATCGCATAGCGACTACTTTAATCAACCGTATTTCACAAATGTAAGTTTTGACGGTATTTTGAGTGGCATTATACTAAAGTTCTGGTACTTTTCCATCACCCGATGTTTACGTCATGTTGCCACACTTCCGTTTTTCTTTTGTATTTCATGTCAAACTTAGACTGATCGCTGTGTGCACATCGCATATCGACTACTTTAATCAATCATATTTCTCAAACGTAACTTTAGACTGTATTTAGAATATTATAATACCAAAGTTCTGGTCTTAGTCTATCACCTTATGTATATGTCATGTTGCCAAACTTCCGTTTTTTTATATTTGATATCAAACTTATATGGATTGCTAAGTGAACATTGCTTAGCGACCAATTTAATCAACCAAATTTCACAAACGTAAGTTTTGACGGTATCTTGAGTGGTGTTATACTAAAGTTCTGGTACTTTTCCATCACCCGATGTGTACGTCATGTTGCCACACTTCCATGTTTTTAGTATTTCATGTAAAAATTAGACTGATCGCTGTGTGCACATCGCATAGCGTCTACTTTAATCAACCGTATTTCACAAATGTAAGTTTTGACGGTTTTTTGAGTGGTGTTATACTAAAGTTCTGGTACTTTTCCATCACCCGATGTGTACGTCATGTTGCCACACTTCCGTTTCTCTTTTGTATTTCATGTCAAATTTAGACTGATTGCTGTGTGCACATCGCATAGCGACTACTTTAATCAACCATATTTCTCAAACCTAAATTTAGACTGTATTTTGAATATTATAATACTAGGGTTTTGGTCTTATTCTATCTCCTTGTTAATATGTCATGTTGCCACACTTCCGTTTTTTTTAAATATTTGATATCAGACTTATATGGATTTCTAAGTGAACAATGCATTGTGATTAGTTTAATCAACCACATTTCACAAACATAAGTTTTGACGGTATCTTAAGTGATGTTATACTAAAGTTCTGGTCCTTTTCCATCACCCGATGGATACATTTTGTTACCACACTTCCGATTTTCTTTTATATTTGCTATAAAACGTTGAAGGTTTGCTAAGTAAACATTGCATAGCGACTACTTTAATCAACCATATTTCACAAACGTAAGTTTTGACCGTATCTTAAGTGGTGTTATACTAAAGTTCTGGTCCTTTTCCATCACCTGATGTGTACGTCATGTTGCCACAATTCCGTTTTTCTTTTGTATTTCATGTCAAACTTAAACTGATTGCTGTGTGCACATCGCATAGCGACTACTTTAATAAACCATATTTCTCACACCTAGGTTTAGATGGTATTTTGAATATTATAATACTAAAGTTCTGGTCCTTTTCCATCACCCGTTGTGTACGTCATGTTGCCATACTTCCGATTTTCTTTTGTATTTCATGTCAAACTTAGACTGATTGCTGTGTGCACATCGCATAGCGACTACTTTAATCAACCATATTTATCAAACGTAAGTTTAGACGGTATTTTGAATATTATAACACTAAAGTTCTGGTCCTATTCTATCACCTTATGTATACGTCATGTTGCCACACTACAATTTTTTTAGTATTTCATGTTAAAATTAGACTGATCGCTGTGTGCACATCGCATAGCGACTACTTTAATCTTTGTATTTCACAAATGTAAGTTTTGACGGTATTTTGAGTGGCGTTATACTAAAGTTCTGGTACTTTTCCAACACCCGATGTGTACGTCATGTTGCCACACTTCCGTTTTTCTTTTGTATTTCATGTCAAACTTATACTGATCGCTTTGCGCACATCGCATAGCGACTACTTTAATCAACCATATTTCTCAACCCTAAGTTTAGACTGTATTTTGAATATTATAACACTAAAGTCCTGGTCCTATTCTATCACCTTATGTATACGTCATGTTGCCACACTACAATTTGTTTTAGTTTTTCAGGTAAAAATTAGACTGATCGCTGTATGCTCATCGCATATCACTACTTTAATCAATTATATTTCTCAAACCTAAGTTTAGACGTTATTTTGAATATTATAATACTAAAGTTCTGGTCCTATTCTGTCACGTAATGTATACATCATGCTGCCACACTTCCATTTTTTTAGTATTTTATGTAAAAATTAGACTGATCGTTGTGTGCACATCGCATAGCGATTACTTTAATCAACCATATTTCACAAACATAAGTTTTGACGGCATCTTGAGTGGTGTTATACTAAAGTTCTGGTCCTTTTCCATCACCCGATGGATACGTCATGTTGCCACACTTCCGATTTTCTTTTATATTTGCTATAAAAAATAGAAGGTTTGCTAAGTAAACATTGCATAGCGACTACATTAATCAACCGTATTACACAAACGTAAGTTTTGACCGTATCTTAAGTGGTGTTATACTAAAGTTCTGGTACTTTTCCATCACACGATGTGTACGTCATGTTGTCACACTTCCGTTTTTCTTTTGTATTTCATGTCAAACTTATACTGATCGCTGTGTGCACATCGCATAGCGACTACTTTAATAAACTATATTTCTCAAACCAAAGTTTAGACTCTATTATGAATATTATAATACTAAAGTTCTGGTGTTAGTCTATCACCTTATGTATACGTCATGTTGCCACACTTTCGATTTTCTTTTACATTTGATATGAAACTTAGACGGATTGCTAAGTAAACATTGCAAAGCGACTACTTTAATCAACCATATTTCACAAACGTAAGTTTTACGGTATTTTGAGTGGTGTTATACTTAAGTTCCGGTACTTTTCCATCACCCGATGGATACGTCATATTGCCAAACTTTCATTTTTCTTTTGTATTTCATGTCAAACTTAGACTGATCGCTGTGTGCACATCGCATAGCGACTACTTTAATCAACCGTATTTCACAAATGTAAGTTTTGACGGTATTTTGAGTGGTGTTATACTAACGTTCTGGTCCTTTTCCATCACCCGATGTGTACGTCATGTTGCCACACTTCCGTTTTTCTTTTGTATTTCATGTCAAACTTATACTGATCGCTTTGGGCACATCGCATAGCGACTACTTTAATCAACCATATTTCTCAAACCTTAATTTAGACTGTATTTTAAATATTATAATACTAAAGTTCTGGTCTTAGTCTATCACCTTATATATACGTCATGTTGCCAAACTTCCGGTTGTCTTTTATATATGAGATCAAAGTTAGACGGATTGCTAAGTGAACATTGCGTAGCGACTACTTTTATCAACCTTATTTCACATATGTAAGTTTTGACGGTATCTTGAGTGGTGTTATTCTAAAGTTCTGGTCCTTTTCCATCACCCGATGTGTACGTCATGTTGCCTCACTTCCGTTTTTCTTTTGTATTTTATGTCAAAATTAGACTGATCGCTGTCTGCACATCGTATAGCGACTAACTTAATCAACCATATTTTTCAAACCTAAGTTTAGACGGTATTTTGAATATTATAATACTAAAGTTCTTGTCCTTTTGTATCACCTTATGTATACGTCATGTTGCCACACTTCCGATTTTCTTTTATATTTTATATGAAACTTAGACGGATTGCTAAGTAAACATGGCATAGCGACTACTTTAATCAACAATATTTCACAAACGTAAGTTTTGACGGTATCTTGAGTGGTGTTATACTAATGTTCTGGTACTTTTCCATCACCCGATGTGTACGTCATGTTGCCACACTTCCGTTTTTCATTTGTATTTCATGTCAAACTTAGACTGATCGCTGTGTATACATCGCATATCGACTACTTTAATCAATCATATTTCTCAAACGTAACTTTGAACCGTAAGTAAATAACGTAACGTAAATACCGTAAGTTTAGACGGTATTTTGAATATTATAATACTAAAGTTCTGGTCCTATTCTATCACCTCATGTATACATTATGCTGCCACACTTCCATTTTTTTCGTAATTCATGTAAAAATTAGCCTGATCGCTGTGTGCACATCACATAGCGACTATTTTAATCAACCATATTTCACAAACGTAAGTTTTGACGGTATCTTGAGTGGTGTTATACTAATGTTCTGGTACTTTTCCATCACCCGATGTGTACGTCATGTTGCCACACTTCCGTTTTTCATTTGTATTTCATGTCAAACTTAGACTGATCGCTGTGTGCACATCGCATATCGACTACTTTAATCAATCATATTTCTCAAACGTAACTTTAGACTGTATTTAGAATATTATAATACTAAAGTTTTGGTCTTAGTCTATCACCTTATGTATATGTCATGTTGCCAAACTTCCGTTTTTTTTATATTTGATATCAAACGTATATGGATTGCTAAGTGAACATTGCTTAGCGACCACTTTAATCAACCAAATTTCACAAACCTAAGTTTTGACTGAGTCGTGTTATACTAAAGTTCTGGCCCTTTTCCATCACCCGATGTGTACGTCATGTTGCCACACTTCCGTTTCTCTTTTGTATTTCATGTCAAATTTAGACTAATTGCTGTGTGCACATCGCATATCGACTACTTTAATCAACCATATTTCACAAACATAAGTTTTGACGGTATCTTGAGTGGTGTTATACTAAAGTTCTGGTCCTATTCTATCACCTCATGTATACATTATGCTGCCACACTTCCATTTTTTTCGTAATTCATGTAAAAATTAGCCTGATCGCTGTCTGCACATCGCATAGCGACCACTTTAATCAACCATATTTTTCAAACCTAAGTTTTGACGGTATTTTGAGTGGTGTTATACTAAAGTTCTGGTACTTTTCCATCACCCGATGTGTACGTCATGTTGCCACACTTCCGTTTCTCTTTTGTATTTCATGTCAAATTTAGACTGATTGCTGTGTGCACATCGCATATCGACTACTTTAATCAACCATATTTCACAAACATAAGTTTTGACGGTATCTTGAGTGGTGTTATACTAAAGTTCTGGTCCTTTTCCATCACCCGATAGATACGTAATGTTGCCACACTTCCGTTTTTCTTTTGTATTTCATGTCAAACTTAGACTGATTGCTGTGTGCACATCGCATAGCGACTACTTTAATCAACCATATTTCTCACACCTAGGTTTAGACGGTATTATGAATATTATAATACTAAAGTTCTGGTCCTTTTCCATCACCCGTTGTGTACGTCATGTTGCCATACTTCCGTTTTTCTTTTGTATTTCATGTCAAACTTAAACTGATTGCTGTGTGCACATCGCATAGCGAATACGTTAATCAACCGTGTTTCTCAAACGTAAGTTTAGACGGTATTTTGAATATTATAACACTATAGTTCTGGTCCTATTCTATCACCTTATGTATACGTCATGTTGCCACACTACAATTCTTTTAGTATTTCATGTCAAACTTAGACTGATCGCTGTGTGCACATCGCATAGCGACTACTTTAATCAACCGTATTTCACAAATGTAAGTTTTGACGGTATTTTGAGTGGCGTTATACTAAAGTTCTGGTACTTTTCCATCACGCGATGTGTACGTCATGTTGCCACACTTACGTTTTTCTTTTGTATTTTATGTCAAAATTAGACTTATCGCTGTCTGCACATCGCATAGCGACCACTTTAATCAACCATATTTTTCAAACCTAAGTTTAGACGGTATTTTGAATATTATAATACTAAAGTTCTGGTCCTATTCTATCACCTCATGTATACATTATGCTGCCACACTTCCATTTTTTTCGTAATTCATGTAAAAATTAGCCTGATCGCTGTGTGCACATCACATAGCGACTATTTTAATCAACCATATTTCACAAACGTAAGTTTTGACGGTATCTTGAGTGGTGTTATACTAAAGTTCTGGTACTTTTCCATCACGCGATGTGTACGTCATGTTGCCACACTTACGTTTTTCTTTTGTATTTTATGTCAAAATTAGACTGATCGCTGTCTGCACATCGCATAGCGACCACTTTAATCAACCATATTTTTCAAACCTAAGTTTAGACGGTATTTTGAATATTATAATACTAAAGTTCTGGTCCTATTCTATCACTACACATATACATCATGATGCCACACTTCCATTTTTTTAGTATTTCATGTAAAAATTAGACTGATCACTGTGTGCACATCGCATAGCGACTACTTTAATCAACCGTATTTCACAAATGTAAGTTTTGACGGTTTTTTGAGTGGTGTTATACTAAAGTTCTGGTACTTTTCCATCACCCGATGTGTACGTCATGTTGCCGCACTTCCGTTTTTCTTTTGTATTTCATGTCAAACTTATACTGATCGCTTTGCGCACATCGCATAGCGACTATTTTAATCAACCATATTTCTCAAACCTAAGTTTAGACTGTATTTTGAATATTATAATACTAAAGTTCTGGTCTTAGTCTATCACCTTATGTATACATCATGTTGCCAAACTTCCGGTTGTCTTTTATATATGAGATCAAAGTTAGACGGATTGCTAAGTAAACATTGCATAGCGACTACTTTAATCAACCGTATTTCACAAATGTAAGTTTTGACGGTTTCTTGTTAATGTTATAATAAAGTTCTGGTACTTTTCCATCACCCGATGTGTACGTCATGTTGCCACACTTCCGTTTTTTTATATATTTGATATCAGACTTATATGGATTTCTAAGTGAACAATGCATTGTGATTAGTTTAATCAACCATATTTCACAAACATAAGTTTTGACGGTATTTTGAGTGGTGTTATACTAAAGTTCTGGTACTTTTCCATCACCCGATGTGTACGTCATGTTGCCACACTTCCGTTTCTCTTTTGTATTTCATGTCAAATTTAGACTGATTGCTGTGTGCACATCGCATATCGACTACTTTAATCAACCATATTTCACAAACATAAGTTTTGACGGTATCTTGAGTGGTGTTATACTAAAGTTCTGGTCCTTTTCCATCACCCGATAGATACGTAATGTTGCCACACTTCCGATTTTCGTTTATATTTGCTATAAAACATAGAAGGTTTGCGAAGTAAACATTGCATAGCGACTACTTTAATCAACCATATTTCACAAACGTAAGTTTTGACCGTATCTTAAGTGGTGTTATACTAAAGTTCTGGTCCTTTTCCATCACCTGATGTGTACGTCATGTTGCCACACTTCCGTTTTTCTTTTGTATTTCATGTCAAACTTAGACTGATTGCTGTGTGCACATCGCATAGCGACTACTTTAATCAACCATATTTCTCACACCTAGGTTTAGACGGTATTATGAATATTATAATACTAAAGTTCTGGTCCTTTTCCATCACCCGTTGTGTACGTCATGTTGCCATACTTCCGTTTTTCTTTTGTATTTCATGTCAAACTTAAACTGATTGCTGTGTGCACATCGCATAGCGAATACGTTAATCAACCGTGTTTCTCAAACGTAAGTTTAGACGGTATTTTGAATATTATAACACTATAGTTCTGGTCCTATTCTATCACCTTATGTATACGTCATGTTGCCACACTACAATTCTTTTAGTATTTCATGTCAAACTTAGACTGATCGCTGTGTGCACATCGCATAGCGACTACTTTAATCAACCGTATTTCACAAATGTAAGTTTTGACGGTATTTTGAGTGGCGTTATACTAAAGTTCTGGTACTTTTCCATCACGCGATGTGTACGTCATGTTGCCACACTTACGTTTTTCTTTTGTATTTTATGTCAAAATTAGACTTATCGCTGTCTGCACATCGCATAGCGACCACTTTAATCAACCATATTTTTCAAACCTAAGTTTAGACGGTATTTTGAATATTATAATACTAAAGTTCTGGTCCTATTCTATCACCTCATGTATACATTATGCTGCCACACTTCCATTTTTTTCGTAATTCATGTAAAAATTAGCCTGATCGCTGTGTGCACATCACATAGCGACTATTTTAATCAACCATATTTCACAAACGTAAGTTTTGACGGTATCTTGAGTGGTGTTATACTAATGTTCTGGTACTTTTCCATCACCCGATGTGTACGTCATGTTGCCACACTTCCGTTTTTCATTTGTATTTCATGTCAAACTTAGACTGATCGCTGTGTGCACATCGCATATCGACTACTTTAATCAATCATATTTCTCAAACGTAACTTTAGACTGTATTTAGAATATTATAATACTAAAGTTTTGGTCTTAGTCTATCACCTTATGTATATGTCATGTTGCCAAACTTCCGTTTTTTTTATATTTGATATCAAACGTATATGGATTGCTAAGTGAACATTGCTTAGCGACCACTTTAATCAACCAAATTTCACAAACCTAAGTTTTGACTGAGTCGTGTTATACTAAAGTTCTGGCCCTTTTCCATCACCCGATGTGTACGTCATGTTGCCACACTTCCGTTTCTCTTTTGTATTTCATGTCAAATTTAGACTAATTGCTGTGTGCACATCGCATATCGACTACTTTAATCAACCATATTTCACAAACATAAGTTTTGACGGTATCTTGAGTGGTGTTATACTAAAGTTCTGGTCCTTTTCCATCACCCGATGGATACGTAATGTTGCCACACTTCCGATTTTCTTTTATATTTGCTATAAAACATAGAAGGTTTGCTAAGTAAACATTGCATAGCGACTACTTTAATCAACCATATTTCACAAACGTAAGTTTTGACCGTATCTTAAGTGGTGTTATACTAAAGTTCTGGTCCTTTTCCATCACCTGATGTGTACGTCATGTTGCCACACTTCCGTTTTTCTTTTGTATTTCATGTCAAACTTAGACTGATTGCTGTGTGCACATCGCATAGCGACTACTTTAATCAACCATGTTTCTCAAACGTAAGTTTAGACGGTATTTTGAATATTATAACACTAAAGTTCTGGTCCTATTCTATCACCTTATGTATACGTCATGTTGCCACACTACAATTTTTTTAGTATTTCATGTCAAACTTAGACTGATCGCTGTGTGCACATCGCATAGCGACTACTTTAATCAACCGTATTTCACAAATGTAAGTTTTGACGGTATTTTGAGTGGCGTTATACTAAAGTTCTGGTACTTTTCCATCACGCGATGTGTACGTCATGTTGCCACACTTACGTTTTTCTTTTGTATTTTATGTCAAAATTAGACTGATCGCTGTCTGCACATCGCATAGCGACCACTTTAATCAACCATATTTTTCAAACCTAAGTTTAGACGGTATTTTGAATATTATAATACTAAAGTTCTGGTCCTATTCTATCACTACACATATACATCATGATGCCACACTTCCATTTTTTTAGTATTTCATGTAAAAATTAGACTGATCACTGTGTGCACATCGCATAGCGACTACTTTAATCAACCGTATTTCACAAATGTAAGTTTTGACGGTTTTTTGAGTGGTGTTATACTAAAGTTCTGGTACTTTTCCATCACCCGATGTGTACGTCATGTTGCCGCACTTCCGTTTTTTTTTTTGTATTTCATGTCAAACTTATACTGATGGCTTTGCGCACATCGCTTAGCGACTATTTTAATCAACCATATTTCTCAAACCTAAGTTTGGACTGTATTTTGAATATTATAATACTAAAGTTCTGGTCTTAGTCTATCACCTTATGTATACATCATGTTGCCAAACTTCCGGTTGTCTTTTATATATGAGATCAAAGTTAGACGGATTGCTAAGTAAACATTGCATAGCGACTACTTTAATCAACCGTATTTCACAAATGTAAGTTTTGACGGTTTTTTGAGTAATGTTATACTAAAGTTCTGGTCATTTTCCATCACCCGATGGATACGTCATGTTGCCGCACTTCCGTTTTTCTTTTATATTTGCTATAAAACGTAGAAGGTTTGCTAAGTAAACATTGCATAGCGACTACTTTAATCAATCATATTTCACAAACGTAAGTTTTGACCGTATCTTAAGTGGTGTTATACTAAAGTTCTGGTCCTTTTCCATCACCCGTTGTGTACGTCATGTTGCCATACTTCCGTTTTTCTTTTGTATTTCATGTCAAACTGAGACTGATTGCTGTGTGCACATCGCATAGCGACTACTTTAATCAACCATATTTCTCACACCTAGGTTTAGACGGTATTATGAATATTATAATACTAAAGTTCTGGTCCTTTTCCATCACCCGTTGTGTACGTCATGATGCCATACTTCCGTTTTTCTTTTGTATTTCATGTCAAACTTAAACTGATTGCTGTGTGCACATCGCATAGCGAATAATTTAATCAACCATGTTTCTCAAACGTAAGTTTAGACGGTATTTTGAATATTATAACACTAAAGTTCTGGTCCTATTCTATCACCTTATGTATACGTCATGTTGCCACACTACAATTTTTTTAGTATTTCATGTCAAACTTAGACTGATCGCTGTGTGCACATCGCATAGCGACTACTTTAATCAACCGTATTTCACAAATGTTTGACGGTATTTTGAGTGGCGTTATACTAAAGTTCTGGTACTTTTCCATCACGCGATGTGTACGTCATGTTGCCACACTTACGTTTTTCTTTTGTATTTTATGTCAAAATTAGACTGATCGCTGTCTGCACATCGCATAGCGACCACTTTAATCAACCATATTTTTCAAACCTAAGTTTAAACGGTATTTTGAATATTATAATACTAAAGTTCTGGTCCTATTCTATCACCTCATGTATACATCATGCTGCCACACTTCCATTTTTTTCGTATTTCATGTAAAAATTAGCCTGATCGCAGTGTGCACATCACATAGCGACTATTTTAATCAACCATATTTCACAAATGTAAGTTTTGACGGTATTTTGAGTGGTGTTATACTAAAGTTCTGGTACTTTTCCATCACCCGATGTGTACGTCATGTTGCCACACTTCCGTTTTTCTTTCGTATTTCATGTCAAACTTAGACTGATCGCTGTAGGCACATCGCATAGCGACTACTTTAATCAACCGTATTTCACAAATGTAAGTTTTGACGGTATTTTGAGTGGCGTTATACTAAAGTTCTGGTACTTTTCCATCACGCGATGTGTACGTCATGTTACCACACTTACGTTTTTCTTTTGTATTTTATGTCAAAATTAGACTGATCGCTGTCTGCACATCGCATAGCGACCACTTTAATCAACCATATTTTTCAAACCTAAGTTTAAACGGTATTTTGAATATTATAATACTAAAGTTCTGGTCCTATTCTATCACCTCATGTATACATCATGCTGCCACACTTCCATTTTTTTAGTATTTCATGTAAAAACTAGCCTGATCGCTGTGTGCACATCGCATAGCGACTACTTTAATCAACCGTATTTCACAAATGTAAGTTTTGACGGTATTTTGAGTGGCATTATACTAAAGTTCTGGTACTTTTCCATCACCCGATGTGTACGTCATGTTGCCAAACTTCCGTTTTTCTTTTGTATTTCATGTCAAACTTAGACTGATCGCTGTGTGCACATCGCATATCGACTACTTTAATCAATCATATTTCTCAAACGTAACTTTAGACTGTATTTAGAATATTATAATACCAAAGTTCTCGTCTTAGTCTATCACCTTATGTATATGTCATGTTGCCAAACTTCCGTTTTTTTTATATTTGATATCAAACTTATATGGATTGCTAAGTGAACATTGCTTAGCGACCACTTTAATCAACCAAATTTCACAAACGTAAGTTTTGACGGTATCTTGAATGGTGTTATACTAAAGTTCTGGTACTTTTCCATCACCCGATGTGTACGTCATGTTGCCGCACTTCCGTTTTTCTTTTGTATTTCATGTCAAACTTATACTGATCGCTTTGCGTACATCGCATAGCGACTATTTTAATCAACCATATTTCTCAAACCTAAATTTAGACTGTATTTTGAATATTATAATACTAGGGTTTTGGTCCTATTCTATCTCCTTATTAATATGTCATGTTGCCACACTTCCGTTTCTTTTATATATTTGATATCAGACTTATATGGATTTCTAAGTGAACAATGCATTGTGATTAGTTTAATCAACCATATTTCACAAACATAAGTCTTGACGGTATCTTGAGTGATGTTATACTAAAGTTCTGGTCCTTTTCCATCACCCGATGGATACGTCATGTTGCCACACTTCCGTTTTTATTTTGTATTTCATGTCAAACTTAGACTGATTGCTGTGTGCACATCGCATAGCGACTACTTTAATCAACCATATTTCTCACACCTAGGTTTAGACGGTATTTTGAATATTATAATACTAAAGTTCTGGTCCTTTTCCATCACCCGTTGTGTACGTCATGTTTCCATACTTCCGTTTTTCTTTTGTATTTCATGTCAAACTTAGACTGATTGCTGTATGCACATCGCATAGCGACTACTTTAATCAACCATATTTCTCAAACGTAAGTTTAGACGGTATTTTGAATATTATAACACTAAAGTTCTGGTCCTATTCTATCACCTTATGTATACGTCATGTTGCCACACTACAATTTTTTTAGTATTTCATGTTAAAATTAGAGTGATCGCTGTGTGCACATCGCATAGCGACTACTTTAATCAACCAAATTTCACAAATGTAGGTTTTGACGGTATCTTGAGTGGTATTATACTAAAGTTCTTGTCCTTTTCTATCACCCGATGTGTACGTCATGTTGCCACACTTCCGTTTTTCTTTTATATTTCATATCAAACTTAGACTGATCGCTGTGTGCACATCGCATAGCGACTACTTTAATCAACCATATTTTTCAAACGTAAGTTTAGACGGTATTTTGAATATTATAATACTAAACTTCTGGTCCTATTCTATCAACTCATGTATACGTCATGCTGCCACACTTCCATTTTTTAGTATTTCATGTAAAAATTAGACTGATCGCTGTGTGCACATAGCATTGCGACTACTTTAATCAACCATATTTCTCAAACCTAAGTTTAGACTGTATTTTTAATATTATAATACTAATGTTTTGGTCCTATTCTATCTCCTTATGTATATGTCATGTTGTCACACTACCGTTTTTTTTTATATTTGATATCAAACTTATATGGATTGCTAAGTGAACATTGCTTAGCGACCACTTTAATCAACCAAATTTCACAAACGTAAGTTTTGACGGTATCTTGAGTCGTGTTAGACTAAAGTTCTGGTCCTTTTCTATCACCCGATGGATACGTCATGTTGCCACACTTCCATTTTTCTTTTGTATTTCATGTCAAACTTAGACTGATCGCTGTGTGCACATCGCATAGCGATTACTTTAATCAACCGTATTTCAAAAATGTAAGTTTTGACGGTATTTTGAGTGGCGTTATACTAAAGTTCTGGTACTTTTCCAACACCCGATGTGTACGTCATGTTGCCACACTTCCGTTTTTCTTTTGTATTTCATGTCAAACTTATACTGATCGCTTTGCGCACATCGCATAGCGACTACTTTAATCAACCATATTTCTCAAACCTAAGTTTAGACTGTATTTTGAATATTATAACACTGAAGTCCTTGTCCTATTCTATCACCTTATGTATACGTCATGTTGCCACACTACAATTTGTTTTAGTTTTTCATGTAAAAATTAGACTGATCGCTGTATGCTCATCGCATATCACTACTTTAATCAATTATATTTCTCAAACCTAAGTTTAGACGTTATTTTGAATATTATAATACTAAAGTTCTGGTCCTATTCTGTCACCTAATGTATACATCATGCTGCCACACTTCCATTTTTTTAGTATTTTATGTAAAAATTAGACTGATCGTTGTGTGCACATCGCATAGCGACTACTTTAATCAACCAAATTTCACAAATGTAAGTTTTGACGGTATCTTGAGTGGTATTATACTAAAGTTCTGGTCCTTTTCTATCACCCGATGTGTACGTCATGTTGCCACACTTCCGTTTTTCTTTTATATTTCATATCAAACTTAGACTGATCGCTGTGTGCACATCGCATAGCGACTACTTTAATCAACCATATTTCTCAAACGTAAGTTTAGACGGTATTTTGAATATTATAATACTAAACTTCTGGTCCTATTCTATCAACTCATGTATACGTCATGCTGCCACACTTCCATTTTTTAGTATTTCATGTAAAAATTAGACTGATCGCTGTGTGCACATAGCATTGCGACTACTTTAATCAACCATATTTCTCAAACCTAAGTTTAGACTGTATTTTTAATATTATAATACTAATGTTTTGGTCCTATTCTATCTCCTTATGTATATGTCATGTTGTCACACTACCGTTTTTTTTATATTTGATATCAAACTTATATGGATTGCTAAGTGAACATTGCTTAGCGACCACTTTAATCAACCAAATTTCACAAACGTAGGTTTTGACGGTATCTTGAGTCGTGTTAGACTAAAGTTCTGGTCCTTTTCTATCACCCGATGGATACGTCATGTTGCCACACTTCCATTTTTTTTTGTATTTCATGTCAAACTTATACTGATCGCTTTGCGCACATCGCATAGCGACTACTTTAATAAACCATATTTCTCAAACGTAAGTTTAGACGGTATTTTGAATATTATAATACTAAACTTCTGGTCCTATTCTATCACCTCATGTATACGTCATGCTGCCACACTTCCGTTTTTCTTTTGTATTTCATGTCAAACTTAGATTGATCGCTGTGTGCACATCGCATATCGACTACTTTAATCAATCATATTTCTCAAACGTAACCTTGGACTGTATTTAGAATATTATAATACCAAAGTTCTGGTCTTAGTCTATCACCTTATGCATATGTCATGTTGCCAAACTTCCGTTTTTTTATATTTGATATCAAACTTATATAGATTGCTAAGTGAACATTGCTTAGCGACCACTTTAATCAACCAAATTTCACAAACGTAAGTTTTGACGGTATCTTGAGTCGTGTTATACTAAAGTTCTGGCCGTTTTCCATCACCCGATGTGTACGTCATGTTGCCACACTTCCGTTTCTCTTTTGTATTTCATGTCAAATTTAGACTGATCGCTGTGTGCACATCGCATAGCGACTACTTTAATCAACCAAATTTCACAAATGTAGGTTTTGACGGTATCTTGAGTGGTATTATACTAAAGTTCTTGTCCTTTTCTATCACCCGATGTGTACGTCATGTTGCCACACTTCCGTTTTTCTTTTATATTTCATATCAAACTTAGACTGATCGCTGTGTGCACATCGCATAGCGACTACTTTAATCAACCATATTTTTCAAACGTAAGTTTAGACGGTATTTTGAATATTATAATACTAAACTTCTGGTCCTATTCTATCAACTCATGTATACGTCATGCTGCCACACTTCCATTTTTTAGTATTTCATGTAAAAATTAGACTGATCGCTGTGTGCACATAGCATTGCGACTACTTTAATCAACCATATTTCTCAAACCTAAGTTTAGACTGTATTTTTAATATTATAATACTAATGTTTTGGTCCTATTCTATCTCCTTATGTATATGTCATGTTGTCACACTACCGTTTTTTTTTATATTTGATATCAAACTTATATGGATTGCTAAGTGAACATTGCTTAGCGACCACTTTAATCAACCAAATTTCACAAACGTAAGTTTTGACGGTATCTTGAGTCGTGTTAGACTAAAGTTCTGGTCCTTTTCTATCACCCGATGGATACGTCATGTTGCCACACTTCCATTTTTCTTTTGTATTTCATGTCAAACTTAGACTGATCGCTGTGTGCACATCGCATAGCGATTACTTTAATCAACCGTATTTCAAAAATGTAAGTTTTGACGGTATTTTGAGTGGCGTTATACTAAAGTTCTGGTACTTTTCCAACACCCGATGTGTACGTCATGTTGCCACACTTCCGTTTTTCTTTTGTATTTCATGTCAAACTTATACTGATCGCTTTGCGCACATCGCATAGCGACTACTTTAATCAACCATATTTCTCAAACCTAAGTTTAGACTGTATTTTGAATATTATAACACTGAAGTCCTTGTCCTATTCTATCACCTTATGTATACGTCATGTTGCCACACTACAATTTGTTTTAGTTTTTCATGTAAAAATTAGACTGATCGCTGTATGCTCATCGCATATCACTACTTTAATCAATTATATTTCTCAAACCTAAGTTTAGACGTTATTTTGAATATTATAATACTAAAGTTCTGGTCCTATTCTGTCACCTAATGTATACATCATGCTGCCACACTTCCATTTTTTTAGTATTTTATGTAAAAATTAGACTGATCGTTGTGTGCACATCGCATAGCGACTACTTTAATCAACCAAATTTCACAAATGTAAGTTTTGACGGTATCTTGAGTGGTATTATACTAAAGTTCTGGTCCTTTTCTATCACCCGATGTGTACGTCATGTTGCCACACTTCCGTTTTTCTTTTATATTTCATATCAAACTTAGACTGATCGCTGTGTGCACATCGCATAGCGACTACTTTAATCAACCATATTTCTCAAACGTAAGTTTAGACGGTATTTTGAATATTATAATACTAAACTTCTGGTCCTATTCTATCAACTCATGTATACGTCATGCTGCCACACTTCCATTTTTTAGTATTTCATGTAAAAATTAGACTGATCGCTGTGTGCACATAGCATTGCGACTACTTTAATCAACCATATTTCTCAAACCTAAGTTTAGACTGTATTTTTAATATTATAATACTAATGTTTTGGTCCTATTCTATCTCCTTATGTATATGTCATGTTGTCACACTACCGTTTTTTTTATATTTGATATCAAACTTATATGGATTGCTAAGTGAACATTGCTTAGCGACCACTTTAATCAACCAAATTTCACAAACGTAGGTTTTGACGGTATCTTGAGTCGTGTTAGACTAAAGTTCTGGTCCTTTTCTATCACCCGATGGATACGTCATGTTGCCACACTTCCATTTTTTTTTTGTATTTCATGTCAAACTTATACTGATCGCTTTGCGCACATCGCATAGCGACTACTTTAATAAACCATATTTCTCAAACGTAAGTTTAGACGGTATTTTGAATATTATAATACTAAACTTCTGGTCCTATTCTATCACCTCATGTATACGTCATGCTGCCACACTTCCGTTTTTCTTTTGTATTTCATGTCAAACTTAGATTGATCGCTGTGTGCACATCGCATATCGACTACTTTAATCAATCATATTTCTCAAACGTAACCTTGGACTGTATTTAGAATATTATAATACCAAAGTTCTGGTCTTAGTCTATCACCTTATGCATATGTCATGTTGCCAAACTTCCGTTTTTTTATATTTGATATCAAACTTATATAGATTGCTAAGTGAACATTGCTTAGCGACCACTTTAATCAACCAAATTTCACAAACGTAAGTTTTGACGGTATCTTGAGTCGTGTTATACTAAAGTTCTGGCCGTTTTCCATCACCCGATGTGTACGTCATGTTGCCACACTTCCGTTTCTCTTTTGTATTTCATGTCAAATTTAGACTGATTGCTGTGTGCACATCGCATAGCGACTACTTTAATAAACCATATTTCTCAAACCTAAATTTAGACTGTATTTTGAATATTTTAATACTAGGGTTTTGGTCCTATTCTATCTCCTTGTTAATATGTCATGTTGCCACACTTCCGTTTTTTTTTTAAATATTTGATATCAGACTTATATGGATTTCTAAGTGAACAATGCATTGTGATTAGTTTAATCAACCACATTTCACAAACATAAGTTTTGACGGTATCTTGAGTGATGTTATACTAAAGTTCTGGTCCTTCTCCATCACCCGATGGATACATCATGTTACCACACTTCCGATTTTCTTTTATATTTGCTATAAAACGTTGAAGGTTTGCTAAGTAAACATTGCATAGCGACTACTTTAATCAACCATATTTCACAAACGTAAGTTTTGACCGTATCTTAAGTGGTGTTATACTAAAGTTCTGGTCCTTTTCCATCACCTGATGTGTACGTCATGTTGCCACAATTCCGTTTTTCTTTTGTATTTCATGTCAAACTTAGACGGATTGCTGTGTGCACATCCCATAGCGACTACTTTAATCAACCATATTTCTTACACCTAGGTTTAGACGGTATTTTGAATATTATAATACTAACGTTCTGGTCCTTTTCCATCACCCGTTGTGTACGTCATGTTGCCATACTTCCGTTTTTCTTTTGTATTTCATGTCAAACTTAGACTGATTGCTGTGTGCACATCACATAGCGACTACTTTAATCAACCATATTTCTCAAACGTAAGTTTAGACGGTATTTTGAATATTATAACACTAAAGTTCTGGTCCTATTCTATCACCTTATGTATACGTCATGTTGCCACACTACAATTTTTTTAGTATTTCATGTTAAAATTAGACTGATTGCTGTGTGCACATCGCATAGCGACTACTTTAATCAACCATATTTCTCAAACGTAAGTTTAGACGGTATTTTGAATATTATAACACTAAAGTTCTGGTCCTATTCTATCAACTTATGTATACGTCATGTTGCCACACTACAATTTGTTTTAGTTTTTCATGTAAAAATTAGACTGATCGCTGTATGCTCATCGCATATCACTACTTTAATCAATTATATTTCTCAAACCTAAGTTTAGACGTTATTTTGAATATTATAATACTAAAGTTCTGGTCCTATTCTGTCACCTAATGTATACATCATGCTGCCACACTTCCATTTTTTTAGTATTTTATGTAAAAATTAGACCGATCGTTGTGTGCACATCGCATAGCGACTACTTTAATCAACCATATTTCACAAATGTATATTTTGACGGTATCTTCAGTGGTATTATACTAAAGTTCTAGTCCTTTCCCATCACCCGATGTGTACGTCATGTTGCCACACTTCCGCTTTTCTTTTTTATTTCATGTCAAACTTATACTGATCGCTGTGTGCTCATCGCATATCACTACTTTAATCAACTATATTTCTCAAACCTAAGTTTAGACTGTATTTTGAATATATAATACTAGGGTTTTGGTCCTATTCTATCTCCTTATGTATATGTCATGTTGCCACACTTCCGTTTTTTTTAATATTTGATATCAGACTTATATGGATTTCTAAGTGAATATTGCATAGCGACTACTTTAATCAACCATATTTCACAAACGTAAGTTTTACGGTATTTTGAGTGGTGTTATACTAAAGTTCCGGCACTTTTCCATCACCCGATGTGTACGTAATGTTCACACTTCCGTTTTTCTTTTGTATTTCATGTCAAACTTATACTGATCGCTGTGTGCACATCGCATAGCGACTACTTTAATAAACTATATTTCTCAAACCAAAGTTTAGACTCTATTATGAATATTATAATACTAAAGTTCTGGTGTTAGTCTATCACCTTATGTATACGTCATGTTGCCACACTTTCGATTTTCTTTTACATTTGATATGAAACTTAGACGGATTGCTCAGTAAACATTGCATAGCGACTACTTTAATCAACCATATTTCACAAACGTAAGTTTTACGGTATTTTGAATGGTGTTATACTTAAGTTCCGGCACTTTTCCATCACCCGATGGATACGTCATGTTGCCACAATTCCGTTTTTCTTTTGTATTTCATGTCAAACTTAGACTGATTGCTGTGTGCACATCGCATAGCGACTACTTTAATAAACTATATTTCTCAAACCAAAGTTTAGACTCTATTATGAATATTTTAATACTAAAGTTCTGGTCCTATTCTGTCACCTAATGTATACATCATGCTGCCACACTTCCATTTTTTTCGTATTTCATGTAAAAATTAGCCTGATCGCTGTGTGCACATCACATAGCGACTATTTTAATCAACCATATTTCACAAACGTAAGTTTTGACCGTATCTTAAGTGGTGTTATACTAAAGTTCTGGTCCTTTTCCATCACCTGATGTGTACGTCATGTTGCCACAATTCCGTTTTTCTTTTGTATTTCATGTCAAACTTAGACTGATTGCTGTGTGCACATCGCATAGCGACTACTTTAATCAACCATATTTCTCACACCTAGGTTTAGACGGTATTTTGAATATTATAATACTAAAGTTCTGGTCCTTTTCCATCACCCGTTGTGTACGTCATGTTGCCATACTTCCGTTTTTCTTTTGTATTTCATGTCAAACTTAGACTGATTGCTGTGTGCACATCGCATAGCGACTACTTTAATCAACCGTATTTCTCAAATGTAAGTTTTGACGGTATTTTGAGTGGCATTATACTAAAGTTCTGGTACTTTTCCATCACCCGATGTGTACGTCATGTTGCCGCACTTCCGTTTTTCTTTTGTATTTCATGTCAACCTTATACTGATCGCTTTGCGCACATCGCATAGCGACTACTTTAATCAACCATATTTCTCAAACGTAAGTTTAGACGGTATTTTGAATATTATAACACTAAAGTTCTGGTCCTATTCTATCACCTTATGTATACGTCATGTTGCCACACTACAATTTTTTTAGTATTTCATGTTAAAATTAGACTAATCGCTGTGTGCACATCGCATAGCGACTACTTTAATTAACCAAATTTCACAAATGTAAGTTTTGACGGTATCTTGAGTGGTATTATACTAAAGTTCTGGTCCTTTTCTATCACCCGATGTGTACGTCATGTTGCCACACTTCCGTTTTTCTTTTATATTTCATATCAAACTCAGACTGATCGCTGTGTGCACATCTCATAGCGACTACTTTAATAAACCATATTTCTCAAACGTAAGTTTAGACGGTATTTTGAATATTATAATACTAAACTTCTGGTCCTATTCTATCACCTCATGTATACGTCATGCTGCCACACTTCCATTTTTTAGTATTTCATGTAAAAATTAGACTGATCGCTGTGTGCACATAGCATTGCGACTACTTTAATTAACCATATTTCTCAAACCTAAGTTTAGACTGTATTTTTAATATTATAATACTAAGGTTTTGGTCCTATTCTATCTCCTTATGTATATGTCATGTTGCCACACTACCGTTTTTTTTATATTTGATATCAAACTTATATGGATTGCTAAGTGAACATTGCTTAGCGACCACTTTAATCAACCAAATTTCACAAACGTAAGTTTTGACAGTATCTTGAGTCGTGTTACACTAAAGTTCTGGTCCTTTTCCATTACCCGATGGATACGTCATGTTGCCACACTTCCATTTTCCTTTTGTATTTCATGTCAAACTTAGACTGATCGCTGTGTGCACATCGCATAGCGACTACTTTAATCAACCGTATTTCACAAATGTAAGTTTTGACGGTATTTTGAGTGGCATTATACTAAAGTTCTGGTACTTTTCCACCACCCGATGTGTACGTCATGTTGCCACACTTCCGTTTTTCTTTTTTATTTCATGTCAAACTTAGATTGATCGCTGTGTGCACATCGCATAGCGACTACTTTAATCAATAATATTTCTCAAACGTAACTTTAGACTGTATTTGAAATATTATAATACCAAAGTTCTGGTCTTAGTCTATCACCTTATGCATATGTCATGTTGCCAAACTTCCGTCTTTATATATATGATATCAAACTTATATAGATTGCTAAGTGAACATTGCTTAGCGACCACTTTAATCAACCAAATTTCACAAACGTAAGTTTTGACGGTATCTTGAGTCGTCTTATACTAAAGTTCTGGCCCTTTTCCATCACCCGATGTGTACGTCATGTTGCCACACTTCCGTTTCTCTTTTGTATTTCATGTCAAATTTAGACTGATTGCTGTGTGCACATCGCATAGCGACTACTTTAATCAAACATATTTCTCAAACCTAAATTTAGACTGTATTTTGAATATTATAATACTAGGGTTTTGGTCCTATTCTATCTCCTTATTAATATGTCATGTTGCCACACTTCCGTTTTTTTTAAATATTTGATATCAGACTTATATGAATTTCTAAGTGAACAATGCATTGTGATTAGTTTAATCAACCGTATTTCACAAATGTAAGTTTTGACGGTTTTTTGAGTGGTGTTATACTAAAGTTCTGGTACTTTTCCATCACCCGATGTGTACGTCATGTTGCCGCACTTCCGTTTTTCTTTTGTATTTCATGTCAAACTTATACTGATCGCTTTGCGCACATCGCATAGCGACTATTTTAATCAACCATATTTCTCAAACCTAAGTTTAGACTGTATTTTGAATATTATAATACTAAAGTTCTGGTCTTAGTCTATCACCTTATGTATACGTCATGTTGCCAAACTTCCGGTTGTCTTTTATATATGAGATCAAAGTTAGACGGATTGCTAAGTAAACATTGCATAGCGACTACTTTAATCAACCGTATTTCACAAATGTAAGTTTTGACGGTTTTTTGAGTGGTGTTATACTAAAGTTCTGGTACTTTTCCATGACCCGATGTGTACGTCATGTTGCCACACTTCCGTTTTTTTATATATTTGATATCAGACTTATATGGATTTCTAAGTGAACAATGCATTGTGATTAGTTTAATCAACCATATTTCACAAACATAAGTTTTGACGGTATCTTGAGTGATGTTATACTAAAGTTCTGGTCCTTTTCCATCACCCGATGGATACATCATGTTGCCACACTTCCGATTTTCTTTTATATTTGCTATAAAACGTTGAAGGTTTGCTAAGTAAACATTGCATAGCGACTAATTTAATCAACCATATTTCACAAACGTAAGTTTTGACCGTATCTTAAGTGGTCTTATACTAAAGTTCTGGTCCTTTTCCATCACCTGATGTGTACGTCATGTTGCCACAATTCCGTTTTTCTTTTGTATTTCATGTCAAACTTAGACTGATTGCTGTGTGCACATCGCATAGCGACTACTTTAATCAACCATATTTCTCACACCTAGGTTTAGACGGTATTTTGAATATTATAATACTAAAGTTCTGGTCCTTTTCCATCACCCGTTGTGTACGTCATGTTGCCATACTTCCGTTTTTCTTTTGTATTTCATGTCAAACTTAGACTGATTGCTGTGTGCACATCGCATAGCGACTACTTTAATCAACCATATTTCTCAAACGTAAGTTTAGACGGTATTTTGAATATTTTAACACTAAAGTTCTGGTCCTATTCTATCACCTTATGTATTCGTCATGTTGCCACACTACAATTTTTTTAGTATTTCATGTTAAAATTAGACTGATCGCTGTGTGCACATCGCATAGCGACTACTTTAATCAACCAAATTTCACAAATGTAAGTTTTGACGGTATCTTGAGTGGTATTATACTAAAGTTCTGGTCCTTTTCTATCACCCGATGTGTACGTCATGTTGCCACACTTCCGTTTTTCTTTTATATTTCATATCAAACTTAGACTGATCGCTGTGTGCACATCGCATAGCGACTACTTTAATCAACCATATTTCTCAAACGTAAGTTTAGACGGTATTTTGAATATTATAATACTAAACTTCTGGTCCTATTCTATCAACTCATGTATACGTTATGCTGCCACACTTCCATTTTTTAGTATTTCATGTAAAAATTAGACTGATCGCTGTGTGCACATAGCATTGCGACTACTTTAATCAACCATATTTCTCAAACCTAAGTTTAGACTGTATTTTTAATATTATAATACTAATGTTTTGGTCCTATTCTATCTCCTTATGTATATGTCATGTTGTCACACTACCGTTTTTTTTTATATTTGATATCAAACTTATATGGATTGCTAAGTGAACATTGCTTAGCGACCACTTTAATCAACCAAATTTCACAAACGTAAGTTTTGACGGTATCTTGAGTCGTGTTATACTAAAGTTCTGGTCCTTTTCTATCACCCGATGGATACGTCATGTTGCCACACTTCCATTTTTCTTTTGTATTTCATGTCAAACTTAGACTGATCGCTGTGTGCACATCGCATAGCGATTACTTTAATCAACCGTATTTCACAAATGTAAGTTTTGACGGTATTTTGAGTGGCGTTATACTAAAGTTCTGGTACTTTTCCATCACCCGATGTGTACGTCATGTTGCCACACTTCCGTTTTTCTTTTGTATTTCATGTCAAACTTATACTGATCGCTTTGCGCACATCGCATAGCGACTACTTTAATTAACCATATTTCTCAAACCTAAGTTTAGACTGTATTTTGAATATTATAATACTAAACTTCTGGTCTTAGTCTATCACCTTATGTATACGTCATGTTGCCAAACTTCCGGTTGTCTTTTATATATGAGATCAAAGTTAGACGGATTGCTAAGTGAACATTGCGTAGCGACTACTTTTATCAACCTTATTTCACATACGTAAGTTTTGACGGTATCTTGAGTGGTGTTATACTAAAGTTCTGGTACTTTTCCATCACCCGATGTGTACGTCATGCTGCCACACTTCCGTTTTTCTTTTGTATTTCATGTCAAAATTAGACTGTTTGCTGTGTGCACATCGCATATCGACTACTTTAATCAACTATATGTCTCAAACCTAAATTTAGACTGTATTTTGAATATTATAATACTAAAGTTCTGGTGTTAGTCTATCACCCTCTGTATACGTCATGTTGCCAAACTTCCGGTTGTCTTTTATATATGAGATCAAAGTTAGACGGATTGCTAAGTGAACATTTCGTTGCGTCTACTTTAATCAACCATATTTCTCAAACCTAAATTTAGACTGTATTTTGAATATTATAATACTAGGGTTTTGGTCCTATTCTATCTCCTTATGAATATGACATGTTGCCACACTTCCGTTTTTTTTGAAATATTAGATATCAGACTTATATGGATTTCTAAGTGAACAATGCATAGTGATTACTTTAATCAACCACATTTCACATACGTAAGTTTTGACGGTATCTTGATTGGTTTTATTCTAAAGTTCTGGTACTTTTCCATCACCCGATGTGTACGTCATGTTGCCACACTTCCGTTTTTCTTTTGTATTTAATGTCAAACTTAGACTGATCGCTGTGTGCACATCGCATAGCGACTACTTTAATCAACCATATTTCTCAAACCTAAGTTTAGACTGTATTATGAATATTATAATACTAGGGTATGGTCCTATTCTATCTCCTTATGTATATGTCATGTTGCCATACTTCCGTTTTTTTAATATTTGATATCAGACTTATATGGATTTCTAAGTGAACATTGCATAGCGATTACTTTAATCAACCATATTTCACAAACATAAGTTTTGACGGTATCTTGAGTGGTGTTATACTAAAGTTCTGGTCCTTTTCCATCACCCGATGGATAAGTCATGTTGCCACACTTCCGATTTTCTTTTATATTTGCTATAAAACATAGAAGGTTTGCTAAGTAAACATTGCATAGCGACTACTTTAATCAACCATATTTCACAAACGTAAGTTTTGACCGTTTCTTAAGTGGTGTTATACTAAAGTTCTGGTCCTTTTCCATCACCCGATGTGTACGTCATGTTGCCACACTTCCGTTTTTCTTTTGTATATCATGTCAAACTTAGATTGTTCGCCGTGTGCACATCGCATAGCGACTACTTTAATCAACCATATTTCACAAACGTATTTATAAGAAGACAAGCAAAACGACACCACCCACTTGTCTGTACGACTTCCAGTTCAGAGGTTATGGTGGCATAAAGTCCAGGTCAAGTAATGCCGCACTTGAAAATATTTAAAAAAACAAAAATTCAAATTTTTAAAAAAGGCTCGTACGATTTTGATCAAACTTTTATGGCTTATAGTGCTTAACATGACAAGCAAAATGACACCACCCGCGTGGCATTACGACTTACGGTTCAGAAGTTAAGGCGGCATAAATTCCAGGTTCATGTAAGTCCGCACTTAAAAATATTTTCTCAAATAAAAAATTGAAAAAAATTCAAATTTCTCAAAAAAGGCTCGTATGATTTTAATCAAATCTTTATGGCTTATAGTGCTTAAAAAGACAAGGAAAATAGCTTCATCCCTGTGTCTGTACGAATTACGGTTTAGAAGTTATGGTGGCATATTTCATGTCAAACTTAGACGAATCACTGTGTGAAAATCGCATATCGACTACTTTAATCAACCATATTTCTAAAACCTAAGTTTGGACGGTATTTTGAATATTATAATACTAAAGTTCTGGTCTTAGTCTATCACCTTATGTATACGTCATGTTGCCAAACTTCCGGTTGTCTTTTATATATGAGATCAAAGTTAGACGGATTGCTAAGTAAACATTGCATAGCGACTACTTTAATCAACCGTATTTCACAAATGTAAGTTTTGACGGTTTTTTGAGTGGTGTTATACTAAAGTTCTGGTACTTTTCCATGACCCGATGTGTACGTCATGTTGCCACACTTCCGTTTTTTTATATATTTGATATCAGACTTATATGGATTTCTAAGTGAACAATGCATTGTGATTAGTTTAATCAACCATATTTCACAAACATAAGTTTTGACGGTATCTTGAGTGATGTTATACTAAAGTTCTGGTCCTTTTCCATCACCCGATGGATACATCATGTTGCCACACTTCCGATTTTCTTTTATATTTGCTATAAAACGTTGAAGGTTTGCTAAGTAAACATTGCATAGCGACTAATTTAATCAACCATATTTCACAAACGTAAGTTTTGACCGTATCTTAAGTGGTCTTATACTAAAGTTCTGGTCCTTTTCCATCACCTGATGTGTACGTCATGTTGCCACAATTCCGTTTTTCTTTTGTATTTCATGTCAAACTTAGACTGATTGCTGTGTGCACATCGCATAGCGACTACTTTAATCAACCATATTTCTCACACCTAGGTTTAGACGGTATTTTGAATATTATAATACTAAAGTTCTGGTCCTTTTCCATCACCCGTTGTGTACGTCATGTTGCCATACTTCCGTTTTTCTTTTGTATTTCATGTCAAACTTAGACTGATTGCTGTGTGCACATCGCATAGCGACTACTTTAATCAACCATATTTCTCAAACGTAAGTTTAGACGGTATTTTGAATATTTTAACACTAAAGTTCTGGTCCTATTCTATCACCTTATGTATTCGTCATGTTGCCACACTACAATTTTTTTAGTATTTCATGTTAAAATTAGACTGATCGCTGTGTGCACATCGCATAGCGACTACTTTAATCAACCAAATTTCACAAATGTAAGTTTTGACGGTATCTTGAGTGGTATTATACTAAAGTTCTGGTCCTTTTCTATCACCCGATGTGTACGTCATGTTGCCACACTTCCGTTTTTCTTTTATATTTCATATCAAACTTAGACTGATCGCTGTGTGCACATCGCATAGCGACTACTTTAATCAACCATATTTCTCAAACGTAAGTTTAGACGGTATTTTGAATATTATAATACTAAACTTCTGGTCCTATTCTATCAACTCATGTATACGTTATGCTGCCACACTTCCATTTTTTAGTATTTCATGTAAAAATTAGACTGATCGCTGTGTGCACATAGCATTGCGACTACTTTAATCAACCATATTTCTCAAACCTAAGTTTAGACTGTATTTTTAATATTATAATACTAATGTTTTGGTCCTATTCTATCTCCTTATGTATATGTCATGTTGTCACACTACCGTTTTTTTTTATATTTGATATCAAACTTATATGGATTGCTAAGTGAACATTGCTTAGCGACCACTTTAATCAACCAAATTTCACAAACGTAAGTTTTGACGGTATCTTGAGTCGTGTTATACTAAAGTTCTGGTCCTTTTCTATCACCCGATGGATACGTCATGTTGCCACACTTCCATTTTTCTTTTGTATTTCATGTCAAACTTAGACTGATCGCTGTGTGCACATCGCATAGCGATTACTTTAATCAACCGTATTTCACAAATGTAAGTTTTGACGGTATTTTGAGTGGCGTTATACTAAAGTTCTGGTACTTTTCCATCACCCGATGTGTACGTCATGTTGCCACACTTCCGTTTTTCTTTTGTATTTCATGTCAAACTTATACTGATCGCTTTGCGCACATCGCATAGCGACTACTTTAATTAACCATATTTCTCAAACCTAAGTTTAGACTGTATTTTGAATATTATAATACTAAACTTCTGGTCTTAGTCTATCACCTTATGTATACGTCATGTTGCCAAACTTCCGGTTGTCTTTTATATATGAGATCAAAGTTAGACGGATTGCTAAGTGAACATTGCGTAGCGACTACTTTTATCAACCTTATTTCACATACGTAAGTTTTGACGGTATCTTGAGTGGTGTTATACTAAAGTTCTGGTACTTTTCCATCACCCGATGTGTACGTCATGCTGCCACACTTCCGTTTTTCTTTTGTATTTCATGTCAAAATTAGACTGTTTGCTGTGTGCACATCGCATATCGACTACTTTAATCAACTATATGTCTCAAACCTAAATTTAGACTGTATTTTGAATATTATAATACTAAAGTTCTGGTGTTAGTCTATCACCCTATGTATACGTCATGTTGCCAAACTTCCGGTTGTCTTTTATATATGAGATCAAAGTTAGACGGATTGCTAAGTGAACATTGCGTTGCGTCTACTTTAATCAACCATATTTCTCAAACCTAAATTTAGACTGTATTTTGAATATTATAATACTAGGGTTTTGGTCCTATTCTATCTCCTTATGAATATGACATGTTGCCACACTTCCGTTTTTTTTGAAATATTAGATATCAGACTTATATGGATTTCTAAGTGAACAATGCATAGTGATTACTTTAATCAACCACATTTCACATACGTAAGTTTTGACGGTATCTTGATTGGTTTTATTCTAAAGTTCTGGTACTTTTCCATCACCCGATGTGTACGTCATGTTGCCACACTTCCGTTTTTCTTTTGTATTTAATGTCAAACTTAGACTGATCGCTGTGTGCACATCGCATAGCGACTACTTTAATCAACCATATTTCTCAAACCTAAGTTTAGACTGTATTATGAATATTATAATACTAGGGTATGGTCCTATTCTATCTCCTTATGTATATGTCATGTTGCCATACTTCCGTTTTTTTAATATTTGATATCAGACTTATATGGATTTCTAAGTGAACATTGCATAGCGATTACTTTAATCAACCATATTTCACAAACATAAGTTTTGACGGTATCTTGAGTGGTGTTATACTAAAGTTCTGGTCCTTTTCCATCACCCGATGGATAAGTCATGTTGCCACACTTCCGATTTTCTTTTATATTTGCTATAAAACATAGAAGGTTTGCTAAGTAAACATTGCATAGCGACTACTTTAATCAACCATATTTCACAAACGTAAGTTTTGACCGTTTCTTAAGTGGTGTTATACTAAAGTTCTGGTCCTTTTCCATCACCCGATGTGTACGTCATGTTGCCACACTTCCGTTTTTCTTTTGTATATCATGTCAAACTTAGATTGTTCGCTGTGTGCACATCGCATAGCGACTACTTTAATCAACCATATTTCACAAACGTATTTATAAGAAGACAAGCAAAACGACACCACCCACTTGTCTGTACGACTTCCAGTTCAGAGGTTATGGTGGCATAAAGTCCAGGTCAAGTAATGCCGCACTTGAAAATATTTAAAAAAACAAAAATTCAAATTTTTAAAAAAGGCTCGTACGATTTTGATCAAACTTTTATGGCTTATAGTGCTTAACATGACAAGCAAAATGACACCACCCGCGTGGCATTACGACTTACGGTTCAGAAGTTAAGGCGGCATAAATTCCAGGTTCATGTAAGTCCGCACTTAAAAATATTTTCTCAAATAAAAAATTGAAAAAAATTCAAATTTCTCAAAAAAGGCTCGTATGATTTTAATCAAATCTTTATGGCTTATAGTGCTTAAAAAGACAAGGAAAATAGCTTCATCCCTGTGTCTGTACGAATTACGGTTTAGAAGTTATGGTGGCATATTTCATGTCAAACTTAGACGAATCACTGTGTGAAAATCGCATATCGACTACTTTAATCAACCATATTTCTAAAACCTAAGTTTGGACGGTATTTTGAATATTATAATACTAAATTTCTGGTCCGCTTCTGTCACCTCATGTATACATCATGCTGCCACACTTACATTTTTTTAGTATTTCATTTAAAATTAGACTGATCGTTGTGTGCACATCGCATAGCGACTACTTTAATCAACCATATTTCACAAACGTAAGTTTTGACCGTATCTTAAGTGGTGTTATACTAAATTTCTGGTCCTTTTCCATCAACCGATGTGTACGTCATGTTGCAACATTTCCGTTTTTCTTTTGTATTTCATGTCAAACTTAGACTGATTGCTGTGTGCACATCGCATAGTGACTACTTTAATCAACCATATTTCGCAAACCTAAGTTTAGACGGTATTTTGAATATTGAAATACTAAAGTTCTGGTCCTATTCAATCACCTCTTGTATACGTCAAGCTGCCACACTCCCATTTTCTTAGTATTTCATGTAAAAATTAGACTGATCGCTGTGTGCACATCGCATAGTGACTACTTTAATCAACCATATTTCTCAAACGTAAGTTTAGACTGTATTTTTAATATTATAATACTAAGGTTTTGGTCCTATTCTATCTCCTTATGTATATGTCATGTTGCCACACTACCGTTTTTTTATATATTTGATATCAAACTTATATGGATTGCTAAGTGAACATTGCTTAGCGACCACTTTAATCAGCCAAATTTCACAAACGTAAGTTTTGACGGTATCTTAAGTGGTGTTATACTAAAGTTCTGGTCCTTTTCCAACACCCGATGGATACGTCATGTTGCCACACGTCCGTTTTTCTTTTGTATTTTATGTCAAACTTAGACTGATTGCTGTGTGCACATCGCATAGCGACTACTTTAATCAACCATATTTCGCAAACCTAAGTTTAGACGGTATTTTGAATATTGAAATACTAAAGTTCTGGTCCTATTCTATCACCTCTTGTATACGTCAAGCTGCCACACTCCCATTTTCTTAGTATTTCATGTAAAAATTAGACTGATCGCTGTGTGCACATCGCATAGTGACTACTTTAATCAACCATATTTCTCAAACGTAAGTTTAGACTGTATTTTTAATATTATAATACTAAGGTTTTGGTCCTATTCTATCTCCTTATGAATATGTCATGTTGCCACACTACCGTTTTTTTTTATATTTGATATAAACTTATATGGATTGCTAAGTGAACATTGCTTAGCGACCACTTTAATCAGCCAAATTTCACAAACGTAAGTTTTGACGGTATCTTAAGTGGTGTTATACTAAAGTTCTGGTCCTTTTCCATCACCCGATGGATACGTCATGTTGCCACACGTCCGTTTTTCTTTTGTGTTTCATGTCAAACTTAGACTGATCGCTGTGTGCACATCGTATAGCGACTACTTTAATCAACTATATTTCACAAACGTAGGTTTTGACGGTATCTTGAGTGGTATTATACTAAAATTCTGGTCCTTTTCCATCACCCGATGTGTACTTCATGTTGTCACACTTCCGTTTTTCTTTTGTATTTCATGTCAAACTTAGACTGATCGCTGTGTGCACATCGCATAGCGACTACTTTAATCAACCATATTTCTCAAACGTAAGTTTAGACGGTATTTTGAATATTATAATACTAATGTTCTGGTCCTATTCTATCACCTCATATATAAGTCATGCTGCCACACTTCCATTTTTTTAGTATTTCATGTAAACATTTGACTGATCGCTGTGTGCACATCGCATAGCGACTAATTTAATCAACCATATTTCTCAAACGTAAGTTTAGACGGTATTTTGAATATTATAATACTAAAGTTCTGGTCCTATTCTATCACCTCATGTATACGTCATGCTGCCACACTTCAATTTTTTTAGTATTTCATGTTAAACTTAGACTGATCGCTGTGTGCACATCGCATAGCGATTAGTTTAATCAACCATATTTCACAAACGTAAGTTTTGACGGTATCTTAAGTGGTGTTATACTAAAGTCCTGGTCCTTTTCCATCAACCGATGTGTACGTCATGTTGCCACACTTCCGTTTTCTTTTAAATTTCATGTCAAACTTAGACTGATTGCTGTGAAAAACATCGCATAGCGACTACTTTAATCAACCATATTTTTCAAACCTAAGTTTTGACTGTATTATGAATATTATAATACTAAAGTTCTGGTCCTATTCTATCACCTTATGTATACGTCATGTTGCCACACTTCCGATTTTCTTTTATATTTGATATGAAACTTAGAAGGATTGCTAAGTAGACATTGCATAGCGACTACTTTAATCAACCATATTTCACAAACGTACGTTTTGACGGTATCTTGAGTGGTGTTATACTAAAGTTCTGGTCTTTTTCCATCACCCGATGTGTACGTCATGTTGCCACACGTCCGTTTTTCAGTTGAATTTCATGTCAAACTTAGACTGATCGCTGTCTGCACATCGCAGAGCGACTACTTTAATCAACCATATTTCTCAAACCTAAGTTTAGACGGTATTTTGAATATTATAAAACTAAAGTTCTGGTCCTATTCTATCACCTCATATATACGTCATGCTGCCACACTTCCATTTTTTTGGTATTTCATGTAAACATTTGACTGATCGCTGTGTGCACATCGCATAGCGACTACTTTAATCAACCATAATTCTCAAACGTAAGTTTAGACGGTATTTTGAATATTATAATACTAAAGTTCTGGTCCTATTCTATCACCTCATGTATACGTCATGCTGCCACACTTCCATTTTTTTAGTATTTCATGTCAAACCTAGACTGATCGCTGTGTGCACATCGCATAGCGATTACTTTAATCAACCATATTTGACAAACGTAAGTTTTGACGGTATCTTAAGTAGTGTTATACTAAAGTTCTGGTCCTTTTCCATCACCCGATGTGTACGACATTTTGCCACACTTCCGTTTTTCTTTTAAATTTCATGTCAAACTTAGACTGATTGCTGTGAAAAACATGGCATAGCGACTACTTTAATCAACCATATTTTTCAAACCTAAGTTTAGACTGTATTTTGAATATTATAATACTAAAGTTCTGGTCCTATTCTATCACCTTATGTATACGTCATGTTGCCACACCTCCGATTTTCTTTTATATTTGATATGAAACTTAGAAGGATTGCTAAGTAAACATTGCATAGCGACTACTTTAATCAACCATATTTCTCAAACCTAAGTTTGGACTGTATTTTGAATATTATAATACTAAATTTCTGGTCCTATTCTATCACCGTATGTACACGTCATGTAGCCACACTTCCGTTTTTCTTTTATATATGATATCAAACTTAGACGGATTGCTAAGTGAACACTGCGTAGCGACTAATTTTATCAACAATATTTCACAAACGTAAGTTTTGACGGTATCTTGAGAGGTGTTATACTAAAGTCTGGTCCTTTTACATCACACGATGTGTACGTCATGTTGCCACACTTCCGTTTTTCTTTTGCATTTTATGTAAAAATTAGACTAATCGCTGTGTGCACATCGCATAGCGACTACTTTAATCAACCATATTTCTCAAACCTAAGTTTAGACGGTATTTTGAATATTATTATACTAAAGTTCTGGTCCTTTTCTATCACCCGATGGATACGTCATGTTGCCACACTTCCATTTTTCTTTTGTATTTCATGTCAAACTTAGACTGATCGCTGTGTGCACATCGCATAGCGATTACTTTAATCAACCGTATTTAACAAATGTAAGTTTTGACGGTATTTTGAGTGGCGTTATACTAAAGTTCTGGTACTTTTCCATCACCCGATGGATACGTCATGTTGCCACACTTCCATTTTTCTTTTGTATTTCATGTCAAACTTAGACTGATCGCTGTGTGCACATCGCATAGTGATTTCTTTAATCAACCATATTTCTCAGACCAAAGTTTAGACGGTTTTTTGAATATTATAATACTAAGGTTCTGGTCCTATTTCCTTATGTATAAGTCATGATGCCATATTTCCGTTTTTTTAATATTTGATATCAAACTTAGATGGATTGCTAAGTGAACATTGCATAGCGACTACTTTAATAAACGATATTTCACAAACGTAAGTGTTGACGGTAACCTGAGTGGTGTTACACTAAAGTTCTAGTCCTTTTCCATCACCCGATTTGTACGTCATGTTGCCACACTTCCGTTTTTCTTTTATATTTCATGTCAAACTTAGAATGATTGCTGTGTGCACATCGCATAGCGACTACTTTATCAACCATATTTCTCAACCTTAAGTTTAGGTTGTATTTTGAATATTATAATACTAAAATTCTGGTCCTATTCTATCACCTTATGTATACGTCATGTTGCCACACTTCCGTTTTTCTTTTATATTTGAAATCAAACTTAGACTTATTGCAAAGTAAACATTGCATAGTGACTTCTTTAATCTACCATATTTCACAAACATAAGTGTTGACGGTATCTTGAGTGGTGTTTTTCTAAAGTTCTGGTCCTTTTCCATCACCCGATGTGTACGTCATGTTGCCACACTTCCGTTTTTCAGTTGAATTTCATGTCAAACTTAGACTGATCGCTGTCTGCACATCGCAGAGCGACTACTTTAATCAACCATATTTCTCAAACCTAAGTTTAGACGGTATTTTGAATATTATAATACTAAAGTTCTGGTTCTATTCTATCACCTTATGTATACGTCATGCTGCCACACTTCCATTTTTGTAGTATTTCATGTAAAAAATAGACTGATCGCTGTGTGCACATCGCATAGTGATTTCTATAATCAACCATATTTCTCAGACCAAAGTTTAGACGGATTTTTTAATATTATAATACTAAAGTTCTGGTCCTATTTCCTTATGTATAAGTCATGATGCCATATTTCCGTTTTTTTAATATTTGATATCAAACATAGATGGATTGCTAAGTGAACATTGCATAGCGACTACTTTAATAAACGATATTTCACAAACGTAAGTTTTGACGGTAACCTGAGTGGTGTTACACTAAAGTTCTAGTCCTTTTCCATCACCCGATTTGTACGGCATGTTGCCACACTTCCGTTTTTCTTTTATATTTCATGTCAAACTTAGAATGATTGCTGTGTGCACATCGCATAGCGACTACTTTAATCAACCATATTTCTAAAACGTAAGTTTAGACGGTATTTTGAATATTACAATACTAAAGTTCTGGTCCTATTCTATCACCTCATGTATACGTCATGCTGCCGAACTTCAATTTTTTTAGTATTTCATGTCAAACTTAGACTGATCGCTGTGTGCACATCGCAGAGCGATTACTTTAATCAACCATATTTCACAAACTTAAGTTTTGACGGTATCTTGAGTTGTGTTATACTAATGTTCTGGTCCTTTTCCATCACCCGATGGATACGTCATGTTGCCACACGTCCGTTTTTCTTTTGTATTTCATGTCAAACTTAGACTGATCGCAGTGTACACATCGCATAGTGACTACTTTATCAACCATATTTCTCAACCTTAAGTTTAGGTTGTATTTTGAATATTATAATACTAAAATTCTGGTCCTATTCTATCACTTTATGTATACGTCATGTTGCCACACTTTCCTTTTTCTCTTATATTTGATATCAAACTTAGACGGATTGTAAAGTGAACATTGCATAGCGACTACTTTAATCAACCATATTTCTCAAACGTAAGATTAGACGGTATTTTGAATATTATGATACTAAGGTTCTGGTCCTATTGTATCACCTCATGTATACGTCATGCTGCCACACTTCAATTTTTTTAGTATTTCATGTCAAACCTAGACTGATCGCTGTTTGCACATCGCATAGCGATTACTTTAATCAACCATATTTCAAAAACTTAAGTTTTGACGGTATCTTAAGTGGTGTTATACTAAAGTTCTGGTCCTTTTCCATCACCCGATGTGTACGTCATGTTGCCACACTTCCGTTTTTCTTTTATATTTCATGTCAAACTTAGAATGATCGCTGTGTGCACATCGCAGAGCGATTACTTTAATCAACCATATTTCACAAACGTAAGTTTTGACGGTATCTTGAGTGGTGTTATACTAATGTTCTGGTCCTTTTCCATCACCCGATGGATACGTCATGTTGCCACACGTCCGTTTTTCTTTTGTATTTCATGTCAAACTTAGACTGATCGCTGTGTGCACATCGCATAGCGACTACTTTAATCAACCATGATTCTCAAACGTAAGTTTAGACGGTATTTTGAATATTATAATACTAAAGTCCTGGTCCTATTCTATCACCTCATATATACGTCATGCTGCCACACTTCCATTTTTCTAGTATTTCATGTAAACATTTGACTGATCGCTGTGTGCACATCGCATAGCGACTACTTTAATCAACCATATATTTCAAACGTAAGATTAGACGGTATTTTGAATATTATAATACTAAGGTTCTGGTCCTATTGTATCACCTCATGTATACGTCATGCTGCCACACTTCAATTTTTTTAGTATTTCATGTCAAACCTAGACTGATCGCTGTTTGCACATCGCATAGCGATTACTTTAATCAACCATATTCAAAAACTTAAGTTTTGACGGTATCTTAAGTGGTGTTATACTAAAGTTCTGGTCCTTTTCCATCACCCGATGCTTACGTCATGTTGCCACACTTCCGTTTTTGCTTTTGTATTTCATGTAAATTTGAGACTGATCGCTGTGTGCACATCGCATAGCGACTACTTTAATAAACCATATCTCTCAAACCTACGTTTAGACTGTATTCTAAATATTATAATACTAAAGTTCTGCTCCTATTCTATCACCTTATGTATACGTCATGTGTCCACACTTACAAATTTTCTTTTATATTTGATATCAAACTTAGACGGATTGTAAAGTGAACCTTGCATAGCGACTACTTTAATCAACCATATTTCACAAACGTAAGTTTTGACGGTAACCTGAGTGGTGTTACACTAAAGTTCTGGTCCTTTTCCATCACCCGATGTGTACGTCATGTTGCTACACTTCCGTTTTTCAGTTGAATTTCATGTCAAACTTAGACTGATCGCTGTCTGTACATCGCAGAGCGACTACTTTAATCAACCATATTTCTCAAACCTAAGCTTAGACGGTATTTTGAATATTATAATACTAAAGTTCTGGTCCTATTCTATCACCTTATGTATACGTCATGCTGCCACACTTCCATTTTTGTAGTATTTCATGTAAAAAATAGACTGATCGCTGTGTGCACATCGCATAGTGATTTCTTTAATCAACCATATTTCTCAGACCAAAGTTTAGACGGTTTTTTGAATATTATAATACTAAAGTTCTGGTCCTATTTCCTTATGTATAAGTCATGATGCCATATTTCCGTTTTTTTAATATTTGATATCAAACTTAGATGGATTGCTAAGTGAACATTGCATAGCGACTACTTTAATAAACGATATTTCACAAACGTAAGTTTTGACGGTAACCTGAGTGGTGTTACACTAAAGTTCTAGTCCTTTTCCATCACCCGATTTGTACGGCATGTTGCCACACTTCCGTTTTTCTTTTATATTTCTTGTCAAACTTAGAATGATTGCTGTGTGCACATCGCATAGCGACTACTTTAATCAACCATATTTCTAAAACGTAAGTTTAGACGGTATTTTGAATATAACAATACTAAAGTTCTGGTCCTATTCTATCACCTCATGTATACGTCATGCTGCCGAACTTCAATTTTTTTTAGTATTTCATGTCAAACTTAGACTGATCGCTGTGTGCACATCGCAGAGCGATTACTTTAATCAACCATATTTCACAAACGTAAGTTTTGACGGTATCTTGAGTGGTGTTATACTAATGTTCTGGTCCTTTTCCATCACCCGATGGATACGTCATGTTGCCACTCGTCCGTTTTTCTTGTGTATTTCATGTTAAACTTAGACTGATCGCTGTGTGCACATCGCAGAGCGATTACTTTAATCAACCGTATTTCACAAACGTAAGTTTTGACGGTATCTTGAGTGGTGTTATACTAATGTTCTGGTCCTTTTCCATCACCCGATGGATACGTCATGTTGCCACACGTCCGTTTTTCTTTTGTATTTCATGTCAAACTTAGACTGATCGCTGTGTGCACATCGCATAGCGACTACTTTAATCAACCATGATTCTCAAACGTAAGTTTAGATGGTATTTTGAATATTATAATACTAAAGTTCTGGTCCTATTCTATCACCTCATATATACGTCATGCTGCCACACTTCCATTTTTCTAGTATTTCATGTAAACATTTGACTAATCGCTGTGTGCACATCGCATAGCGAGTACTTTAATCAACCATATTTCTCAAACGTAAGTTTAGACGGTATTTTGAATATTATAATACTAAGGTTCTGGTCCTATTCTATCACCTCATGTATACGTCATGCTGCCACACTTCAATTTTTTTAGTATTTCATGTCAAACCTAGACTGATCGCTGTTTGCACATCGCATAGCGATTACTTTAATCAACCATATTTCACAAACTTAAGTTTTGACGGTATCTTAAGTGGTGTTATACTAAAGTTCTGGTCTTTTTCCATCACCCGATGTGTACGTCATGTTGCCACACTTCCGTTTTTCTTTTATATTTCATGTCAAACTTAGAATGATTGCTGTGTGCACATCGCATAGCGACTACTTTATCAACCATATTTCTCAACCTTAAGTTTAGGTTGTATTTTGAATATTATAATACTAAAATTCTGGTCCTATTCTATCACCTTATGTATACGTCATGTTGCCACAATTCCGTTTTTCTCTTATATTTGATATCAAACTTAGACGGATTGTAAAGTGAACATTGCATAGCGACTACTTTAATCAACCATATTTCACAAACGTAAGTTTCGACGGTATCTTGAGTGGTGTTATACTAATGTTCTGGTCCTTTTCCATCACCCGATGGATACGTCATGTTGCCACTCGTCCGTTTTTTTTTTAAATTTCATATCAAACTTAGACTGATCGCTGTGTGCACATCGCATAGCGACTACTTTAATCAACCGTATTTCACAAATGTAAGTTTTGGCCGTATATTAAGTGGTGTTATACTAAAGTTCTGGTCCTTTTACATCACCCGATGTGTACGTCATGTTGCGCACTTCCGGATTTCTTTTGTATTTCATGTCAAACTTAGACTGATCGCTGTGTGCACATCGCATAGCGACTACTTTAATCAACCATATTTCACAAACGTAAGTTTTGACCGTATCATAAGTGGTGTTATACTAAAGTTCTGGGCTTTTTCCATCACCCGATGTGTACGTTATGTTGCCACACTTCCGTTTTTGCTTTTGTATTTCATGTCAAACTGAGACTGATCGCTGTGTGCACATCGCATAGCGACTACTTTATCAACCATATTTCTCAAACCTAAGTTTGGACGGTATTTTGAATATTATAATACTAATGTTCTGGTCCTATTCTATCACCTTATGTATACGTCATGTTGCCACACTTCCGTTTTTCTTTTATATTTGATATCAAACTTAGACGGATTGTAAAGTGAACATTGCATAGCGACTACTTTAATCAACCATATTTCACAAACGTAAGTTTTGACGGTATCTTGAGTGGTGTTATACTAAAGTTCTGCTCTTTTGCCATCACCCGATGTGTACGTCATGTTGCCACACTTCCGTTTTTCAGTTGAATTTCATGTCAAACTTAGACTGATCGATGTCTGCACATCGCAGAGCGACTACTTTAATCAACCATATTTCTCAAACCTAGGTTTAGACGGTATTTTGAATATTATAATACTAAAGTTCTGGTCCTATTCTATCACATTATGTATACGTCATGTTGCCACACTTCCGATTTTCTTTTATATTTGATATGAAACTTAGAAGGATTGCTAAGTAAACATTGCATAGCGACTACTTTAATCAACCGTATTTCACAAACGTAAGTTTTGACGGTATCTTGAGTGGTGTTATACTAATGTTCTGGTCTTTTTCCATCACCCGATGTGTACGTCATGTTGCCACACTTCCGTTTTTCAGTTGAATTTCATGTCAAACTTAGACTGATCGCTGTCTTCACATCGCAGAGCGACTACTTTAATCAACCATATTTCTCAAACCTAAGTTTAGACGGTATTTTGAATATTATAATACTAAAGTTCTGGTCCTATTCTATCACCTTATGTATACGTCATGCTGCCACACTTCCATTTTTGTAGTATTTCATGTAAAAAATAGACTGATCGCTGTGTGCACATTGCATAGTGATTTCTTTAATCAACCATATTTCTCAGACCAAAGTTTAGACGGTTTTTTGAATATTATAATACTAAACTTCTGGTCCTATTTCCTTATGTATAAGTCATGATGCCATATTTCCGTTTTTTTAATATTTGATATCAACCTTAGATGGATTAATAAGTGAACATTGCATAGCGACTACTTTAATAAACGATATTTCACAAACGTAAGTTTTGACGGTAACCTGAGTAGTGTTACACTAAAGTTCTCGTCCTTTTCCATCACCCGATTTGTACGTCATGTTGCCACACTTCCGTTTTTCTTTTGTATTTCATGTCAACTTAGACTGATCGCTGTGTGCACATCGCATAGCGACTACTTTAATCAACCATATTTCTCAAACGTACGTTTAGACGGTATTTTGAATATTATAATACTAAAGTTCTGGTCCTATTCTATCACCTCATATATACGTCATGCTGCCACACTTCCATTTTCTTAGTATTCCATGTAAACATTTGACTGATCGCTGTGAGCACATCGCATAGCGACTAATTTAATCAACCATATTTCTCAAACGTAAGTTTAGACGGTATTTTGAATATTATAATACTAAGGTTTTGGTCCTATTCTATCACCTCATATATACGTCATAATGCCACACTTCCATTTTTTAGTATTTCATGTAAAAATTTGACTGATCGCTGTTGCACATCGTATAGCGACTACTTTAATCAACCATATATCTAAAACGTAAGTTTAGACGGTATTTTGAATATTACAATACTAAAGTTCTGGTTCCTATTCTATCACCTCATGTATACGTCATGCTGCCACACTTCAATTTTTTTAGTATTTCATGTCAAACTTAGACTGATCGCTGTGTGCACATCGCAGAGCGATTACTTTAATCAACCATATTTCACAAACGTAAGTTTTGACAGTATTTTGATGGGTGTTATACTAATGTTCTGGTCCTTTTCCATCACCCGATGGATACGTCATGTTGCCACACGTCCGTTTTTCTTTTGTATTTCATGTCAAACTTATACTGATCGCTGTGTGCACATCGCATAGCGACTACTTTATCAACCATATTTCTCAAACCTAAGTTTGGACGGTATTTTGAATATTATAATACTAATGTTCTGGTCCTACTCTATCACCTTATGTATACGTCATGTTGCCACACTTCCGATTTTCTTTTATATTTGATATGAAACTTAGAAGGATTGCTAAGTGAACATTGCGTAGCGACTACTTTTATCAACCATATTTCACACACGTAAGTTTTGATGGTATCTTGAGTTTTGTTATACTAACGTTCTGGTCCTTTTCCATCACCCGTTGGATACGTCATGTTGCCACACTTCCGTTTTTATTTTTTATTTCATGTCAAACTTAGAATGATTGCTGTGAGAAACATCGCATAGCGACCTCTTTAATCAACCATATTTCTCAAACCTAAGTTTAGACTGTTTTTTTAAATATTATATAACTAAAGTTCTGGTCTTATTCTATTACCTTATGTATACGTCATGTTGCCACACTTTCGGCTGTCTTTTATTTATGATATCAAACTTAGATGGATTGCTAAGTGAACATTGCGTAGCGACTACTTTTATCAACCATATTTCACACACGTAAGTTTTGATGGTATCTTGAGTTTTGTTATACTAAAGTTCTGGTCCTTTTCCATCACCCGTTGGATACGTCATGTTGCCACACTTCCGTTTTTATTTTTCATTTCATGACAAACTTAGAATGATTGCTGTGAGAAACATCGCATAGCGACTTCATTAATCAACCATATTTCTCAAACCTAAGTTTAGACTGGTTTTTGAATATTATAATACTAAAGTTCTGGTCTTATTCTATTTCCTTATTTATACGTCATGTTTCCACGCTTCCGGTTGTATTTTATATATGATATCAAACTTAGACGGATTGCTAAGTGAACATTGCAAAGCGACTACTTTTATCAACCATATTCCAAATACGTAAGTTTTGACGGTATCTTGAGTGGTGTTTTTCTAAAGTTCTGGTCCTTTTCCATCACCCGATGTGTACGTCATGTTGCCAGACTTCCGTTTTTCTTTTGTATTTTATGTAAAAATTAGACTAATCGCTGTGTGCACATCGCATAGCGACTACTTTAATCAACCATATTTCTCAAACCTAAGTTTAGACGGTATTTTGAATATTATTATACTAAAGTTCTGGTCCTATTCTATCACCTTATGTATACGTCATGTTGCCACACTTCCGTTTTTTTTTATATTTGAAATTAATCTTAGACGGATTTCTAAGTGAACATTGCATTGCGATTAATTTAATCAACCATATTTCACAAACGTAAGTTTTGACGGTATCTTTTGTGGTGTTATACTAAAGTTCTGGTCCTTTTCCATCACCCGATGTGTACGTCTTGTTGCCACACTTCTGTTTTTCCTTTGAATTTTACGTCAACCGTACACTGATCGCTGTGTGCACATCGCATAGCGACTACTTTAATCAACCATATTTCTAAATCCTAAGTTTAGACTGTATTTTGAATATTATAATTCTAAAGTTCTGGTCCTATTCTATCACCTTATGTATACGTCATGTTGCCACACTTCCGTTTTTTTTATATATGATATCAAACTTAGACCGATTGCTAAGTGAACATTGCGTAGCGACTACTTTTATCAACCATATTTCACAAACGTAAGTTTTGACGGTATCTTGAGTGGTGTTATCCTATAGTTGTGATCCTTTTCCATCACCCGATGTGTACGTCATGTTGCCACACTTCCGTTTTTCTTTTTTATTTCATGTAAAAAATAGACTGATCGCTGTGTGCTCATCGCATAGTGATTTCTTTAATCAACCATATTTCTCAGACCAAAGTATAAGCGGTTTTTTTAATATTATAATACTAAAGTTCTGGTCCTATTTCCTTATGTATATGTCATGATGCCATATTTCCGTTTTTTTAATATTTGATATCAAACTTAGATGGATTGCTAAGTGAACATTGCAAGCGACTACTTTAATCGACCATATTTCACAAACGTAAGTTTTGACGGTATCTTGAGTGGTGTTATACTAAAGTTCTGGTCCTTTTCCATCACCCGATGTGTACGTCATGTTGCCACACTTCCGTTTTTCTTTTGTATTTCATGTCAACCTTAGACTGATTCCTGTGTGCACAACACATAGTGACTACTTTAATCAACCATATTTCTCAAACCTAAGTTTAGACGGTATTTTGAATATTATTATACTAAAGTTCTGGTCCTATTCTATCACCTTATGTATACGTCATGTTGCCACATTTCCGTTTTTCTTTTATATTTTATATCAAACTTATACGGATTGTAAAGTAAACATTGCATAGCGACTACTTTGATCAACCATATTTCACAAACGTAAGTTTTGACAGTATCTTGAGTGGTGTTATACTATAGTTCTGGTCCTTTTCCATCACCCGATGTGTACGTCATGTTGCCACACTTCCGTTTTTCTTTTGAAATTCACGTCAAACTTAGACTAATGTGCGCACGTGATCGGGAGCGGGCTCGGAACATTCCGAGCCCGCTCCCGATCACGTGCGCACGTTTTAATTTGATGTTTTCGTGTTCCCACACTTCCGTTTTTCTTTTATATTTGATTTCAAACTTAGACGGATTGCTAAGTGAACATCGCATAGCGACTACTTTAATCAACGATATTTCACATAAGTAACTTTTGACGATATTTTGAGTGGTATAATACTAAAGTTCTGGTCCTATTTCATCCCCCTATGTGTACGTCATGTTGCCACACTTCCGTTTGAGAAATATGGTTGATTAAAGTAGTCGCTATGCAATGTTCACTTAGCAATCCGTCTAAGTTTAATATCAAATATAAAAGAAAAACGGAAATGTGGCAATATGGCGTATAAATAAGATGGTACAATAGGATCAGAACTTTAGTACTATACGATTCAAAATACCGTCTAAACTTACGTTTGAGAAGTATGGTTGATTAAAATAGTCGGTATGCGATGTGCACACAGCGATGAGTCTAAGTTGGACATGGAATACGAAAGAAAAAAAGAAGTGTGGCAACATGACGTATACATAGGGTGATAGAATAGGACCATAACTTTATTATTATAAAACACAAGATACCGTCAAAACTTACGTTTGAGAAATATGGTTGATTTAAAGTAGTCACTACGCTATGTTCACACAGCGATCCGTCTAATTATTAGATGAAATACTAAATAAAACCGGAAGTTTGGCAACATGACGTATACATAATGTGATGGAAAAGGACCAGAACTTAGTATTATATCACTCAAGTTACCGTCAAAACATACGTTTGGGAAATAAGGTTGATGTAGTCGCTATGCAATGTTCACTTATCAATCCGTCTAAGTTTGAAATCAAATATAAAAGAAAAACGGAATCGTGGCAACATGACGTATACATAAGGTGATAGAATAGGACCAGAACTTTAGTATTATAATATTCAAAATACCATCTATACTTAGGTTTGAGAAATATGGTTGATTAAAGTAGTCGCTATGCGATGTACACACAGCGATCAGTCTAAGTTTGACATGAAATACAAAGGAAAAAAGGAAGTGTGGCAACATGACGTATACATAGGGTGATAGAATAGGACCATAACCTTTGTATTATACCACTCAAGATACCGTCAAACTGTACGTTTGTGAAATATGGTTGATTAAAGTAGTCGCTATGCAATGTTCACTTAGCAATCCGTCTAGGTTTGCAAATATAAACGAAAAACGGAAGTGTGGCAACATGCCGTATACGTAAGGTGATAGAATAGGACAAGAACTTTAGTATTATACTATTCAAAATACCGTCTAAACTTAGGTTTGAGAAATATGGTTGATGAAAGTAGTCGCTATGCAATGTTCACTTATCAATCCGTCTAAGTTTGAAATCAAATATAAAAGAAAAACGGAAGTGTGGCAACATGGCGTATACATTGGGTGATGGAATAGGACCAGAACTTTATTATTATACCACTCAAGATACCGTCAAAACTTACGTTTGTGAAATATGGTTGATTAAAGTAGTCGCTATGCAATATTCACATAGCAATCTGTCTAATTTTGCAAATATAAAAGAAAAACGGAAGCATGGCAACATGCCGTATACATAAGGTGATAGAGTAGGACCAAACTTTAGTATTATAATATTAAAAATACCGTCTAAACTTAGGTTTGATATATATGGTTGATCAAAGTAGTCGCTATGCGTAGGGCACACAGCGATCAGTCTAAGTTTGACATGGAATACAAAAGAAATACGGAATTTTGGCATCATGACGTACACATCGGGTGATGCAAAAGGACCAGAACGTTAGTATAACACCACTCAAGATACCGTCAAAACTTACGTTTGTGAAATATGGTTGATTAAAGTAGTCGCTATGCAATGTTCACTTAGCAATCCGTCTAAGTTTAATATCAAATATAAAAGAAAAACGGAAGTGTGGCAACATGAGGTATTTAAATCATTCGATCAAACCAGTAAAAGTTAATACATTCAAAACAGTAAAAGTTAATGATTTTTCCCTTCTCTTTGTGGTTAATTTTTATAAACATTAATTTAAAAATAAACGAGAAAAAACCTGTAAGTGTTGAAGTGTCATGGATAGTTATACAATGTGTTGCTTAATTTTTGTTAAGTAGGAGGCTATTTTGGCTAAAACTTAAACATAAAAAGAAAACAAAACTACATAGCAGCGAGGCCCAAAAGAGCAGAGAATTTTGTGCTGAGTATTGGATTATAGTAAAGTTAAAGGGAACGGTAGGGGATTCCACAATTGGAGATAAGTTTCAAGTTTGAAAGTGATTAAAAAAGTAACTATGACTGGATGATTTAATGTTATTCCTGAATTAAGTTATAAACTTAAAATGTAAACATAACATTGAGTTTTAATTTATAGTTTTACGTCAATTAATTTTCTTTAAAAAAGATAGATTGATTTTATTTTGCAAATGATTTCTCCTACTTTTTGACAAATAGGGCCGCCCAGTACCCCCTTTAGCGCCCCTTAGGCCCTGGCGCCCTAGGCGGTCACCTAGTTTGCCTATATGGCGGGCTCCGTGACCGGCTCGGTTTAATATTCATTACATACTTCATACAGCACAGCTGTTTTTGAAAGCATACAATCCCATTCGTTCCAGTGCTCTCTCTGTTGTTGTATATTAAAAAAATTGAGAGGCAAAGTTATTTCCCTTTGCTTTTAAAATAATTTTTAAGATCTCAGACGCGTTAAAATTATATTTTTGATTACAATATATTTATTTGACAAATCATAAAAGCTAACATTGATACAATATAATTTCCTTGATGTGACATACTTTTCATGCATCTTGTCCTTTTTTGCAAGTCATTAAATTTCCCTTATACGGACTGCCGAATTTACAGTACTTAAAAGTAATATGAAATTTGAAATTTGTTATATTTTCGTGATATTTTGTTCTAAAGAAATTTCTTAAAACCACACCTCGAGGGCTTTGAAAGTTTTAAAGTAAAATCTTACATAAAATTAAACAATGTAACAAACAAACCCTATTTAAATGCAAGCAGATGTGGAGAGAAAAAATTGAGCAACAAATGATATGGAGCTGTTTCAGCAAACTATATAATGGTGGTCCAATAATGTAAATTAAAACATTTAAGTAAGAAGTTGAAAAACCCCACATCAGCAATATAATTGACATGAGAGACGTCCTGCCTCAACTATGTAAATATTGAATTACATTTGTTGAATTAAATATTTAGTTATTTAATATTTAATTTATAAAAAACATTTGATTTGAAAATTAAAAACAACCCTGAATCCAAAAAAGGCATAAATTTATTTCGAATTACTTTTGTTCAGCCGAAAAACGACACTTTAAAAATTAAATTATTGTGTTACTGGATGCACAAGATCAACAGTTAATAGAATCTGACTCGTTTTTTGAAAACGATGAATGGAAGGCAACAATTTTTACTTGGCCACTTATGCAACTTACTCTAGGGGCTTCATTTTTAATTCCACACTTAGTCTTTTGGATAAACTACTAAGCGCAAAAATTGCGCTGAATTGTGTTGAGTTTTGGAATGAATAAATAGGTCCAATTGAAACAAATATCTAATCTTTAATATATTCTCATGTTATACTGTATAATCGATAAAGCTTGGTTACTGAACTCAGGGTCTATACGTTGTTGTTTTCAATTCAACTCAACTCAACTCAAAATTCGTTTATTTCCATTACATAATTACATTCAAGATAACATGGAAAATAGGAAATAATTTCCACGTAGGCAATGAAATGCCCGTGTGTGGAAATTGAGTTGCTTATCACAAAAGAAACAACAAGAAGAATTTCTTTTAGCTTGGATTTGTTCACTGCTTTTGCTCGTCAGTTTCACTCAATCGTATAACTTTGATTTGTACAATTGCAGGTTCTGCGACCTAAGTTGGAGCGTCTATTAAAGGTACTTTGGAGAACAAAAATTCAATAAAATTTGCCAAGATATTAATAGTTTTACATTATCAGCATTAATATTACTTCTGTACTAAAATATAAAATTATATACCTTGCACTTAACATTTTTATTGTATATTTTACTTTAAATAAAAAATTTTTCTACCCCTGCATGGAAATAATCACATTGTCACACTATAAAAAGTACGCAAAACGGTTCATTTTCGCTTTCATTTCATTCCCGCTCGCTAAATCAGGGTTACTTGAAATTTTGAATAGGTTAAGGTGGAAGGGAGATAACTATAACGTCAAACACTAACGACCAGTTTCTATTGGTCAGAAATCCAATGACACTCACCATATTCTAAATTCTAGTTGCCTTGTTCTATATAAGATGATTTCATTGTCACACCGTTTCTATCTCAACTTCCGGTTCGTTCCAATAGAATAAGCAAACATAGCCTCAATGAACTTTTGTGTACAGGTTAGTTATTAAATTAAAATGTTTCAAATGGTGGTAGGAAAAATATTCTGTCTATAACGAGCACAAATAGTCATTGCCGCTCTCGAAATGTTTGGCCGCACACAGCTAACGCTTCCTACGGCCATCTACAATTCTCGAGCGGCAATGATATACTTTGCGCTCTCAATACACAAATGGCTATTTCTAGCCTTACTTAGTATTTTTTTATAAATAATTTATATCCAATTATATTTGTTCCAAAGAAATAACAGAAAATGTTTTGATAAGTATCTTGAAAAATTTTAAACCAAAAAGCTCTACAGGAATAGATAATATTAATATGAAAATGGTGAAGTACTGCCAAGTGGAACTTGTCAAACCAATGGTCCATATAATCAACTCCTCACTGAGGTCCGGAATCTTTCCGGATGGCAGCAAAATGGCGAAAGTCAGACCAATCTTCAAGAAGGGGGATGAGTTCGAGGTGTGCAACTATCGTCCGATATCACTCCTCCCCATTTTTTCAAAATTGTTAGAAAAAGTGGTTTGCGAGCAGCTTGTGACCTACTTGGAGGGTAATAACCTGCTATGTGGGAAGCAATACGGCTTTCGTAAATCAAAATCAACTAAATTGGCACTAATTGATTTTCTAAACGACTGTATTGATGCGATGGATGCAGGAGAGTCAGTAATAAGCTGCTTTGCTGACCTATCAAAAGCATTTGATTGTGTTGATACAGACATATTGCTCAGGAAGCTGATGAGTCTGGGAATCAGTGGCCTGGCAATAAATTGGGGTAAATCATACATGGGGAACAGATCACAAGTTACAGAAATATATAATGAGACAACCAATAGAATCCAATCAGTTAGATCCACACAAAAACAAATTATAGCAGGTGTGCCCCAAGGATCAATACTTGGGCCCCTGTTATTTTTAGTTTATATAAATGATGTCACAGTAAAAACGCCAGAAGAGAATCTTTTCATTTTTGCCGATGATACAACCCTGATCACCAAAAACAGAGATTTGGATACTCTAGAACAAGAATCCTTTTTCAAAATAAACGAATTGGCGCAATTTTTCGAGGAAAACCGGCTTAAGTTGAACCCAGACAAAACAAACTATCTCTGTATTCAAACTGATCAAAAGCGGCAATCAAAATTTAATAGAGTACCAAGCCTACAGATTGGTGATGTAGAGTTGTGTCAGGCTCAGTCAGCAAACTTTCTGGGTGTGGTGTTGGACGATGGTTTGAGCTGGAGTGAGCAGTTGGTGAGGATCAAAGATAAAATGGCGAAGGGGACCTTTGTCTTGAGGACTCTCAGGGCATTGGATAACCTAAGCCTGTTGAAGGGTGTTTACCACTGCTTACTCGCGTCGCACATCTCGTACTCCATCGCGATCTGGGGTGCCTCGGAAACAAATTTAAAACAAATTTCCACATGTCAAAAAAAAGCTTTAAGAGCCATGCTCAAACTACATCCAAGGGAACATTGCAGGGAGCATTTTGTCTCATTGGGAATTTTGACAGTTCCTTGTCTTTACATCTATGAAATTTCAGTATATGTTAAATCTTTTCTTCCGGAGTATATAAATATAACCCATAGTTACAACACTAGATTTAAGAACAATTTCTCTGAACAGCACAATCTTAAACTTTATGAAAAAAACCAGAGTATATAGGTAGGAAAATTTTTCAATCACTTCCAAAGAAAATACAGACAATAGACAAGATAATCAAATTCAAGAGTGAGCTAAAGTGTTTCCTCATCCAAAACTGTTTTTACAGTTTGGATGACTTTTTCTCCCTCAGAGCCAGCCAAACAAACCAAATCCCACCTTAGGCCTAAACCTAACCTACCCTTCCCTCCCCTTGGGAAGAGGATGACGCTCCCAAAGCTCAGGAAGAGCCTACGGGAAAGAGGATCAAGTATCAAGTAAGTATGTATCAAGTGTTTTTTGTTTATTCGGTTTGTATCCACGTATTTTGTTTAAACTTTTTTACTATCTAGTAAAAGTTTGAATTGAAATCATGTCAAATTCGTCATGCCATAGGCCTATTTAAAATCCCTTAGTTATTTTCTAACCAGAAAATCAAAATGGCTCGTTGGTTCAAATAGACGTCCTATCAATCTGATTCTCAATTTGTTTTTCGAGGGATTATTAATATGAGGCATACCTAAGGTGACCAGATTTTGGTACAGCCAAAACGGGACGCCGACCTCCGGGGGGGCCGGGGGCTCTCCCCCGGAAAACTTTTGAAAAATTAGGGGCATTTTGGTGCGTTTTTACACTCTTTCAGATTGAAAATATGTGCTAGACTCCAGTTCATCTTTGCCATTAATTTTAAGTTACCAGGAAACTACAAAATAACCGAAAAAATTTACTTAAGTGTGATTTTACATTAAAACGTATTTCCAAACCCCCCAAAAAATTAGGGGGTTCCAGGGGTCCCCCCGGAAAATTTTGAAAAATTAGGAGAATTTTTGTTGTTTTTAGACTTTTTCAGATTGAAAATATGTGCTAGACTCCAGTTCATCTGTTATTAATTTTAAGTTACTAGGAAACTACAAAAGAACCGAAAATTTTATTTTAGATTTTTTAAATATTAAATCATATTTTTTAAGTATTTTTCTTACCAAACGGGACAAATGGGCGTCCCGAGAGAGTTCGTCGGGACAATGGGACACGTCGCTAAAAAACGGGACTGTCCCGTTCAAAACGGGACGTCTGGTCACCGCATACCCTATACGTTTTCATAATGATAGAACTAATGTATTCGTAATTTCCATAAATCGAATGAGGTATATATAGCATAACATATAAAGATGTGGTTGTTAAATAAAAAACATATAGAATCTTAAAATAGAAGATTTTTAAATAAGGGTATATAGATGCTACATTAGGTGAGCTGGCACCTCCAATGATTGTTACCTAAATCCACGCATGTCTACTTTCGAGTATATGAGATATATAGAATCAAAGTGCACATGTTCCAAAAAAATTCGAAATTGAGATAGCGGTGTAATTTTTTTGTCTCGTTGCCATGCACACAGCTGTGCTTATAGTTTGTTCCAAAAAAATCATGATCCAATAATAATTTAGTGTTGAAAAGTAAGGTTGGCAACACATCTCACATGTTCCACTGGAACATGTGAGTTTTGGCAGACTAAGAAATCAGCCAAGTCACGTGACTCCTCTCGACCAATAAAAACACAGCTGAGATGTAAACAACCAACTGAGCTGTAACCTATTACCTATAAAGGTCATTCCGAAACTCACATGTTCCAATCCAGTGATTTTCAAAACTCACATGATCCTCATAATTCCTCGAGACAGTTCCTAAACTCACATGTTCCAAAATATTTATCATTTTTTACCATGATAACGTGAAAATTTGATATTTTTGACTGTTTTAATGAATTTATGCTATAGTTTTCCATTGAATCCACTCCTCTGTGTATTTAGTATGCTGTTAGAAATATATTAGGCTAGTTTTTCCCAATTTGCCAAAATTGAAGATTTTGGATCATGTGCACTTTGATTCTAACCTCCTCATATGTTCATCCATATGAGGATACCTTAGTTTAATTAGTTTCATAATTTCATTATAAATAAAATTTAAGACTCACCGTAATTAAAATCCAATTAACTTATCACGAATGGGAAGTGGTTATTTTACAAGCACCCATGTTGCAAAAAACATTTTTGTATATAATAACAAACATTCTTAAATACTAAATAACAATAAAAACATTTGTAAAACATTTGTAAGTATGCTGTAACGTGGGAAAGGTGCTGGGTTATCTATTTCTAGAGCTTGTATTGTTGGTACTCATATTAATTTGTTTGTCTTCTTTTTGTTTGACATTTTTACGGTTTGAAATATTTTGCCTTGAAATTTCAGTCTTGTTTGAGCCACTTGACGTTGGTGCCTTGATGTCTTGTCTGACAGGGAAGTATTCTTGATTCCCTGTATAAAAAAAAGTAAATATCGATTAACAGTTAAAAAGAAACGCCATTTGAAATCTTAAAATACAACTTACAAATCATCAAAATTACAATAGCAAAATTGTATGGAATTTGATGAAATGTAAACTCTTTTAGGTCATATTGAAACATAAAATTGCATTTAATCTCCAATTTCCAATTTTTCCAATTTTTTGTATAATATAGGTGGGTATTCAAGAAAATTTAAACTACCACATTACCATACTCTTTTGATTTGACACCATTTTGAACACTATATTGCTTACAGGGCCGTATTTCCCTATAGCCTGTCTCAGGTTAAGTTGAGGCAGACTACCTTACCGGAGGGGTTGACCAGGACAATGGCTGGGCCGGGAAACAGCGTAAACACTGTTTATAACAGCTGTTATAACAGCGTACACGGCGGCCGCACTAGGGGTCTTGGGCGGAAAAGGGGGCCTCTAGACGAAAATAGTGGGCGAAAAGCGCCGGCGGGCGGGGAAATCCCGTACCGCGTAGGCCCGTAAATGAGGCATTTCGAATTGATTCCATAAAAAAGTCATCACTTTTGCCGTAGGGGCCTCATTTTTGAATCCGCCCGGGCTTCCGGGGCCTTAATTACGGACCTGGTTGCTGATCAGGTTAATAATAATGGAGGTGTGATGGTTGGGTGGTTTGAACTTTGTAAAGAGGAAGTATTTGAGCATATTGTGTGAGTAGACTGGAGTTATTAAACAGACTCTTGCTATGCTGACTGAGTGACAGCTCAGGCTTTAAGTAGGTCAGGTAACAAGAGGCTGGGGGTCATTTGCTTAGGAGGGAGTTTTGGGTGTGTTGGAGGACCGAGGGGCCTCAGGGCTCGTGGCCCATCAAGCCAGGACCCATGTAAGTAATCTTAGTTTTTCAGTTCTTAACAATTTAAAGTGTAGATCTTTATATTCATACAAATTCCAGGCTGCTCACTCTTTGAGTTATCTTTGATTGTAATTTAATCTTTTTAATAATAAAAAATGAAAAGTGATAAGTGCTGTTTGTTGCTTTTTGAGTTTTAATTGCTTTAAAATCCTATTTTGTAAAGTAATTTAATTTGTTTAAGCACTTTGTTTAGCCTGATAATAAATGCTTTTAAATCTCAGCAAACATGTCTCTTATTTGTTGGAGCTACGTTCCCAATGTGGTCGTTTACGGGACTCCTTAGTTAACAGCCAACAGAGAGGTTTGTACACGTCACAGAGGCACAAAGGTAAGATTGATATCATGGGAAATCACTCTGTGAATGCACTACACACTTCTGATAACGAGTTCTCTTGAAGGCTGAGGGTGTCAAAGAAAAGTTTTTAATGTGTATGCTACATTACGTGAAGATATTATACAGTGTGTAAAAAAAGTCCGTCCCCCCCTCCTTAATTTTTTTGTTTGGTAAGACAAACGATTAACCTTTGGGGAATGATACTAACTCAACCCTAATTATTTTTTGACGTTACCAAAATTTTTGAGTGTCCCCCAAAAATGGGGGATTTTGGGGGCAAGTCAAAATTTTCAAATGCAAACCCCTTTCGAGTGACCCCTTATTTTAAAGAGCTTTAAGAAAATTGGCGATTGGTGGAGGTTGGAGGTCTCTAACGTGTTTCTATCAAAATTGGCAGCTTGTCAAAGTTTTGAATACGACTCCTAAAAACTTTGACAAGCTGTCAATTTGGATAGAAACACGTTAGAGACCTCCAATTTTCACCATTCATCTACTTTTTGAAAGCTCTTTAAAATGAGGGGTCACTCGAAAGGGGGAGTGTCCATTTTTGGGGGACACTCAAAATTTTAAATATCACCAAAAGAGACTACTTTTTCTTTTGGTAAAAATTTTCCTAGGCTCGTTTCATTTTCACGTCACCAAAGGTTAATTAAAACTCCAAATGCCCTAGACCCATGCCAGGTTTCAAGGATGTGTTGTATTCAAAACTTTGACAAGCTGTCAATTTGGATAGAAACACGTTAGAGACCTCCAATTTTCACCATTCATCTACTTTTTGAAAGCTCTTTAAAATGAGGGGACACTCAAAAGGTGTTTGCATTTGAAAATTTTTAGTTGCCCCCAAAATCCCCCATTTTTGGGGGACACTCAAAATTTTTGGTAACGTCAAAAAATAATTAGGGTTGAGTTAGTATCATTCCCCAAAGGTCAATTGTTTGTTGTAACAAACAAAAAAATTAAGGAGGGGGGAAGGACTTTTTTTTACACACTGTATGTTAGACTGTGAATAACCTCAGCAATGCCACCTAGGCAAGTCTACCTTTGAGATATTGTCCAGCTTATTACATGTGGAAGGAGATTTCCAGGGATGGGAAAGGTAAGCCATGGTAGTAGATCAGTCAGCCTCACCCTGAAGGAAGAAAAAACGGAACCACTCGCGAATCATCCTCTAACCCAATGACTTCCCAGCCCCCCTAAAAAAAAATACCCCCGTTGCAGCAGAGCTGCATACTCAGCGAATTTCAAATGCAAAACAACATATATCAATCAAACATAGCAAGATTTGACATGTTTTGGTAAGCTCCATAAGAATAACATGGGGAATGAGTATGCAGGTTTGCTGCTACAGGTATATTAAAACTGGGTGGTTTAAATTCAATATTTAGTAGATCTGAACTAGAAGAAGCTATTTACCAAGTTTTAACAAGATATGTTGAGAAATAACCGAGATATAGAATTTTACTTATTTCCCATAAGGTTAACATTGGGACAACGTACTGTGTTTACCACTTTCAATATCTCGGTAACCAATGGACATAGAGCAGTGATTCAAAATACTAAATTGTTTGTTTTTTTGAGCTGAATTCAATGGTGCCCACAAAAATTCGATAAATTTTATTTTTCTATGTAAAAAACTCAAAAAACCCATTTTTGGGGGGTTTATCCCCCTTTACCCCCCCTTCCGGTGGTCCAATCGGGCTGGTTCACGAACTCGTCCAATTGATTACCATTTTACATGTCCGTACCAAATTTCATAAAGATCGGACCATTTTTGCGGCCGCTATCGTGCTAACAGACACATAGATATATATATATATATATATATATATATATATATATATATAAATTCAAACGAATAGTGATTTTTGCTTCTGGGGGCCCCAAAACGAAAAGTTATAGTGGTCCCGAGCTTAGGCCTTACCATGAGACCTACGGTAATAGCTTCTTCCCTATAGGGGAAATTCGCTAAAAGATAAGAGTCCCACATTGCCTACCGTAGGGGTGGATCAGGATGATTCGCTACTCCTACCGGGGCTCAGACTCGAATGTATATCCAAGCTTATCTGGGAATGAAAGTTCTTAGAGACCCAAGGACAAATCGGTCTGAATAGGAATCCTGTCAATATCGGGTAGCAAAACAGACATCTGGTACAGTGACAGCTTCCACAATAATGAGGTAGAGTAGGAGTCACCTAAATTGGTCAACTTAAGCATTAAATCCAGCTGTGCTGAAAACATAGCTGACGAACATCTGTTTTAGTATAGCACTTGCAGTAAAGGGGAAGTTCTGATGCAATATTACAACCGGAAGTTCTCTTGTGCAAATTAAAATATTACTCATGGGATTTTACAAATTAAGTATGTATTATCACAGAGGCATGATGTATCATGGATGCGGCTTGATAAATAGTCTTAGATTTTCTTATTAAAAAATATATGTATTATGTATGATGAAAAATAGGCGAGTTTATGAATAGCCATTACTACTTGCTGCATTTGAGTATCTGACAAGAAAGATTGTTTCATATCGCGTTCAAAACTTACCAAAATTGGTCTAGGAGAAAATAAACAAGCAGTTAAACAAACTAAAATAAATGTCAATCAAGAAATAGAATCAAATTAAACTTTACCGCTATGTAAAAAGGTTGAATGAAAATAGTAAATTCTAAAATTAGGTGATATTCTAAACATTCTATAACCTATAAGATCACTACGAATGACAACAAAACAATATTGTAAACAAACGCAACGTGGCGATTTGACAGTTCGGAGAAAATGTAAACAACCACCATGTGTAACCATTAATGTTTTTAATGTGACTTAAACAAAGATTTTCGATGAGATGATTAGTACATGCTTTGGTTAACTTAGGTGAATCCTACACTACCCATTATTGACCTCTGCACTAGAACAAACCAGTCAGAGAGCTGCCGTGCATCTATGTTAAGGTGACCAGATTTTGGAACAGCCAAAACGGGACGCCGACTTCCGGGGGGTGTGGGGGGTATCGAATACCCCCTACAAACAGAGGGGGGTCGGGGGCCCTCCCCCGGAAAATTTGGAAAAATTAGGAGCATTTTGGTGTGTTTTTACACTCTTTCAGATTGAATATATGTGCTAGACTTTAATTCATCTTTACCATTAATATAAAGTTACTAGAAAACTATAAAAGAACCGAAAAAATTTATTTAAGAGTTTTTTTATTAAAACGTATTTCCATAACCCCCACAAAGAGATGGGGTCCGGGGGTCCTCTCGCGGAAAATTTTGAAAAATTAGGAGCATTTTGGTGGGTTTTTAAACACTTTCAGATTGAAAATATGTGCAATACTCTAGTTCATCTTTACAATTGATTTAAAGTTACTAGAAAACTACAAAAGAACAAAAAAAATTATTTAAGATTTTTTTATTAAAACGTATTTCCATAACCCCCACAAAGAGATGGGGTCCGGGGGTCCTCTCGCGGAAAATTTTGAAAAATTAGGAGCATTTTGGTGGGTTTTTAAACACTTTCAGATTGAAAATATGTGCAATACTCTAGTTCATCTTTACAATTGATTTTAAGTTACTAGAAAACTACAAAAGAACAAAAAAATTTATTTAAGATTTTTTTATTAAAACGTATTTCTATAACCCCCACAAAGAGAGGGGGTCCGGGGGTCCTCCCTCGGAAATTTTTGAAAAATTAGGAGTATTTTGGTGGGTTTTTAGACACTTTCAGATTGAAAATATGTGCTATACTCTAGTTCATATTTACCTTTAATTTTAAGTTACTAGAAAAAAAAGAACCCGAAAATTTAAGTGTTTTTTTACTGTAAAACGTTTTTTAAAGTATTTTTCTTACCAACAACGTCAAAACGGGACAAATGGGCGTCCCGAGAGAGTCCGTCGGGACAACGGGACACATCGCTAAAAAAACGGGACTGTCCCATTCAAAATGAGACGTCTGTTCACCTTAATCTATGTTATGTGCAAGTGCATACCCTTTCTGTCGATGGAGGACTGCGGGTGGTTGGGACGAGGATGCCGGGGAGGAGGCGTTCTGTAGTACATGTCCTCGTATATCTTGCCGAGGTAGTCGTCTGCATGGTGGGTCACGTGGTGGACACCCCCGATGCTGGCGTGAGCCCCTGGGCTGCAACAGACCAATCGCAACACAGTAGATGGATAGTTTGACACTTGACACTACGACACTGTGACTGTATACTGAGTGGTCAAAAAGTCCCAGATCGGCTTTAGAAAAAGGCTTTAGACAAAAAGCCCCGGATTAGCCTACGAAACTTGTAACATGTCTCTTGGACACAAAATACTATTTTAGCACATGTTCTGTAACCCCCTTCCTCGTCAGGGGGACGGCCTACTAGGAGTCAGAAGGAAATCTTGAATGTAAGGATAGGTTGATATGTACATCGAATGAAAGCTATTTTTGAGTAGAATACAACGCTGCAAAGTCGACCTCAATCATATCACCTAATCCAAAATGGCGGCCGTTTAAATTTTTCTCAACTATTCTATTTTTAACTTCCTTAAAAATTCGATTTCGGACGTTCTTTCGAGACGCGGTTTGCGGTATTTTGTCGAAAATGGCATACCCTTTAAAATCGCCAACCGGCACTACTACGGCCGAGGTATGGGTTAAAATGAATCTACTAGCAAAGTGTTTGTCGCAAATCAAACTTTCAAATTTCTTAATATTAACACAAGGCACATTGATCTCCTGTACTCTCAAACTTGGAACTTAAGAGGGCTCTAAACCTTTGCCAAGCGGCTGAAAAACGCATCTCTGTATTACTAAAATTCTGAGATTATTAAAACACCTAGCGACCTCCGGTGAACGAGAACATGTTTTTCATTAAATGAACTAGGATATAAAACTTTTTTTAGGGTATTTAATTATTATTAGACATATTGTATTCAGGGTTAAACTTAGTGAAAATTGGTCATTTTATTCTACATAAACCATAACATTTAGAATAAAATGCGAACGTTGTTTTTGTTTTAAACCCTTTATTAGATATTCGAGATGATTTCCCGCTGGGTAGGACTTCAAAAAAACAAATAGTTACCTCGTAAATCGAGTAATTTGTGAGGGTTGTTTCTGAAAAGTGCTTCTCAAAACACCCCCGTACAGAGGACGCCCTGGCGAGCGTTGATGGAACTACGACCGCCGAGGAGACATTCGTCAGTGTCGCCAACCTGTTTCTCTGCCCATTGAGACATCGGGCGGGCGTGAATCCCAGGAAAGGGAAGGAAGCGGGGAGGGTTCTCTGTGTCTGTGTCCTTGAATCCAATGACTCTAAAGATACAATTTGTCCATCACACCATTTCGTCATTCTTGATATATAGGTAAATCAAATTTAAAATGACATTATAACCGGTCTTTAACCATTCAGAGAATATGCTATCAAATCAAAAATAATTAAACCTCATTGATTGGAATACTGTACACCAAAATTTGAACCAAATTAGACCTTCCTTAACAATAATTTGTTTAATCCAGTTAATTTTACAACAAAAAGTATAACTTCAATAATCGCAGGATTTTAAAGTTTGCAATCCCTATTGAGGTGCTGTGGATAGTTTCTGAAATATCGTAACTTATAAGTTGTTACAGAGCTATTCAAAGTCATTACTGTATTAGAGGTTTTCCATGGGCGTAATGCGGCAAGGAGGGGGGCGGCCGCCCCCCGAATAATTTGGAGGATATAACCATAGATAAAATATACCCTGCTGGGTATATTTTATCTATGATATAACGATATAACATTGTAATATAAGAAAAGTCGCATAATCACGATCACGACCATTTTTGCTGATTCTTTTAACCAGCGCGAAATGTAAGTACAGCACAGATGGCAATATTATTTTACACACTATTCCTGGATAAAAAATACACCCAAACAATTTAGATTTTAATGTAAAATATAATTGACATTGTTACGGCTATAAATTCCCAAAATGTTGGCGAATTAGAATGTTTACTTCAATTACAACTCAAAAATATCGATTTTATGCGAGAAAGATACTTAGTTCAAATATAGATACAAATTGATTATAAGGGAGCGGTGCAGTTTTACAACCCGTCACTCAAAAGCTTCTCGGCATCGTAATAATCCTTTTGACATACGCCGCCCCTGTCTTCCCTGGCCACACCGCACTGTCGCCTTTTGTAGTTGGCAAGGCTGACGGGCATACTCGTTTTGCGCACACGATCAATGCATACTGCACTAATGGCCTGACCGCAGGTTTAAATAAGATGGTCACGAAACGAAGACACACACATATCTGTTATTAATATAAATACCCCCGTTGCAGCAGACCTGCATACTCAGCGAATTTCAAATACAAATTAACACATTTCAATCCATGACATGTTTTTTGTAAGCTCCATAAGAATAACATGGAGAATGAGTATGCAGGTTTGCTGTAACAGGTATGTTAACTGGGTGGTTTTAATTAAATACAGTATTTAATAGATTGATATGAACTAGAAGAAGCCATATTCCAAGTTTTATCATAATAGTATATTTTAACATATTATGTTAAGAAATAAGAAAGATATAGAATTTGTTTTATTTCCCATTGGGATAACATGGGGAATGAATATTCAGGTTTGCTGCCACAAAAATAGACATATTATTGGGGATTTAAGACTACTAAAAAACTTATACATTAGATGTCATCTATATAAAATTTAATTCCAATCGGACCATTTTGCGACCGCTATTTTTTATATTATTTAGAGTTGTATTTATTTATACAGTTTTATTTTATTCTGTCCAGTTCAAGTTGGCCGGTGGACCCGGGACTACCTGAGGCCACCCCTATAATCCCTCGCCACGTCCGGCGGGGCTGTCCGCTGCCTAGGCGATGAGTCACCTACTGGCTGTGTTTATAAAATGATACACCTTTTTTACAGAATAATAATTTAACATTTTTAAAAGCATACTTGAAATATACTACAAAATTTATGAAAAGTGATATAAAATTCGACCCAGATAGACTTATTACCAGGTTTGTTCGTTTATAAACATGAGATCAAATGCTATAATACTAGGTCGAATTTTATATCACTTTTCATAACTTTTTTAGTAGATTTGAAACATGATTTAAAAAATTTTAAATTATTATTCTGTTAAAAAAGTGTACCATTGTATAAACACAGCCATTGTTGTGTACCATTATTGTTGGTGATTCATCGTCTAGGCAGCGGACAGCCCCGCCGGACGTGGCGAGGGATTACAGGGGTGCCCTCACGTAGTCCCGGGTCCACCGGCCAACTTGAACTGCACAGAATATGAGTGTTATTCAATGATCCAATTTTAATTGTTTAATGACTTGTTATATATAATATGTTATTTATTCAGTAAATTTTAATTTATATTATGCCCGCTTTGAAATATTACTTTATTTTGTTGCACATATTTGATGCTTCAATTGTACGCTCTAGCGATGAGGTTTAGTTGCTTCTTTGTTTTTGGTTTATGTTGTGTCTTTGTTGGTTTATGTTGTATATTTCGAGCATTGTGTCACCATTTTGGCCAGTCAGTGCCTTTTTGTAGATTTAAAAATAAATTTGTTTCCCGACAACTTCTCAAATAAATCGTTATATTATTAATTACTTTTCATCTACAATATTTTTTATTTAGTATTTTTTTATATTTTAGCCCGGTTTTAAACATTTCTGTATTCTTTGTACATAGTTGATGCTTTACTTAATTGAATGCTCTTGCAATGAGATTATCTCTTAATTGTTTTTCTTTATGTTGTATATTTCGAGCATTGTGTCACAATTTTGGCCAGTCAGTGTCCTTTTTGTAGATTTAAAAATAAATTTGTTTCCCGATAACTTTTTAAATAAATCGTTATCTATATTATTAATACGCTACATGAAAACTTTGATACGATTAGGCTTTTTTATTTTAAGACTTACTCCCCACATATTATACATCAAAACACGCGTCTCTATGTGCAGATTCCCGAAAGCATCTTTAGATTTTTAATTTTGGCAATATAACATGAAAAAAGTGCGAAAAACTTATTATAAAATAAACTGTGTTTGACAGAAGCGAATCTGATCAGCTGTGTGGGATTTAAAATAGCCTATGTAGATCACAGGCCAAGAAAACAAATTTAGATATCAAAGTAGTTTAAAACTCAGCCCAGCTGTTTTTTTTTAATTTGAACAAAAATTAATTAATTTTATTTGAACGAGACGACGAAAATTTGTTGTGATCGGACACTTTATATTCTTTCAAACATAATAAGAATGAGTCGACGAAGAAGTTTTGTAGCGGTCGGACACGGAGGGGCAATGTACGGGAAGGTGTGCAAACAGAAGCTTCATACGCGGAGCTGGGACAATTAGTGGAAAATTACACTGACAAAATCACACCAAGAAATCCAAGGATTCAGCAACATTCCTTTGGCGGGATGGCATTACCATGTCAGAAATGTGGCGCGTATGTAGTAAAATTAAATCTACTTACATCTCGACAAAGTGATTACATTCAAAGCCTTATTACTGTTACCGATAGACCGAGCAGAAACTGCAAAGAAAACATTAATTCCATGAACTCTGTGCTCGCTACGGTAAGCAAAAGAGCTATTAAATTGAAGAAAACAATGGTGGAGGGGTTTACATGTATAAAGTGTACGCAACAATTTATCACTCAATTATAGTACCTTTCAACCGTGAGGAGAACATTCTTTATATGCTCTGCATCTATGACAGACGTCAAAATTGGTGATCAAGAAAGAATGGTAAACAAAGCCAACGGCTCTTGCAGCAATAAACTCATGCACAGCTTGACTGAACACTTGGTTAAAGTTAATCCCTTAGCGCACATTTTCAACGTGAAGAGTTGCGTTCTGAAAAATACTCCTGATGAGCAGCATACACAACTCGGAATGCATTGTCTGATATCGAAAAGAATATTAGCTCCGATACAACGACATAACTTATAATGATGTTGCTATTATTTTTAGAGTAAACGATAGCGAACCACCAAGTGTGAGCGTAACTTGATTGTTTACCCGAAAGATAAGCCACTTAGAAGAGTACATATTCTTAAATTTTGCCTCGACCCAATGGCTGACCTGATGCTTTTTCCATATTTTCTATTTGAAGGAAGTGCACAACGAACATCGCTTACAATGCTGCAATACGCATCCTAATGAGTGCCTATTAGAGACACTTTCAGCACGCTACATCGTTCCAAAAACCTATTTTTACAGTAGATTGATTTACAGTAGATGTGTGCATAGAAGGCAGCCGATCATTTATAATTTAATTAAATCGTGCGAATTCACACGGGTTCACCTAGAATTATTAATTACTTTTCATCTACAATATTTTTTATTTAGAATTTTTTTCTTTATTATAGCCCGGTTTTAAACATTGCTGTATTCTTTGTACTTAGTTGATGCTTTACTTAATTGTATGCTCTTGCAATGAGATGATCTCTTAATTGTTTTCCTTTATGTTATATATTTCGAGCGTTGTTTACTCATTTTTGCCAATCAGTGTTCCTTTTCCATTTTTAAACATATAATATTTGTTTCCATACAACGTTTCAAATAAGTCGTTTGTTATTACTTTTCATCTACAATGTTTTTTATTTAGTATTTTTAACTATATTGCAGCGTGGTTTTAAACATTGCTGTATTTTTTGTACATATCTGATGCCTGCTTTTAGTACGTTCTAGCGATAGGCTTTTCGACTTTTAAAAATTCATAAAATTTATAGGTAATTTTGTTGGCATTTATACGTCATTTAGGTCATATATATCCGTTAAAGAGTATATGTTACAGCAGTTAATCAGTAATTCATGCTTGTTTGTAAATATATTTGTCTTTAATTGTATACACGTGTGAAAACTTGGTGTGTATTTAGTCATATGTTTTTAGTGATTGTTACACTCGGGTTACTTTTCATGTTAACAGTTAAGTTAAAATGTTGTAGTCTAATATGAAAAATTCTGTTCCATTTTACTGTACATTGAGTACAAAATCTATATGTAATACAGTCGGGTTTTTACTTCACAATAATTTGTTTTTCTTCATCCCTTATACAACATGATGCATTCATACATTTCAATACAAAGTATATTAGAGTTTATATATTTTTATCAATTCAAAGTGGTCGTGATAACCAGTTTGAGTTTGGGACTAAATTCAGATTCTCAAAGAGAATTTCGAAGGAACATAGAAGCAATGAGGTGAAAGTAAGACAAAACCCTGCCACCAGCGGTATCGGGAATTGGCGTTGTTCGTTCGTTCGTTCAACTTCCCCACGAATTCATGGACTCCCTAACAGTTGGCAGCAATGCGTAAAACCGGTCTGAGGGTAGCTCACCTAGCGCGGCCACTGGTGAAAATTGAAACTATGAGGAGCTGTGGTGGACACAGATCGTTGTACTCCTCTGTGGCCACGAACCTTTAGAGCCCTCTTAACCGCCGCATCAAATCTGAGAGAAAGTTTCCTCTCACTCCAAACGATCGAATGAAAATGGATGGATACTCGAGGAACACCAAGAAGGAACGGAACTCTATGTAATGTCACGGTTCTAAAAAACCACAAAACCTATTCCATGCTTTGTCACTGGAACCAACCGGATCGTGACAGTAATAGGTTCAATGTCCAAAAAAGGCAGGTGTACTACTGCGGCGAGACGGTCGCAGTTGTGACAGAGCCTTACCAGCTGCTCTACCCTGCCAGGGCTCATTTTACCGTATGAACAATTTTTTTTGTTAATTTCTGAAAATCGTACATCGCATAATATAATTTAACTAAATATTAGTTATCCTTTCTGCGGGCGAAGCCGCAGGTATTTGTTAGTATTATATGATTTGTGTATTTCTGGAAATAAAAAATCTATAACGTATACATACATACATACATACATATATATATGGCTTCTTATGCTATTATTTCTTTAAGATTTTGATAGATGTTACATAACGTACGAAGTAATCACATCTTGAAGAGTAATTCTTTTATTACAAAAGGCTAACATTTAAGTTTAAGAAACATAAGAAATGTCTCAAAAACGCTTTCTTCCATTAATCTCACTTAACAAATTATTTGAATTCGGGCAATTGTAAACTGAGCTATATAAAAACAATAAACACTGCCAAAACAAGGGTCTTAAATTCTCAATCTTCCCTTATTTGGCATAGTGAGTATCGAGCTAGCATTAACAAAATCGAAAAAATTAACAATTAACTCGAATATACTTTTAAATAAAAAGGAGTACGCGCATAAAAATAGCTTATCGTAGTTAAATTACAACTCAAAAGAAATCAATCGTTATCTGTGACATAACTAAATATTTAATATTTAGTTAACATATGTTTTCTGTTTTGGTATTGTTGTTTTTTATATAATTGAGATTCCATGTCTTAAACTATGTTGTGAATATGCTCGATTAAATAATCTGCTTATTTTAGTCGGTGTCAGAATGCAATGATTAAGAAGAAAGTAAATCCAAGATTTTGCATTGTGGGAAACAATGGAACCCTATACATTCGAAATTAAAATCATCTGGCCAAATTGCACCACCTAACAACAGACAATCTAAGAAATGGAGCAAGTTTACAATCCAATCCTTCACAGTACATAAACACACCATAAAAAACAGTTACACCACACTTTCTAAAAGACTATGTAACCGATTAAAAAATTTTCACTATTCCAAAGAAGGAGGGATGTTGCATAACTATCTATTTTAATATTTAGTTAAGATATGTTTTCTGTTTTGTTTTTATTGTTGTTTTTATACAGGGTGTTTTTTTAACGCAACCCAAAACTTTGTATAATCAGTAAATGATTATTAACCTCCAAGATCCCCGGATTCGACGCCATTATATTATTTTCTTTGGGGATACATAAAAAGTAAGGCCTACAAAAATAATGCTTAGGATACTGAGCACCTCAAAACAAACATGACGAATTTAATGCAAGAGATTCAAAGAGGTGCCTTGCAACACGTGTTCGGGAATTTGTGGAGAGAACACAAATTTATACAAACGCCAAGAGCGTGTAATTGAACACATAATGTAAACTTAACGTGATCAAACTTAAATAATAGGTTGTATAGAATATAAAAATTGACAGAACAATACTCATTTTATATTTATGTGTGCATTATTAAATCTTAAAAATTGGTTGCGTTTTATAGAAAATACCCTGTATAATTGAGAATCCATGTCTTATTAAACTATTTTGTGAATATACCGGATTAAATAATTTACTTATTTTAGTTTACCTGTTTAAGGAATCGATGTAGTCCTGCTCGGTGAAATCGTTAGGCTGTTCGTCGTAGCTGTCGTAGTGGGACTGAGGTTTAGGGCTTCGCCCCGGAGGGTCGTCGGTGATGTTGCCCAGGAACGGACTCGGCCTGAAGTCCGCGGGCACGCTCGCGTAGGCGCCGTCGTAGTTGACTGGAGGGTGGTAGCTCTGCTGGTGTTGCGGCTGTCTGTACGCCACAGGGAGAGTCTTCCGCGGGGGCGTCGGCCCTGCTACGTCACGGTCGGTGGTGTACCCGAGGACCGCGGGGCCCGGTCTACCGGCCAACACTTTGTCTGGTCGAGGCTTCACCTCGGGCGGTCGAGGTCGCCTGTCCCGGTCCTCAACGAACGCGGGCTCGGCGCTGTACTGCCTGAAGGTAGGGTTGGCCGAATATACAGGGTGTCCGGAAATTATGGAAAAATTAGTATACGATAGTACAGGTAAAAATAAGAAAAAAAGTTTTTGTAAACATAGGTCCTAAAAGTGCTTCGTTTTTTGTCTGTGTGTTTGTGATTTTTACATATTTAATCATATCTCACGAACCTCTTAACGTATAATTTAAAAACTTGGTAAGTGGATGACCACAATTAGGAACTATTTTTGTAAGGAGTACAGCAATAAAATTTCTACTTTGTACCATTTCAAAATGGTGACTGTATTTTGTTTTCAAAGCTAAATATCAAAAACCGTAAATTTTAGAAAAATTTTACATGAGACAAAAAAGTTGCTAAATTTAATCCGGCTAACGCTGATGTTAAGATTATGATGATCGGACTACTAATAATGGAGAAACTTCAACTTTTCTGAATAAAAACTAATTTTTTTATAACTTATTGTCTAAAATTTGTATGTTTTTATTCGGAAAAGTTAAAGTTTCTTCGTTATTAGTAGTCCGATCGTCATTATCTTAATATCAGCGTTAACTGGGTTAAATTTAGCAACTTTTTTGTCTCTTGTGCAATTTTTCTAAAATTTACGGTTTTTAAGATATTTTAGCTTTGAAAACAAAAATAGTCGCCATTTTGAAATAGTACAAAGTAGAAATTTGATACTTCTTACAAAAATAGTTTTAATAGTGGCCATCCATATACCAAGTTTTTAATTTATACGTTAAGAGGTTCATGAGATATGATGAAATATGTAAAAAACATAAACAGACACACAGACGGAAAACGAAGCATTTTAGGACGTAGGCCTATGTTTATAAACTTTTTTCTTATTTTTACCTCAACTATCATATACTACAGTATTTTACCATAATTTCCAGACACCCTGTATTAATAGGCTATTAGATTTTTCGTATTAGATATGTAAAAGTAACTGATTTCCAAAGTACCTAACTGATATGAGATTCTGACTAATACTAATACATCTTTGCCTTATTCATTCTTCACTCAACACATTAATAATTAATTTGACTTCCTGTTTCTTTCATCCCTTGAATTGACAAAATAAAAGAGGTAAATTTTCCTAATATGATTTAAAAATAAAGTGAGAGTTATGTAATATAATTTCTAGCTGATTCAAGGCGGTCGTCAGGCATGATATATCAGATTCTTCATTTTATGTATTACGAATTTTTAATATTGTACCAATATATTAGGTCTTACAAAATAAAAATAAATTGTAAAGAGTAATTTTAAAATATTATGTCTATTTAATATCATAGTGACTGTTTTAAAAACAGTAGTAATAGTACTGCATACAATTTTTTAAGTATAATAACTAACAGCAACAAATTTATTGTTGCTATGGTCATATGTTGCTGTTATGTTTACATGTAATTACGTTAATTGTTTTAAATCCTGGTGATTTTCAATTGAAATATTTTTTAAATCGATATAAATCTATTTCTAACAGGTTTTTATCTGTTTAAGGCTCAATCTTTAGCCGAAGCTTATCAAAACTGTAAACTGATAACGTAATAGGTTTTTTTTAGGTATAATAACTAACAGCAACAAATAAACAAGTAATTACGTTATTTTTTAAAATCCTGGTGATTTTCAATTTTAATATTTATTAAATCGATATAATTCTATTTCTGACTGGTTTTTATCAGTTTAATGCTCAATCTTTAGCCAAAGCTTATCAAAACTGTAAACTGATAACGTAATAGGTTTTTTCAACTAATACTTCCTTGTAACTAATATGTTTTCAACTAATATCTCAAAATATCCAATACGGCACATCCCTACCTGAAGGACTGGTAGTGGCGGGCGAGCTGGGGGAGCTGGGTGTGCTGGGCGAGCTGGGGGTGCTGGGGGTGGTCGCCTACCACCACGGGGAAGGGGATGAGCAACTTGTAGTCGCCGCCGGCGGCCGCCACCACGAGGGCGGGTCGCTTGTCCACGTCGGTCACGAAGGGCCGCCCGGAGTCCGCGTGCTTGCCGACTACCAGGGGGTAGAGATCATCCGCCATGACGATGCCGATGGGGAAAGCCCCTGGAGTCGCCGGTGCTCTGGGAGCCACCCCCGGGTCGTCCGCGTAGTCGTCTTCCCCCGAGCCGTAGTCGTAGACATTCTTCATTCTAGACCCTACCGACTTGGAGTCCGGCCTCTCCGCTCCGCCCATGAACTGTTGGACCTTCCGGAAGATGTCCTCCACCTCTTGCTTGACCGCCGCCCCGACCACGGACTCCGCCCCGGTGGCGCCCCACAGGCTCGTCGCCAGCACCGCCGACCACACCGCGAGCCACGGCATGTCTGCGGTCTCGCCCGCCTCTCCCGTGTACATAACGCACCTCTCCCAGTGTTCGGTATCGATATCCGGTATATCGGATATATCGATATTTTACTTTCGATTGTCCTTTTTTATATCGATATTAGACTTCCGATATTATCGCAATGTCGATATTTTACCTCGGTATTATCGTTAGTATTGATATTAACAAATTTTTAACCTTTTCTGCACTTTTTAATTAGTAGTAATTAAATATTATTTGACGTCACCACACGCAGGTAGGTAGGTGTCGAGAACTGGAATTAAGGCCTATGTGAGATATAATGATAGGCCTATGGTAAGGCAGGGATATTTAGGCCTAACTGTCAATTAAATTATATTCGACATTTTAATAAATCTTATAGGCCTAAGCTGTACCATAACTTATTAGCTACAAGAAAGGGTTTTAGTTACATTTTTTATTATTTGTTGTTTTTGTAAAGAAATGGTTATCCACAAGAATTTCAAAAAAATATCTTGGCTATGTAGGCTACTTGAAACGAGTCTTTTGCAGTAAAATAATTTATTTTACAGTTATTGATCTAAAATTACACTTCAAAGTATAAATTGTAAACAATTTTACGTCAAATGGACGTCACAGGTGTGCTGCTAACTGTTGTGATACATACCGTATGCATTCGATTAATTTTTAACGAAATTTGACTGATATATCGATATATTTCGATCCGATATTATCGGAATATCGATATTGTGGGTCCGATACTATCGTCGATATAAATATCGATATTTTCTTTCGATATCCAAACACTAACTTCTTCCGTCTCCCGTTTCCGTGCGGATTGCTTTCTCCATGAAGCCGTGGCTACGTAATCGTTCACGCTTCTTGCCGAGGTTATTGCTCGCGCATAATCCACAAAAACATCACCCGCTCTATTGTCCACTATTTCCTCTCGCCTTACAAAACACATAGCCGCCGTCGGAGCCTGTTCAATTACCGGAGCGCCCGTTATGAGTGCTAAACCCTCCCCGTTTAACCGTCTTCCAGAACTGCCTTTCTAGCAGGGAAGAGCCGTTCTAACTCGGGGTTTTTAGAGGTGAATCGTAATGCACAGTAACGTGCTCCTTTTTCAACATGAGTAGGTAGAATAGAATAGAATAGAATAGAATAGATTAGAATAGAATATGATTTATTGCAGTAATACAATTGTTACAATTGTGTAGCAAACGTCAATTAATTGTTGTTGTGAATACCTAATTAGTAGTTTATGCAACGATTGTATAATGAATGCCTTTAAGCCACGAGAGAGATGTAAGTTAGAACACGAGCGAAGCGAGTGTTCTAAATATCTCACGAGTGGCTTAAAGGCATAATACAATCGTTGCATACACTATTTTATCTACGATCAACAATATACGACAAAATTTCCCCCGAAGTTAAACAAAACTCATGACTTTTACTAATGATGGAATAGGTGAACTAAAATTTGAGGTCAGGCAAATAAGCAGACTGAACCATGAATCGTTGTGGAACAATCAGCTGATGGGATAAGTCAACTCAGACATGAATCGTAATGCAACAATCAGCTGATATGTGAATTGTGTAATTGTCATTATGACACTACTTTCGTCAAATGCCGCGCTCTCATTGGTCTAGAACCTGTATCATAAAGTGACACCAGTTGCATAATGTTAACTTTATGCAACTGGTTTGTACTTGGTTTAATAATGGACCTCATTATGACATTAGTTGTAACATCGTTATTGGTGATTATTACAATGGTCGTAGGTAGAACATAAAATAAAATTAACGTTGAAATTACCCCTGGGGATTAAAATTTGGCCCTAAAAACCCCCGTGGTGGGCCATGAACTCTTCTTCCGTGTAGAAGATTGAATTTGTCAATTCAAGCTTCGTTTGAACAGAGTGGAATTCTCCTCTCTTTTGAGGCTTTAGGGAGGCTGTTGAAGAACCTGACCCCGACCTGAGAAGGGAGGCGTACAAATGCCGCAGTTCTGTGCTGGCTAACGCGTAAGCCATCCCTCGCTCTGGTGCCGTAATTATGTATACCATTGCCACGCGTTGGCTGGCGGTGGAAGCGGCAATACACAGTCGTCTCTATGTAAAGGTAGAGTGACCAGATTGTTTCTAAATAAAAACGGGACACTTAAATAAAACTCACTCCCCCCAAACCCCAATACCAAACACCACACACCAAGGTGTTTAATTAAACGGGGGTCTCTGTAATTTACGAGTTTTGTAATGTAAGAAATGAAGTATCAAATTGTTTTTTATCTACGACCATTGCAATAAGCACCAATTATGGTTTTACAATAAACATTATAATGACATACATTAAAACACCAAAAACCAAGCAGTACTCTAATGACGACTTTAGAGTACTGGAGTCACTTTAGAGTACTGGTTCTAGACCAATGAGAGCTCGGCTTTTGACGGAAGTAGTGTCATAATAACAATTACGCAATTCGCACATCAGCTGATTGTTGCATTACGATTCATGTTTGAGTTTACTTATCCCATCAGCTGATTGATCCACAACGATTCATGGTTCAGTCTGCTTATTTGCCTAACCTCAAATTTTAGTTGACCTATTCTATCATTATTATAAGTTATGAGTTTTGTTTAACTTCGGGGAAATTTTGTTGTATATTGTTGGTCGTAGATAAAATAGTGTATGCAACGATTGTATTATGCCTTTAAGCCACTCGTGAGATATTTAGAACACTCGCTTTGCTCGTGTTCTAACTTACATCTCACTCGTGGCTTAAAGACATTCATTATACAATCGTTGCATAAACTACTATTAGGCTTTTAGACCATGAATTTTATTTTCCATTTATTGAACTTATTACAGCGCACTATTGTTACAGTTTTTCTTTAAGGATACAATAAATGGCATGCGCAGCCATGAAACATAATTTTTTGAATCGCCACAGATTGAGGATTAAAAATGATCGAGTCAAATTTTAAGACCTTAACAGTTATTATAATATAAAAGGAAACAAGATTTTCTAACAAATTATGTAGGCTAGGTGGTAATTTATCTAAAATCTTAGGATCAAATAGCGCAGCAGTATAGCCAACCGCGATTATAGTGGTCTAGGTTACTAAACTAGCTACTAAAATGCTAAAGTAAAATCTTGTTTAGCATCTGGTAAAAGTTGCTAATACTCTTTTTCCCGTAAGAAATGACAGAAACCTCTAAATTTTAAGATAACGATAGGTTTTTAGATATAGCCTATAAAACCTTCTAGATGTGTTGTAGATATTTCACTGATAAAGCTGGATAAAAACGTTATATGACATAGTGCGCCTCATTTGCCAAAATTACGTTTTAACAATTTAATTACGGTGCAATTCAAATATAAAACTTAAATAATGTTTTTGTTTGATAGGTTGAATACCTATATTGAGTAAAGTAAACATTTTTAAGTTCAGAATTATTCAGAAACGTATTACATTGTGTTAATTTTTTACATTTATATCAATAAGTAAAGAATAAAATGAAAAATTAGTTTAAACATTCAAATAAAAAGGTGTAACCGAAGTATTTTTTTCCATAAAAATGCGTGATTAATCAATTATCAAATTTTATCTGAGACATTTAGCCTATTAAATACTAATGGACATTTTGGTTTTAGTCAGCCAAAGTTCGATTTTTACTGTCGTCCCAGAACGAGCCACCACCAGAACGTCTTCGTGGTTAATTTGGCTTGAAATACGAAAGCACCCATCTTGGAACCAGCCGTGTGCCCCGAGGGGGACTCGGGGGCTCAAGCCCCCCAATCATACTGTGTTTGGGGGGCTTGAAGTCCAAAAGTCCCGGAACGGTTTAATATCTTTTAAAGTAAGCCAGATATCAAAACAATATTTTGCATACCTTTTATTACTAAAAAAAACTACTTTTTGATGTATGTGTGATTTCTGCCCCTACCCCCAAAATTGGATTTTGGGGGGTAGCCCCAAAATTTTAAATGTAAACCTCCATCGTACGACTGCTTAAGAAACACAATGCCGCAAACCGGAGGTCGATATCATGCTCCAGTCAAAAATGGCTGCCATTCAAAAATTAAAAAATGCTGTCCGTAAATTAAAATTGAGTATTTTCTGTGTTCGGCAATTCACATTTAAATCGAATTAGAACCACCAGAACACATATTAACTACTTAAAAGATACAAAAATAATAATTTCTTGTTGTCATCATCAAGGCACAACCCTCCAAAACTGTTTTTGGGGGATGGGGGTTTTTCCAACCAATTCCAATATCAGCTCACATCGTATGACCACTCGTTTTAATATGCTGAATGAGTAAAAAAATAAGCCAAAGCTTGTTTTAATGGAATTTAAAAAACAAATTATTTTTGTTGCAAATATTTGGTAATTCATGTATGGGGGTTTTTCTAAAAGGTAACGCATAGACGACCCTCCGCAGGTATAGACCTTTGCCGCTGAGGCAAAGGTCGCATTAAGGCGGATATCTATTAGTATGTTGACACTAACAAAATTCGTTTATTTATTACAAGTAAGGTAACTTTTTTGAAATTTAATTAAAACAAGCTTTGGCTTATTTATTTTACTCAGCAAATTAAAATGAGTGGTCATACGATGTGAGTTGATATTGGAATTGGTTGGACAAACCCCCACCCCCCCCCCTCCCAAAACCATTTTGGAGGGTTGAGCCTTGATGATGACAACAATAAATTATTATTTTTGTATCTTTTAAGTAGTTATTATGTGTTCTGGTGGTTCTTATTCGATTTAAATGTAAAATTGCCGAACACAGAAATGCTCAATTTTAATTGACAAACAGCATTTTTTAATTTTTGAATGTCTGCCATTTTTGACTGGAGCTTGATATCGACCTCCGGTTTGCGGCATTGTGTTTCTTTTAACAAGCCCTTTAAAATAAGCAGTCGTACGATGGGGGTTTACATTTAAAATTTTGGGGCTGTCCCCCCCCCAAAATCCAATTTTGGAGGCAGGGGCAGAAATGACACATACATCAAAAAGTAGTTTTCTTAGTAGTAAAAGGTATGCAAAATATTGTTTTGATACCTGGCTTACTTTTAAAGATATTAAACCGTTCCGGGACTTCTGGGACACACAGTATAAATATTTGCACAAAAATTGTTAAAACACAAATTTTTTTATATTCGGACCAGAAAATCTGTTGATCATTTCTTAGTGATTCTGTAATTTCGCGACCATCAAATCTCTTTTATCGCCGTCGGCCAATCTCGGCATTTCCTATCTCTGTCGCTTCGTAGTCTCCTGTCGTGGCCGTCAAATCTTCGGTTGTGATGCGACCGTAAGATTTTTTTTAAGGTAATGTATGCAGCTTGAAGTTCAGGGCGTGTTTTTTTTGCCTGGTTGTATTTTTTTTAGCTTAAGTTTTTCATGCATGTGCATGGTGTGTCTATTTATATTGCTGCATGGTATTGTTTTATGCAAGAAATGGACTGTATAATTTATTAAGGAACCTCTTTTGTAATCATGACGTAGCCTATTACTTGTACAGTTGAATGGCCAAATAAATAAATAAGTCCCTCGCTCGAGTAGCATTTGAAAAAGCCCGGCCGTATCACAAGGCAAATGATAAATTGACGAATCCCATGCAAAATCAAGACGAATCCCAAGCAATAATACCTTGAAGAAAAGAAGAAAAGAAGATTCCTAATCCTTCAACCTACCTATCCCTGACAGCCTGAGAGCACCGGGATGGGTGCTGACGATCCCATGCCAATTTGGTCTACGGGGGAATGAAGACTCGTAAGACACGCAAATACCGGGTGTTTATAAATGAACATCGGGGTTTTAACACCTTGCAGTATCCATTCCATCCAACATATTTTAACATACAAGACATCATTTGAAAGAACAACTCAAACAGTTTTTTTGACGAGTATTCAATGTGATCGTCATTAGTCTCACGACACACATCGAACCGATATTTAAAAAACTTTTAATCACTAATAAGTGCTGCTAGAATGATTGGTGCAACTTAAGTTTCGTTGTTTTTCCGATTCGGCTATTTGTACTAAAAGCCAATCACAGCGCCAAATCAGCGATCGGTATACGAGTCATAGGCTGCATAGCGAGCGGAAAATGACAAATTATGTTTGCATAACATTTCTCTTCGCGAGATCTCACACTATGCATTTTATTAGGATTCAAACGTCTAAAATAAAGTGTCTGCTATTAGTTGTTGTAACTAATAATTAAGAACAGAATTGAAAGAAAGGTTGCATCATTTAACCTAACGGTACTCATTGAAGTTTTCGAAGTTTTCTTTTATCGGCTCGATACGTGTCATGTGGCAAATGACAATGATATTGAATGCATGTAGAAAAAACTGTTTGAGTTGCTCTTTTAAATGATGTATTATTTGTAAGGATAGGTTTAATAGAATATATACTGCAAGGCCTTGAAACCCCGATATGCATTTATAAACACCCAGTATATAGATTCGATCGCGGCCCTAGTGAGCTCCGACGAAGCCAAAATCGAGGCTGAAGGCGGGCGCAGGTCCTTACTCTGTGCTCGACAGAGTGCCTAGAGGCCTATCTTACGCAGGTGTCCATGGGGTGTCCGGCTAAAACAACATACGACCAAAAACACAACTCTAAAGAATGCGGTCATAACAACGAATATCCTGGGTATGCTTTTTTATTTACTTTTATCTACTTTTTTATTTGTTGGTCAGGTAAAATAAAAATGGTGAAAATTGTTGCTAGAGTTAAATTTTTTAATCATATTTTAAAAAATAGCTGCCACAGTTTGGTTGATGACTTAGTTTTTGTGAGAGTGTTTATCCGTGCGACCCCGCATGAATAGAAAGTATAATTCTAAACTGCTCTTTGCAAAATTATAGTCTTCTACAAAAATACAAATGTGGTATCAAATTAAAGGTCTGAATCTCACGATCAATTTGGTACCAATTATATATGGTTTAGAGGCAGTTTTCACATCATTTTAGAACGTTAAGTGCGTTCCGTGGTGGCAGCTTCTCTAAAAAAATGTTCGGACAAGCTTCTAGGTTATCAGGGTTTACGATGTGTAGACTGCCTGTAAACCACTTATATTTGGTACTATAGTAATACTGAGATTCAGACCTTTAATTTGATACCACATTTGTAATTTTTTACTTAGTTTTGTTTTTTCCATGCGTAAGGACTAGAAGCAAATTTAGGCTTCACGTCGCGCCTCGTATGCTCCGTCTATTTGCACTATGTGGTCGCTGGGCCAGATATTATGACCCATTTGGATGTTTTATAGCAAACATAATAATAACAGCACAGAGAAAGGAACGGGTATCCGTTCCTTTCTATGTGATAACAGGTTCACTTACACTACGGTTCATCTGGCTGCTGCTGTGCGTGCGGCGTCGGCAAACTGAAGGCGCTCACCACATTACTGCCAGACGTATAAAACAAAGTTTCATAGTTTCGATTTTTTGGAAACAAGCTTATAGGTGTATTAACACTGTTGTATCGAGGATAAATATCATCCTATCATTTACTTTATGTAACATAGTTTATTATCTCTAGATTACATATTACAAATGTCCAATACAACCAATACAAGTGAGTTGCAGTTTGGCTGTAGATAAAAACGAGGTTTGTGTAGAGACATTACTGTATGTCTGGTAGCCGAGTGATAAATTGGTCCCACACTGAATATAAGTTATGTGGTAACACTTTATACTCTTCCCAGAGGGAGGGTGGTGCAATAGGCACATCATCCCTGTCTCCAGTAGCTTGACTGGGGCTGATCCCTGTCTCCGGAACTAGCTCCTTGGATAGGGTCTTGATGGTTTTCCTAGGCCAATATTTTGGGGCCAGCCTTTCGCAGCTCTCAGCTGAGTTGCCAGCTCATCTGCAGGCTTGTTTCCCTTGTTGAAGCCTGGGTTCTCCTGACGGATCTGATCCAGGGTGTGAAATAGGGCCGGGTCTTGACTTTGTTCTCGACCACTGGTCCTACCCAGAGTGAGGGCAAAGGTCTGCTGGCGGTGAAAACGGGGAACCTGGCGGGGCTCACGTCAGGCCGTCCTTTGGATGGAGGGGGCTATTCGGGTAGCCTCTGTTGAGCAAGGGTGTCAGGTTTCTTAACCTAGAATCCCAGGTGGGACACACTTCTAATCCCGCCTCCGTAATGGGAAACCCATAGCGGAAGGCCGTGAGGCTGGATGCATGGGCAAACGAAGTACCACGGGTGCTGGTGTCGAGCCCCGCTAGCTCTGGCTGGGGTCGACTCTCGGTCAGGGCTGGTGGATCCAGCGTTTGAGGTTGGCCTCGTGGTGGTATGTGGTTCAATATGGGCAGAGCTATCCCCCCGGGCTCATGGTGTCACCAAGATGGGTCCAGTATGTCCTGTTCTGGCTCAAAAAGGCAGCTAAGCTGTCAGGGGTAAGGTAGGCTCCGTGCGAAACTCACGTAGACCTTCACCCTAACGATGCGGTTGGTGGCTCTTGCCTTCCGAGGCATTTGTTTCCTTCCGCATCGGATGGTGGTCATGAGTGGTCAGTTTGCCCTGAATAGAGGCTAGGGGGTGACACCTTCCTCGATGGGCTCGGCTTTGCCGCTGACGAGTCTGATGGCATCAAGCCATCCCGTCAGCCAGGGGCAATGGCCTCAATCCTGGTTGGGACCGGGTATGGCTAACGCTCAGGTACTGGCTATGAAAAGCGGCTTGCCGCGCTTCATGAAATGAAATGGTAACTCTTTATCCCAAACAATATTGCTCTGCCGTAACAGTTGAATGAGGTGTTTTGCCAGAAAAACTGATGGGGTTAACCATCCATCCGGGCTGTGTGTTATATGTTTATATTTTATATACAGACAGTATATAAAAAAACTTGTCACTGAGGGGTTCCCACTGCAGACCTAGTACTTTCATTATGTGGTCAGTTTCGGAGTCAAGTAGTTCAGGGTGTTGGAAGTCTTCTGGAGGAAGTGATTGTAAAACAGCCTGATTATTACTCACCCATTTCCGTAAGCTAAAGCCATCTGCCTCAAGCAGTGTAATCAATTCAGATTTTAGTTCCATCGCCTCATTTTCATCGTTTACACTTATAACAATGTAATCCACATAAGTAAATTTTAAGACTGTCTCCGAAGCTTTAGGATAGTTCTGGCCGTCTTCTTTGACCACTTGGTGAAGAACTGTCTGAGGAAGATAGGAAGATGAGGTTGGCCCATAGGTTACCATATGTAACTCGTATTCTTTTACAGGATTCGACGATTCGACAGATGGTTTCTCCAAAACATATGCTGATACTGCCTTTGATCTGGTTGCATCAGTATTTGGCGGTACATCAATTTTATATCTGCACATAGAACTATAGGTTTGAGCATGAAATTAGGGATAATGTCTGAGATATCTCGCTGTAGCAGTTGATCATTAAGAGTACCATTTGAACTTTTCATACAACCTTCGAAAACTACCCTCAGTTTAGTGGAGGAACTACTACTGTTTGTAACACAGTGGTGAGGCAAGATGTAAGAGGATGTGTTAGTAGCCCCACTCATGTGACCTAATTCTTCGTAATTTTAGAATACATGTACACATTAGAATACATTACATTTTTATTTTCTCAAAATATTACAAACAATTTAATAAAATTTTTTTCTGTAATGGTCAAACACACATTTTTTCAACTGTCTATAAAAATACTTAAATACTTAATTTGAGAAAAGGTCATGTTACTGCTCTTTGAGGGATGGATTGTTTTCCAAACAATACAATAATTTGAGAAATCTATTCATTGCAGGTTGCATAGAAGAACTATTTTAGGAGGGACCTTTTTGAAAGGATATGTGACTCCATATCTTCCAGTAGAATCTCAATAACTTGTGGTTTCAAAGTTAACTTCACAAAGGAGATTTTCAGGATTCACGTTATGGGGCTTTTCAAGGTCCTAAATTTCCCAAAACCATTGTAAAATACAGTCTATATTTGGTGAGGTCACAAGAAAATAGTAGTATGTCTCGAGATTTGAGTCGCAGCTTGAGCTTTCCCAACAATCACCCAGCCGATAACAATAAAAAATCACCACCATTTACTGACCCTTGTCCCACTCCTGCTTTCAATGACCCCGTCCAGCTCCCGTGGATTCCCGCCTGTCAATGACCCCGTCCAGCTCCCACGGGTTCCCGCCTGTCAATGACCCCGTCCAGCTCCCGCGGGTTCCCGCCTGTCAATGACCCCGTCCAGCTCCCGTGAATTCCCGCCTGTCAATGACCCCGTCCCACTCCCACGGGTTCCCGTCTGTCAATGACCCCCGTCCAGCTCCCACGGGTTCCCGTCTGTCAATGACCCCCGTCCAGCTCCCACGGGTTCTCGCCTGTCAATAACCCCCGTCCAGCTCCCACAGGTTCTCGCCTGTCAATGACCCCCGTCCAGCTCCCGCGGGTTCCCGTCTGTCAATGACCCCCGTCCAGCTCCCACGGGTTCCCGTCTGTCAATGACCCCCGTCCAGCTCCCACGGGTTCTCGCCTGTCAATAACCCCCGTCCAGCTCCCACAGGTTCTCGCCTGTCAATGACCCCCGTCCAGCTCCCACGGGTTCCCGTCTGTCAATGACCCCGTCCAGCTCCCACGGGTTCCCGCCTGTCAATGACCCCGTCCAGCTCCCGCGGGTTCCCGCCTGTCAATGACCCCGTCCCACTCCCACGGGTTCCCGTCTGTCAATGAACCCCGTCCAGCTCCCACGGGTTCCCGTCTGTCAATGACCCCCGTCCAGCTCCCACGGGTTCCCGTCTGTCAATGACCCCCGTCCAGCTCCCACGGGTTCTCGCCTGTCAATAACCCCCGTCCAGCTCCCACAGGTTCTCGCCTGTCAATGACCCCCGTCCAGCTCCCGCGGGTTCCCGTCTGTCAATGACCCCCGTCCAGCTCCCACGGGTTCCCGCCTGGCAATGACCCCCGTCCAGCTCCCACGGGTTCTCGCCTGTCAATAACCCCCGTCCAGCTCCCACAGGTTCTCGCCTGTCAATGACCCCCGTCCAGCTCCCGCGGGTTCCCGTCTGTCAATGACCCCCGTCCAGCTCCCACGGGTTCCCGCCTGTCAATGACCCCCGTCCAGTTTCCGCGCCGTTACTGCTCTAGTGTGGGAGGGCCCTGAATCGATTTTGCATGATATAACATATACATAGTACCTAAAAATATTATTTTAACAAATTTACTCTTCCAGAGTATACATTTATTTCTGTGAAATTCTCATCAATATCCGTTGCACTTGCACAATTTCATGTAGTTTTCCTTTTAATTTTTTGATTTTTGGTTTTTTGAAAAGGGATGAATAAAACATATGTTATTAAAAATAGTTATAATTGTGAAGGCAGTACATAGTAGACACATCTCTTTACAAAACTATGATGAACAGGAATTATAAAGTAACCATACAGCCTGAGTTTGTTATCCTAGAAGAGGAAACTAAGAATCTAAATTTTTACCTCATACTAATAAATAATATTGCAGGGGGTATACTCAAACACCCTTAAGTACATGACTATGGTGTGAATTAACAATAATTAGGTATCTATTGTAAGATTAGGTATATACAGGAGATAGAAAGAGTACCTTACAGTTACATTAAAACCTTAGAATCAAAATTGAAGATTAGTTTGACACACCTCAAAAGATTTAGAAATATTCGACTTTTTTATATTCGAATATAAAAAACCATGGAATAAAATACAAATACTATGCTGAATATTATGGGATGTCTGATTACAAAATTGCTGTTCAACTAATACAATAGTAAATAATTACAGCCTTTAGCAATCTAGTAATTCCAACAATGTGATGCATTTCACCAAATTCAAATTCAAATTCAAAATAATTTTATTTCCATAAATAAATACAAACTTGTTACAAAAATAATATGAAATTATTAAAAAATAAAATGGTTCAGTAACAAGTATATATCTATTCTTTTTCACTTTCCTAGGGAAATGTACCCATATGGGCCAAAGCCTGTGCGTAGGTACGAGTCGTTGTTCATTGTTTAGTTGGAAAAATTTGCAATAGGAAAATATTGATATTAATATTATATTATTTAATATTATTATTACTATTGAAAAAATAAAATGTTAATCAAATATTCGGGGATAGAAATAACATTTAATTCACAGAATAATTTGAAATGACATTTAGACTAGGAGAAAGGAGGACCAATTATATCACCTTCAGACAATCATATGTTGTGCATAAATTAATTTACCCTAAACCAAAATCACACTGCATGTCGTAAAATAAGTAATAAAAAATCATAATTGAAACATAATTTTACACTTAAAAGACACAGAACTGACATTTTTAATGGGAGATCCCTTTCTTGGAGATGTGTGAAACTCTAAAGTTTCATGCATAAACTCAACAACTGAACAAGTTTATCCATGAACCTTCAGTCCTCGTATCACCAAAAAAAGGAGCTCGCAGTAAAAATGCTATAATTGTCTTTGAACTGTAAATGTATGTTTCAATTATAATTTTATCTATTTTACTGCCTGCAGGTGATGATAAACTAGTGTATGTACAAACTTGTGATTTTCTGATAGTTCCGTAATTTGCTCAACTTTTCACATCATTGGAATTATTGGATTGCTAAAGGCTGTAAGTTATTGTTTACTATAATACTAACTAACTATATGCTAAACACAATTCTTGACTGAGAACAAAAAATTGCTCTATAAGATATTAAACATTACAGTCAGTATGACAGCTTGTTTGGCCTTTTAGTTGTTATTACTTTGTTTTCAGCTTTGTATTAATTTGCTTTGAATGATTCATCTCCAGTTTGAAGATGTATTATTTATTATTTTTATTAAATAAGATACAGTGGAACCTCTGTTAACCGTCACCCTTGGGACCGAGAGTTTGGCGGTTAAGAGAATAGACGGATGACAGAAATTTCATTATAAACCTGTACAGTAAATGTAGATTTAAAAGATTTAGGGAGAAATTACACCTTGTATAAGTGGATAATACATATTTCTTATTAAATTACAAACACACAAGCGTAAACAGAACTGTAAGTTGTACATGTTCAATATTTTTACTTTTACAGCGTCTATCACGACATATTAAAAGTATAGTAGCAATGAAGGATAATAGAAAGTGACGGTTAAAAGAGTGACGGTTGATCAAAGTTCTACTATAATATAACTGTAATTTAATTTTGTTGTCCCTACTTATTTCTTATTAATTGTCAAAATTTAAATTACACTTTCATTTATGAGGGCCATTTCATGCATAGCTCAAGAAGAGGAGATATCCCAATAATTTACATAGCATGTGCAGTGACTCAATGTTTGTAGCTATGGGAGTCAGATTATCGTACTGCCATGTTTGCTATGTACAGCACTTAAAACGTGAGCGTCTCAGGAAAAGTCCTGTGAAATTGGAGTTAGGCGGTATTTTATGATTTTATTAGTAAAAACCCGCGGCTTTGCCCACAGAAATTATAACAAATTTTTAATTAATTTATACTTTGACTCTAACGCACGCTTTTTACAAATTATCAAGTGGTCTTATTGATTTTAATCATAAATCATTTCTGCACTCTAAGTTTTTAAGTGTTTAATTCAGGTTGCAGATAGTGATACCACCCTAGGTTAAAATAAGAAGGTGAAACATTTCTTTGCTCTTCATAGTTGTATTAATTTTAGTATAAAGAGATTCGGGAAAATGTATGTACGGTCCCGCGGTAAGTTAAGAATGCTGTTTGGAAAATCCCCTCCCCTCAACTTAATCCAAGAACATCAGTCCTTAAATTAAAAAAGTACATTTTCAAGATAAGTGTGGTGTTTTACTAACATCTTTTTAATTTCTATTACTTCAAGCAAATAGAAAATATTTAAGATAAATTATAATTGATGTTTCATTTCATAAAAAAATTATAGCTATTGTTTTTGATGATATCAACAGCAGAAACAATTGATAAGGAAAGGGCTGAATGTTTGCTCACAATATAATTAGTAAGCCATATAAATCAATGGAAGAATAATTTTGATGGTTTGTTCAATCCTCGATTAAAGCAACCGCTATCTGTTAGGGCTGTCATAGCCGAATTTGACCGCTGTGCTCAGTGGGGGTACCAACCAGAAGTGACCACTGTGATCAGTTGGGGGCTGCCCGCTATGACCAATGTAAAAATAAAAATGAAATTTGAATTTCACATGTTCAAATTTCAGTATATAAGAGAACAATCCATTAAAATATCTGGCAAAAAATATATCAACATTTTTAAACTTTTTAGATTACAGTTTGATACTCACAAAGCCAAATTCTAATTATTATTATTTTATTCCCCATCTACAATGAATATTTATGTATATAATTTCCAAACTTGGCATTTTATTTTTTATACACTTAGGTATTGTGGATCTTATTTGAAAGGAAATGCGTACAATAATTATAAATTTTAAGCGTTCTTAACACTAAATAATAGTAAATACCTCACAAATTAAATGTTTCTAAACCTTAATAAAATATTAATTACATCTTCATTCACCAAAAAACCTAAGTTTTCTATTACTTTTGAACTGTATAACAAACCGTTACAGCAGTTTCTTAATTTGTCCATGAACAGTAATACTGCGTCCATAACAAATCCTCAGTTATTTAATGAATGGAATCAACGGTTGAATCATTCTGCAGCCAACTGTCGCGGGCGATATTATGTGTGATTTTCCCTCTTCACGGCGTTCGCAATGTTAAATCCGCTGTTTTCCAAGTTCAATAGGCCCAAGCATAAGTTTTATAATATACTGTGCGTGATTGCACAGGATAAAATAGTTCAAACGCTTTGGACTAAATTATTTGTAATGGTCATCCTTCCGAGCCTACTCAAATTTTCAATCATTATGATCATACGATTTTATATTTTTTAAATAAAAAAATTCCCCAAAATTTCTTTTGATGGCGTCCTGAGCGCCATACCCCCTATTCTGGGCACCCCCAGTTAAAGCTATGTATTTTAGGGTCCCCTAATACATATGTGCAATAACAGACACAAATTATTAAATCAAGTAAAAAACACTTATGGTACTGAGACCTAATCAGAAAACATGGGAGATTTGTGAAACAATCACGATCAAGTAGTCTTTGTCTGTTCTGTAAATTACAATTTAATTTGTAATAATATAAAAAATATAATTTAAGAAATGGGAAAGGAATAGTTTCTTTTGAAGTTTGGTCATAAAATCAAATAACGTTGGTTTTATCACAGTCAAGTGAAAAGTGGTATGGAAAATCTCATGTAACTAAAGAATTTCTATACAACTAGTCTTAAATTAAAATGCTAGATAGTTAATAATGAAACCCAGTTAACATAAATATAGTCAAAAGAATTACACTTCATAGAACAGTGTTACAAAAACTAATCAAGAAATAACATATTTTATATTTTTACTAAAAATGTATCTATTTTCCTCTAATTTTCCAAGTATGTAATACTGAGTAGAAGTTTGCAAATCTTAAAATACACTTTTGGATCCATTATAGGTCCACTCAGGTTGCAATAGTTCATGACACTCAGTCCACAATTAAAATGAATTAATGAGACTAAATTAATATTCTTGTAAGGTCAAGCAGAAAGGAAACAAAAATATATTTTGCTGCCACAAAAAATCAGAGCACATTTGAATCCACCCCAACTATGGCTGGGATTGGATTCCCATTCTAAGCACCATCCCTACAATAGTAGAACAGTCTGGTTAAAACTGTACTGAATCAGGTGAGGTATTGTTGCTCTGAATCGCATGGCACCGAAAGTGGGGAAAGTGGGATTTTTGTGCCATAGCTCTGAAAGATTTATAATTTGTTGCACAGCACCGAGAATAAAAACCAATTATGAGGCCAAAACCCAAACTGTGGTATAGCTCACGCGGTAGTCTGTTGCATAGCACCGAATGGGCACTCGGTCTGTCCCGTATGGTGCTCGGTCTGTCCCGTATGGAGCTCGATCAGGGCCGCGATAAGGGATTTTTCTGGGACATGCGAGAGTCTACATTGGCGCCCCTTTCACTAGACTTGGGTATCATGCAGTTAACCACCATCCTCAGGGTGGTTAAAGCTATCATTTGCGAAATTTAAAAGAATATTTTGAAGTTACTGTGTTGATTTTTATTAATCACATATTTAAAGGTTTTATATTGATGGATACGGTTTTTATTGCTGGATAGCCTTCATTAAGTCAATTAAAATTACCTAAGTAAGAACAGGCACACCGCTAATCGGGCGATTCTTGCTTCAACTTGCAAAAAAAAATAACATTAGAGTCCAGTCAAATTAGACCAATTTAAGAAAGAATATACTAAATGGCTACAAAATGCCACAGTTGTTCGTTGCTCGGCCCATCTAAACCATTTGCTAAAGGTCCCCGAGGGCGAGGGTTGAGTTTGAGTTTCTATAGGTTTTCAGTTCGCCATGACTTGGTTTTGATCTTGTTTCTTGTATCTTGTATCCTGAAGTCGGCGAGTACTATAGAACATTAATTTAGTTCTTTAAGTTTGAAAATGCTCTACGGGTGCCGGAAAACGCCTCCAAGACGAATATTTTGCACGTTAAACAAAATTATAAAATTCTACCCGGGCGCCAACAAAAATCGCCAAAATAAATTTACAGCACTTTAAAGGCTCCTCGGGCGTCGGGGTCGTTAGGGACTCAACAACGCGCCGGCTTCGATGGCGCCCTCTCCCAGTCGGCGCCCCATGCGGCCGCATGTTTCGCATGGCCCTTGTCGCGGCCCTGAGCTCGATCTATGCCACATGGCGCTCGGTTTGCACCATATGATGCTCAGTTTGAGCCCTTTTCATTTATTTGCTGTGAGACCACACCTGAGTAGATTTGAATCTGTTTTGTATAGCTGTTGCACTTGAACCCTGTTTTAAGTCGGGACTACAATTTTCCATGATTTAACCACCAAAGGAGGCTTCCTGAATGCCTATAGGACAGTCGTTTTCCCTCCAATTTACAAAATTGATGGCCTGTATTGTCTAGGGGCCTTATTGCTTTATTCGTTCAGCTACCTAATGGTAACTTGTGGAACTCCTTCGAACATTATTCTAAATAAATAAAAAACCATTAAGTGCTACATTTATGCATGTGGCCAGAATTTTAATAACTTGCTCGTTATCTACTCGATTGCAGGAAGGTGGAACAGTTGCCATCTTAGGCGCTCCAGCGAACATATTAATATTTTGATATACGTTTTTGTCACACAAATTTGGTTTGGTTAAGGGATATGCAGTATTGGGGTGGCTGCTGCCTCCTCTTTAATACTGGATTACTCAAACTTACCAGATAAAAGCAGTTAAGATACATCATGGAGTTTTCAATATTTAGTATTGGATAAAAAACAATTTTATTCGCTTTAGGGGAATTAATTATACTGTGTTATTTTTTGCTATTCTGATGTCTCAGTGATTTTTGAATCGCTAAAACATAACTTTGAATACTAATCAATGATCAACGTTAACCTCTTAAAGTCCAATAATTTGGGACCCCTGAAAACCCCCAGTCCGGGTATTTTTGATGAATTACCTTGCAGTATTCACAAACTAACACTCAACTCACAATTTCCCCGATCTATTTCATCGTCACTTTCACTATCTGTGTTGTTCAGAAAATCACTTAGGCCACTAATTTCAGAGAATTCGCTAATTTCACGGCCACTCAAGAGTTTTCAATCTGCCATTGCGCAATGTTTACAAACAGGGGCCAACTGTCAACAAAGCAACTTGTAGAATTTAGTGATGCAGACCGCTAATACGCAAAACAAAATATCCCAGAGACAGCCTGACTTTTCATGAAAGTAACTGAAGTAAAACAAAACATTCCAATTTCTCCTGTGGCGGAAAGAGCGCCAAGTTTGAATCAAGGCCACGATCCCGCGTATACACGCGTGTGGACCAGCGGCGGGGTTTGGGTATCCCGCGTATACGCGGGCATGGACTTCAAGAGGTTAATCGTACAGTGCAGTGCATTCTCCTACACACTCTGTGGAAATTATACCACAGAGAAGGTATCACAGGCAAACAACAACATAGAATAATTTCCATCGAGCAGATTTCAAGAGTATGACTACAATTTTGTCGCCAACACCTCGGTAGCCAGGCCGGGTGTCTGGTGTTAACTGCCTTGACTGAGCCAGTCCATGATTGGCTGGTAGTTGTGTTCCATCCACTCCACGTTGCCTTCAGTCTTCTCTATCTGCTGCAGAACCACCTTGCTCGCCCCTCCGAACTCGGTTTGGTGAGCGCGAGCAAACTCTTTCAACTGAAAAAGCCAAAAAATTGTTGAATGATTATTTGTGGAGAGGGGTCTTAACACGTTCGCTAACGAGCGCGTGTTTCATTCTAGGGACTCTCCGGTGGACCGACACACAAAAACTAAGTCGAAAAAGCAAACCGATACGAAGTAAAACACAATAATAACAGTTTATCCACGTCAACAATAGCTGACGTCGGTCCACTGGGATCAACCAGCTTTTTTTGGCTTTTTTAACATGTCGATAGTGAACGTGTTAAATAGGGCATAGGGGGTTAAAGGTGTTTGATGTTTGAGTTAACATTAGTCACCTTTAAAACACAGATCTATGACTTGGGAGAGTGAATTTTGTCTACCATGACCAACAAAAAAACACACCATACTCGTAGGAAATAATATTTTTACTGTTTACAGTTTGTTGTAAAAACCCCCTACTTTAGCACATATACCCAACCGGTAATCATCAGTGACAAAATATGATGACTATTTAATTTTAAGGTTATAACATTTTGGTTTAAGTTGAGCTCTAAACCTGAGTTGTAAGATTGGGAAGAGAAACAGCAGGCTTACCTGATGCTTAAGATTGCAAAACAGCTAAAAAAAAAACAAGAATTTTTCAAAGCTCCTTCTTTAGGTAAGAGGTGATCCATCGTTCATTATGAAGGAAGAAGAACTGGTTCCATCAATCAAGGAATCAAAGAGCACCAAGCTTGACTATGACTATTGTTTACAAACATTAAAAACACTCTTGCAAAGCCTGCTAATAGGATGGGGGAAGGGAAAGTTAAAGGTTGATGTTAGAGGGTCCTCTGGATTTTGTCACTTCTCAGTGGAACCACCAGGTGAGCCGGCCGTTCTGCTATTCAACACAAATACCTTATTTAATTTTAAGGTATATCAATAGAGCAAAGTTAGAAGCACTGAGAAAAATGTCTTTAGTCATTATTAACTACTTTAATGCTTCCCTTTACCTGGGTTACCAAGAGTCAAGCCGAACCTACAAAGTCTACAAACATCCTGGGACCCCTGGCCCCTGAAGAGGGTGATACAATACTCCCCGATTGGAGGGGGTCAGGGGGTAGACCCTCCGCTAAACATTTTTTGAAAATTAGAACAATTGCTAACTCTTGTTTTTAGGTAGCTAGAGGCAAAACAACATACAGAAAACTCCAGTTAACCTCAATTTTTTATGAATTGGGACTGACCTCTATTCGGATTTAGGAAAATTCAGAATACCAAGGAATTTCTTTGAAGTGGCCTTAGCTTTTGCAGAAAAAAGATGTATATTAATCTTTGGAAAAGATCCTCCCGTTGACTAATTGTTTGAAGATCCTCCCGTTGAAGATTGTACCGTACAATTGTTTTTAGGCCATTCTTTGTTTTATTTGCAGTATAGATATTTGCATAAATTCACGGCCGTTCACTCCATTGGCAAAGATATTTTCACACATTTTTTCTGCCCTCAATCAATATGTGCTATTTTTCCTGTTGTTTGCATAATTTGCAATGTAATCTTCTTGTCATTGACCCGCGATCGGGAAACATGATAGTGTCAACGGCCGTATATAAACAAGTTAGCAAACTTATGTGTGTTTGTTTACCTTTACGTGTTTGATTTCATATACCTATTCCCTATTTATATTTAATGCTGGCAAAAATACTGTTTCTATGCTTGTTGTTGAGAGCAAAGAGATGTAAAAAGTGTTCAAAACGTTGAAAGTACTATGTGTATAAAATGTAATTTTTATGGGAAAATAAAAAATGTGTAAACACAGAATGGAATTAAAGGGTAGTTTTTACTTGAAAATAAAACGTAATCTTTGTGTAAAAATGTGAAAAACTTCAAAATAAAGTGAAATAAAAATGTGATTTTACATGAAAAATATAAAATATAAACAAAAATATGAAATGAAAATGTGATTTTCACATATTTTTCCACGTTGTATTCAGGTGACTGGTTATGACATTTTCACATACAAAAAACGCAAAACATACTTTTTAGTACGTGAAAATCACCTTATAAATATCAAAGAAAATGTTATTTTACGTGATTTTTTTGTTCATTTGCTTTCTGGGAAGTAATAATAATTTTAATAAAATTGCAACTGTGAAATTCCTTATTCTTTAAAAGGAAGAACAATTTGACACAGTTTACCACCTTTTGATCAGATAACATGAGAGCAGATTTTGAATAGATTTATTGTTGTATTGTTTATGAAAAACCACTTACCGTGTCAAGTTCAAATTTGGTGGTCATTCGAGCCGTCGAAAATTGGATGATGTTGTTTATTATGAACAGATGGCCTCCAAAGCTGAAAAACATAATACAAGATTTAAATATTTACATTAATTTTGATATTACTAGATATTATTAATATACAGCACACTCTCGATTATTTGAGGTTGTCGGGACCGTGGCTGCCTTGGATACCAAGAATCTCGGATAATATGGAAGCTAGGATATTTTGGGTTAGAGTGTTACGAGACCACAATATTAAGTTCAATAGTAGTAAAATATCTGTTTTTATCCATCTATAGAGTCTTAAGACTAGTAAAAAAGAATTTCTATTCAAAAACTTATTTAAATACAGTATCTTTAATACAAAAAATTAGTCACTCTTTGTCAATGAACATACATTCACCAAGGGAAATCGTTATTTGTCATGTAACGTCTGCTTACATTCGCACGAACGTTGTGTATGGTGGGAGTTCACTAACGTCAATCAAGGGTGAATGTAGGCCAATACAAACCAGTATGCCTTTGACTCATTTCTATGTTACTCTCATAAGGCCTCATGCGGCAAATAGTTTGCCGAATACTTAGGTAAGTCAAATTCGCCATGGTTTGATGATAGTGAACTCCTACCTTACATTCAGCAGACGACTCAGTCAGTTGATCTACTTGTGACTTTGATTCAAAATACAATTTTAGGGGGGAGTATTTGTATCATAAAATAATACATTGCATGTTCAATTAATTATATTATCAACTTGAATAAATGAATAAACTTGACAAATTACTGATAATTTTATATTAACTTTAAAAAAATTTATGCTAATCACGTTATTTCTAAGTTCCAATGAAACACAGAAAATATATAGCTTAGAACGACCTCGGATAACCTCAAGTCTTGGATAACTGCAGCTCGGATAATCAGGAGTTCACTGTACAGGTTGTCCAACTTAACTGTGCCACCAATAGCATCTTGAAACTATTAGATTTAATTCAGAGAAACCTTTAAATGGGGACCTTCACCTACGTTTCAAAGATAATCAAAAATATGAATTTCGTTATAATTTTGTGAATTTGAATTTCGTTTCAATTTTGTGAATTTGTAATGGCCGCCATTTCCAAATATGCCGGAACACTTGATTTTTTTCTTATGGAACACCAGTATTTTATGGTGTTTTTGGATTCTTCTCTTAATTATAAGAACTTTTTATGCTTTTATATTTTTCCCAAACCCAATAGGCAAGTCAAATTCGCCTATGGGACCAAGGAATTTCAAAAACACATATTTAACAGTGCAACATGTGGAAACTTGTTAGCTTCGTCTGTCTGCTCGTATCTCCCTAGATACGAGCAGTTAAAGTTATTCAACTTTGTCAACTATTTCAACCGAACTTTCAGTTCAGTTGAATTTTTTTCCCATTTGAAGTGCATTGGAAAATAACATGTGTTTATTTATAATTGATTATACTAAACAAAGTTTTATTTTAATTTACTAATTCCCTGTTTGACCAAAATCATTTTATTTTACATTATTAGGCCTTCAATAGTTTTAAGGACAAAATTGATCGTTTTTTTTAGGTTACTTTATTAAACTTTAAGTTTTTTTATTGTTATAAACCAACAAGGAAATATACCAACCTGAAATGGGAGTTCTCGACTTGAACCCCCCTTTCCAGAGTAAGATTAAACTTTTTCTTTGTCAAATTGCTTAAAATTAAGACTTAGCAAGTATGATTTTGCAAACATTTCTAAAGGAGGTCCCCCCAGACCCCCTGTAATAATTATTAATAAAAGCCTCGCAAAAGTACTTTGCTCCAGGCCTCGCCTTTGCTAAGGACGGCTCTCTGACTACTAGGGTGGAGCTTATCTTTTAGTGGGGGATCAGATACTAACGGAGCCTGTACAAAGTCTCAACTGCTTGTCAAGAGAAGGTGTAATTGAATATGCAGCTGTATTCTTTAATAGATCACCACCCTGTCTAATTTTATGCATTTATAGACCACCGAAGCATGACATTGCTCGTTTAATGTAATCTAGCCATCACCATCATTGGAATTCAAACAAATAAAATTTCACTCACTATTCTTTAATTCGTTTCCACTGGTCTCGGAGGAAGGCGAAAGCCAGAGGCTGGCCGATAACGTTGCTCGAGACAGCTGCAAATACGGCCGCGGCGTCTTGCTTGCGGATCCCCGAGTTGTCACTCACTGCTCGGTCCAGGTATCTACGGCAGGACAATCCGTCAATAGACTCATGCCCGCCCATGCAGGCTTCTTCCCTTGCCAATATAAATATTACAAAGTTGTATAGAAGAAAATTCATAAATTTTATTTTTTTAATGTGGTATACTGTTGCAATGCCTTTGCACAATTTACTTTCAGTGAAGTCATGTTGTAAATTTCTCATTTGGGAAATTTTTACTTTCATTTTTATTCCTGTTGGTATGTTTAGTTAAAACCATGAAATATATAAGAAATAGAAGATTTTTGCGAACATGAAAACTTGTTAGAAAAGGGAAGAAATACATAAGAAATAGAAGATTTTTGCGAACATGAAAACTTGTTAGAAAAGGGAAGAAATATATAAGAAATAGAAGATTTTTGCGAACATGAAAACTTGTTAGAAAAGGAAAGAAATATATAAGAAATAGAAGATTTTTGTGAAAATGAAAACTTGTTAGAAAAGGGAAGATGTTGGTATATTTAGTTAAAACCATATGATTGTCAATTTTAATTTTTATCACATGGTTATGTTTGTGTTTTTGTTTATGTTTACTTTTTGTTTGAATTAAATGAGTGCTCAGTATTAATGCATTTTCTATAGTTCAATTAAGTTGTTAAGAATTCCAATAACAATGAATAAATTTAATTATTCAATGGTTCTTCCTTTTCAATGAGGCAAAAAAAGCAAAGTGAACATTGATATGTGAAAAGGTATATCAGGAACATACAAGGGTCATCAAGAAAGTAAAAAATATTTGTTCGCTATACCTAGCCATGTTGCCCTACTCCCGTGACCGAGTGTGTGATCAAAACCCAGATAGCATGAAAGCTTTCTCAATATTTGAATTTGGTTTGTTTTTCGATCGCTCTTGAAAATTATCATCGAAAATTTGTTGAGAATACTTTTCTGGTTTACTTTTTGTTATCAAGGGCTTATTTACAGCATGCGATGGGGAAATATGCATATTTGGTTCATTTTTCGTTTGCTCTTAAATATTTTCACTGAAAATATATTGCAAGTTGTTCTTTAATTAACTTTACGCTATCGAAAGCATATTTACTGCACGCATAGGAGAAGTATGACTATTTAGTTTATTTTTCGTTTGCTCTTAAAGATTTTCAACGTAAATATGTCGCAAGTGTTCATTTAATTCGCTTAATATGTTATCGAAAGCATATTTACTGCTCGCAAAGGGGAAGTATGCCTGTTTGTTTATTTTTCATTTGCTCTTTAACATTTTCATCGAAACTATGGTGCAAATTATTTTTTCGTTCGTTTTATATTATCGAAAGAGTATTTCCTGCACGCTTAAGGAAAGTATGCCTGCGATACCCTCGCAGGGCCTGTTTCCGGTGCAGGGCCACGGCCGTTCTCAGAATCGACAGTCTATTGTCTCAGTAAAATCTAATCAAATTTGAAACAAATCTTTGTAGTCTTGGCCAATCGGAAGCCAGGATATGCTGACGTCACCGCATCCGCCCGCGCTGTCTCACCCTGAATCTGGAGACTCGCCATCTTGCTTTCACTCGGTGACTGGTGTTTCTTTTTCTTAAGTCGTGCAAGATTCTTTCGAGTCTTTAATAATTTAATAATTTTATTGTTTCGACTTTTAGATAGTTAATAGTTTTTTGTTTTATTTAGTCACTAGCTATTTGTAGATACGCATACTTCAGGATCAGATAACGGTAAGTGTGATAACACATTAACTTAGACCTTAAGATAAGTTATTTAAGTTGTTCAGGTTACACTCTACCAGCGAAAAAGCAAAACTCAGTTGTAACTTTGTTAGTTGATGTGGTTTTCATCATATTAACGCGGGTATTTACTACATGAACCCAAAAAGTTTTTTTTAACTTAGACTGTGTTCTTAATATAACTTAGATTTAAAACTGAATAACACTCAGATGAACATAACCTTTTCAAAAACAAGCTCCTTAAACAAAAAACTTTAAGTTGATTTACGATTTTGGACTTTGGTGTTTTGTTTAGTTTGTAATTTTGCTCTTATAAACTCAACTCCTGGACTCAATTTGAGCTGAGCCTCATTGCAAACCGATAACGCATTTCATTCTTACAGCGTTTCAGAATGACAGTGTCCATTGATAACTACACTGAATACGCCCAAATTGATTCCAACAGTGTATTGGGGCCATAAAAGTTTACACCATGTTGAATTGATGCCTAAAGAAGATTTCCCCAATGAAAATATTTTAATCAGACTTGATCAAATTGATCGAATCTTGACAAGTTTTATTAAACCAGGCCAAATCTGATCAAGAACCTTGTAGAAACTTGATCAGGCCCGACTAAGTAAGTCATTCAAAAGACAATCATTACAGCTGTATTCAAAAATAATAGTATATTACGCAACTAGTGCGGGAAGTTGGTGTTTACGTGCGAGCATGATAGTTCACGCGCGACGCTTGCGGAGCGCGGGAATTTCATGCGAGCAACGTAAACACCTTCCCGGATGAGTTGCGTACGATAGTTTTCGCAACACTACCAGCAACAAATATACAGGGTAAGTAAAAAACAACACTTCTGTCAAAGTTAAAAGATTTAAAAAATATTATTTAAACTGTAGACAGAAAATACGAACAAAACTATATTTATCTGTGCGGGGGAGATAACAAAAAGCGTTATCTCTGCTGTTCAGCGACCGAGTAAGCGTTTCTAGGAATACGTCTTATCGTCACACAGACAGCAACAATTGATTAAATAATACTGCTCTTTATTAACTTATGGCTATTAACTGTACGTATTAGCAACCTGGGAAACCAGTTTATTTACAATTGAGATATGGTCGTCATAGTTAAAATGTGTATGTTGTGTTTATGTATTATGTATGTAAATTGTGTGATATACTATTTTTTTCTTGAGTTGGCAACATTGAGCATTTACCGCACTCGTGCGGTAAATGCTCAATGCAAACTCTTTACCGCACTCCAGCTGATTTGTTACCTCCCTACAGCTGATATTTGCCGTACCCTTTTGTAAACGGCGACTTCCCACACTGAAACGGAAGCGGAAATCGGCTACTTCCTAGTGTAGTGTTGCGAAAAAAACGTTTCCCTCCAACTCTATTATCCTCAAAAACTAAATTGCTTTTAGTTAGACAGCTGTATGTCAAAAGTTGCCCTACAGTCAGCTCACCAACCTTCTCCAAATCACTGCCCATGTTATGTTCAGTCGGTTTATTCATAGGAATATCCCTACTGAAATAAAGGGCTTGCATCGGCAAAAGGTTTTAAGAGATTGGTTTGTGACTGGTTGGTGGGGATGGGTCCCGAACAAGCGTAGTCCTTCATTCGCTCTGAATATTACAATCAATAACTTCTTACTAATTATTGCGATACTATTCCAATTGAAAAACTTCTAGCCCGGTTTCTTCACTCTGCATATCGTACATTATCAATATTTTATTTGCAAATTGTTGATAATTAATGTCTAAACGTGTCAATATTAAATTTTCCCTAACTGTAATTTGTTTGTGGCTAAAATTTGAATACACTGATTATTTGATTTGAATATTTTTAAATCTTTAAGAGTATGCAACAAGAAGAGCTATGCCAAGCACTTCTATAAATAAAAAGCATATTATCGTACGCAGGCCATTGGTGGCCTACGTGAGAATTTCTTTTATATTCAAATGTAAAATGCAAATATATATATAATATATATATATATATATATATATATATATATATATATATATATATATATATATATATATATATATATATATATGGTAGTGAGTTGGTGGCGCAGTTGGTAGTGCACTCGGCCTCGAAACTGTGGCCAAGAAGCTCCGCAGGTTCGAGACCCGAGCTTGTCACATACTTTTATCATTACTGTTCATCCTTGTACTGTACCAGCTCACTCCTTGACTCTGCTTGATAACGTCCACGTACAGATCAGTTGACTATGTGGGCGGGGCTAGGGCAAGGTGAAAAGAGGCCGCCACCCTCTTTTTAAAATAAAAAAAGTATATAGATATTGAATATTAACTTTGATCCTATTCTATTGGTCTCATAAGACAAGCTACTAATGACTCTCGACTAGTCGGCCATAAGTAGATTGCAGTTTTCTGCAGTTATTCCTAATAATCTCAAAACAATATGAAAAATTCTTTCTTTATGTCAAATAACTAATTCATGCATTGTAAAAATAAATGCAAATAACTTTTGTAGGGGTGTGCGAATAGTGATTTTTGAACTCGAGCCGAGCTTTTTCAATAGTTTTCGAGCTCGAGCTTTTTCGAGCCGAGCTTTTTAACAATCACAAATTATTAAGGAATTATGAAGCTTGATTTTAATTTTAAAAGATGCAATAGACAAAAATGTTTGTATACCGTAAGTGAATGCCAGCTAAAAACTAGAAAGCTTATCTCCAACACAAGTTAATTATCTGATAGGTTCATCACTATTTTGTATTGTTACATTAAATTAATCAAACTGGCTCGAAAAAAGATTTATGAAGAAAAATAAAAAATTTAAAATCTACATTTATTATTTGACTCACCAACTCCACAATACTTTACTTTAATAAATAGTTAAAATTGAATAATTAGACTAGTTACATATAGGTACTACAGCATTAATTTCAAGAGTTGAAAGGAGTAGATGGAAAGGTTTTAAAATGGTTATATCTAGTAGAAAAATAACATATTAACACTTAGTCAAACACAAGATTGATTTTTTGAATGTTTACAAAGTAAAGAAAGATGATTACAAATTAAATAGCAGTCCCGATTGTGGGTAATATTCTTGGCTAAACTTATTATTTTAGAATATAATATATTAATTAAATAATATTTAATACTGTAACAACAATAATTTATTGCAATCCTAAGATGAGTTGCATTTCTAAACTTTAGTAAAGAAAACAATGTAAAGTTTAAGAAAATTAGAAGGAAGATCAGAAATTAAGACGGAATAAAGAGAAAGAAACAGCTACCTCTCTCTCTCCTTATCAGTGGCCAGGGAGGGGGGGGTAGAGGTTGTTTACTTCAACTAAGCTTCTGTCCCTGTTTTTTGTCACTGTCTGACTCGTGCGTGCGTGAGCTGAGTTAATTAGGAGATAAGGAATCCTTACTACAAAATGCAAAAACACAAACTACTTGTCATCCAACTATAATTGACGGTTTATATTTTTGTCTTATTTTTATAAATCAAATGAGTTCAAAATGAAACTTGTACTATATACCGTTTAAGAGATAAGCCATGATAAACAATAGACTTAAATGCTGTAATTCGTGGTTCTCCAAGGTCAACTAAATATAGCTCAGATTTCCGTCTAAAATGGAGAAAATATTTCTTGTTATCTGCCAATGTCCTTCCTTATCACTAGGGAATATTTTTTGTTTGTTTTTAGTGGGAGGGAAACGCTCTTCCGGTTTGACGTGTCCAAAAATAGATCGCAACAATTATCTTTCCGAAAAGAACTCTCTTATCAAAAGGTCGGCTCGAGTGTCGAGCTTTTTGAAAAAAGTCGAGCCGAGCCGAATACTGGAAAGCTCGACCTAAAAAGCTCGACTGTTCGAATACTCGCACACCCCTAAACTTTTGCTTTCTCACTAATATAAATATGACAGTTGAGAAAAGCGAGTATCACCAAGTAACAAATATGAATCTGCAGTTTTGTTTACCTAGCGAGAATCCAAGTTTCTCTGCTGCATCCTAGCGCACTCAGCAGGAGGCTTTTCTCCGAGCCGACATTGGTGTGGAGGTAGCGGCCCCAGGCGAAGTCCCACTCCGGTTGGCCGCCCTCGCGGATGGCTGTGCAGTACACTGTGCTCTTCAGATTCGAGCTGATCCTGTCACAAATCACAACACAGTGACCAAGTTTTGTTCAACCTTTTGATGTAGCAATTTTTTATATTTTTTAATTTTTAATTGTAATATGTTTATTTTGCCTGTATTTCGTCTAGTATTTTGGATATGTCCTTTTTGATTGTCCATATGAATTGACAGTATACTGAATTAATTAATAAAAAAACGTGTCCTCCTCCTACAAGAATGAGACCTCAGAAGACTTTTGTGGGACTTTTGTATATGTCCTTGTGTGTCATTGGACATATACAAGAATAAAAAGAAGCAAAACAGGTGTCCACTGCAATCTATATTAAACGTACAAATGCCGTCAACTTCCACCCATGCCGGTCACCGTTTATTTTAGGTGGGCCCTCCCACCAACTTTACCGCACATTTGCAAGTCTATCAGAGATTGTGCATGGTCGGGAATTGAACCCACACACCTCTGAACGGTTTTAACGCTATACTCGTCAATATAGCACGTTAACCGACAGAGCTACAACACCATTGTCAGCTAGGAGAACGATTGACCTATTTTTTGTGTATATATTGTAAATAAATAGAAAATAGTGGAATGTGGCAACACTGCATCATAACAAGTAGTGAAATGTGGAAACATGGCAGAATGACAGTTAATAATACAGCCATTATAGAACTTTCTCTCCTTCTTCTGTGCCTGATGAAGTCCCTAAATGGGACTAAATATTGTGATTTATTGTGTTTATTTCATGTGTCCTATGGCCTGCCTGAACTCTTTCAAAGGTCAACTAGCTGCCTATCCTTCTATTCCCAAAATTAAAATCCTGGCTTAGAGCCTTTCCTAAAAAAACTAATCTGCATAAAAGACGTTTTTGAGTCATTAGTGACTTATTTCCAGACTTTGAAGGAAATCCTTGGAGCAGTTTATGATATAACTTTTAAGGTTTCGGCACCCATGCACAGGCTTGCCTATGTGGGGACCTTCTCTATATTAATTATGTTTGTGAAAATGTATATGATTTTGTGGATAAACTATTGAGAACTAAAAAGAACTTACGGGTTGTCCTTGTCAGGCTGGGGGCTGGAGCGCCAGTTCTGGAACTGCCGCACGGAGTTGCTGATGCAGGGCTCGTGGCCCAGCTTGCACGCCCACTTGAGCACCTCCACCCGCGAGTACACCTGCAGCTGGGAGTCCGAACTGTGGTCCACGAACCCCGTCTTCTCGTACAGACCCTTCATCAACGCCAGCAGGTACGACTGGAGACAGACAGTCTGTCAGTCTTTGGAGTAGTGATGGGTGATTCGCGAGTGAATCGTTCAATTTGAACGACTCGTCGAGTGAATCAAATGAATCATGATTTTGAAAACGAATCGATTTTTCGCACCAATCAAACGCATAAAATTTGGAATTTTATTCTTTTAATTCGCAAAGCAAAACTAGCTGTATACGCCAGTTTTGTTTCAGATTAGCAATAAAAAAAAAGAAATAACAAATGTTTTTATTGACCTTGAGGGGTCTGTTTTTTTTTTTAATTTTGGTTTCATCAAGGCCAATGAACCCTTTACCCCCCCTTAAGGAGCCAATGAACCCTTGGCCCTCTTTTTATTAACTAAAAAGAGTAGCTTGATAACGAGGAAATCAGTCCACACAACTCAACTCTTTTAAACTACCGGTATTGGTTCATCTAATTGTAATTCAGTGGTTTGAGTCTTCTAGTTTATACACAAGTCGCTTTTATTTCTTGGATCAAATTTAAATCATATATTTCAGGTTTGGAAATTACATACACAATTTGATTCAGAATTAAAAATTATACTCTGAGGTCCAAATACAAAAAAATCACACGTTTTATTCAAGAAAAACGGATCAATTGTATTAACTCTCCGTTTACCCACAAAGAGTATTAGATGAATCAAAGAATCAATTCAAATTTCGATTCTTTGAAAATGAGTGATTTAAATGAATCGTATCACTGAGAAGAATCGAACTGCCCATCACTACTTTGGAAGAATGAAAGTCCCAGCTTCTCCCTAGAGATATGCTCTTCAGCTTAAGAAGGAAGGGATTGTCAGGATGGGTAAGGTACGATATGGTCAGTCAGCCTCGCCCCTAAAGGAAGAGAGATACATTTCCAACCCATCCTCCAGGCACTTCTGGGGACAAATCGCCCACTAACCCAATCCCTTCAAAACATTTACAAGGACCCCACATGGGAGCTCTCTTTGTTGTGAAGTCAATCCAGGTCGGTTCGCTCTCCAGAATAGCAAAAGTTTTGAAGTTTTTCAGTTAAGGGTCCTTCATCCCTTCCCAGATAGAAAGTCCAGGTCGATCCTTAACTGGTCATCAGACCAGACTGGGTATCCAAGCTCATCCTAGAATGAAAGTTTCGAGAGAGACAAGGAGGAACTAAGGTGAACAGGAATCTGGTCAATACGGACAGCCGATAGACTTACCAGTCCGATGACACCTTCTAATTTATTAATGTATCCATTGTCAACCTATGTACAGATATAGACTAGTCAAAGAGCTATCTAGGGCCACTCGGAGGCAATAAAGTAAAGTGTAATGAGCCCGTTAAAGCCCCTGTTTTTGTAAAAACCAAATATATGTTTTTAAGAATCAGAATGTTTCACTGTTTAACAAATGTTGTTATAAATTTTTATGGTTCTTACAACGATTTATTTTAGCTTACGCTAGAAATTTTCAAAACTTAAAATATATATATATATATAACATTGTTAGAGCTTTGTTTGTAGTTACATCACGACTCAGTGATCTCACAGCGCTGCATAGCTGACAGCAACTATCGAGGTGGAGAGGCCCTTATTAGGTAGGCTCCCTGGCCCTGTGAGCAGCCGCCCTCCCTCATGTCATTGAGTCAAGTAAAACCTTCTGAGGCCTGAACCTTTATTCGCTTGTGACTGCTTGACGTTTATTTTACAAATCAACAAAGTAAATAAAATTAGAATTTTTGTTATCCGCTGCGAAAACGGCAGTTTTTATAACATTTGTTGCGAGGCTAAAGGAGCTATTTCTCTCACTAGGGAGAGAAACAAATCAGCCGTAGTTGAGGACGTCAGCTGTTTGTTTATAATGCAAACGTGTGTACGTCAGTGTCAGTGGTAAGCTATCAATTGCATCGAGAGTGGTTATCGGTTTTTATTATCAGGTGTAATTCATTGTTGCATTGTTGTCAGTTTAATCGATTTGTGAAACTCGCTCACTTCACCAATCAATGATTTCGAATGAAACAGACAGTCAGCTGATTGTTTCTAGTAGCAAGAACAAGATGGAAGTACCATTGGGAGACATCTTTAAAGGTAATATTTTGGTTTTCTTCAGAATATAGCCTGTTGTACTGAGTGGTAAAACGAAAAATATAGTTCATCACACGGGCCTAAAGCTGCTTTTTGTTACTCGTTCATTTTTCCGAGGTAAAACGTGACCTCTTACAAAAAGCGTCAATTTTGGCCCTAGTAATGAAATATACTATTGTTCTTAAATAAACTGACGAAAAATAATCATGTAATGTCTGAAAATGAACTGCTTCATTTTTAACGAGTTATGTCATGAGAAAACTTTTGTGCCTTAATGGGTCGACATGAATAAAATTTCAATCAAAAATTACCTTGAATCTATCGAAGCCTCCAGTCTTAATGAGCATATTTGTCAGGTATTTGAAGCCCTGGAACGCCGACTTCCACGGGAGGTAGTCGAGCTCGTGGGCGAGGTACTTGGTGATGTCCATGGCAGTGGCGTAGTCCAGGGCTCCCGCTCGGGCCAGGTTCAGAGCGTCATTGATCAGCATAGCTCTGTTCAGCGTACCTGAAATAGTATGTATTACATTACTACAAGTTCCAATGGAACTTTCCAGAAGAAGTTCTAGATCTGGAACTATAGTGTTTAAAACTTAAACTTTTTAATTAGATCTTGATTCATTGATTGAACAAAAAAATTGACTGTGAAAAAACTTCTTTTACTCCAAAAGAAAGCAGTGAGGTGTATAGCAAGATTGGATATTAGAGACTAATGTAAGGACGCATTTAGATAGAAATTCTAACTGTTCCGTGCGGTATTATTTATAAAGTATTAATTCATATTAAATTAAATAATTTTTTCCGATTCAATCGTGTCCTTTATCCATATGAAACAAGGGGTAGAAACAATATTCACATTAAAAAACATAGTGTAAGGCGACAGGCACTGGCAAATTTAACTTTTGGTCCAAAACTCTGGAATAAGCTACCCACAAATCTCAAAGAATTTCCTATCAAAAAATTCAAATGCAAATTCAAAAACTTTTTCTTGGACCTGCCATTATACCCACTCAATGAATTTTGGCAGATAGACAATGCTCAGTGGACTAATTGCTGTTCAGTGTTTGCAATTTTCGGTGACTATGAATGTATCAATTGATTGTCAACTTGAGGGTGATACTTCTGAAGATGTTAAGTATGACAAATCAGAGGATACGGTTTTGCTTAATGTAATGATTTTTATCTTTTCTGAAAATAAATATCTTGTATCTTGTACAATAATCCAGATCTTTCTCCTTCCTGGTGTATTCTACCCTTATTCGATCATTATCAAATATAGCAACTTGTAGCTTATTTTAGTTATTTACTGCAACCCCCTAATTAAAACAAATGAATTGATAGTTCTCACCGATTTGTTCGAAGCGGTTCTTGTCAAGCAAGTGGTTGATGAGCAGTTTCCAGTTGTGTGGATCATAATTGACTCTGTAAAAACCTGAAGAAATATTATTAATTAATAACTAAAAAAAAATTTAAATATATGATAATATGGTGAGTGTATAGAGTTTTATCCAAGCAAGAGAGTTTAAAAATTAAATAACTGTAGAATTTTTAGATTTTAACAGATGACTCTGATCTGAAAATACTATTTATTTTGTAAAACAACAGATTGCTTGGGAAAAAATATAAACAAAATTTTTTTTTATTTAATTACTGAAGCTGACTTCTGCTTTGTAGATAACAATTGTCAGCTTTGTGATTACCTGAGCCACAGATGAAGGACTGTACAGATTGGCAACCTTACATCGCAGAATGTGCACTGATTTAGCATGGGCTCTTATGGAGCCGAAGTTTCAAAAGTTGCCGCTAGTGTCACAGAAGAACAAAAACTGCCATGGGTAGAGAGGACTCTTAAGTATTGTTTATCACATGACAATTACCAGTGCGCTGGATATTAAACACCATCCAGTGGTTGGCATCGGCCTCTGACTTTATCTCGATGCCCCGCTCTGCCTTCAGCCAGTGGGAGGGGCTGGTGCTGTCGAAGTCCGGTTGGGCTTGCGTGGTGAACGTGAGCGGAACCCACCACAGCGCCCGCTCGTCACTGTTGTTTCCCAGCATGAACCTCCTCTGCGACACATCAAACCATTTAACAAGTACACTTAAAATAAATCATGGGCACGATAAAGGTTATTTTACCCATTGCCGTCCTAGGCCGGCAAAAAGTTTTATCCGGCCTAGGAAAGATTAATCAGCTGATTTGCATCATACTGAAGTTTGATGCTTGTTTATTGGTTACTTTTTAGAGGAATGAAATGGCAGCACTGGCAGCAGTAGCAAAGTTTTATTCTGTTTGTTATAGGTTATGATCGAAGAATTGAGAAACGTATTGGTTTATGCAAGGACTGCGTTATAATTGAAAGTATGTTTTTTTCTAAATAGTATGATGAAAAATATCGTACATTACATGGCCAGGAAGTTTTGCCGTAGTCGCATGAAAATCCTGCACTCGCTTTCACTGTAGCGGGAACTATCACACTTGTCCGGCAAAACAGTACTTCCTGGCCTAATAACTTAATATACTATTCTGGCCTTTGATTGTTTATTGTAAGCATCTTTTAGTGTGAGCCTGTGTCGAAGAATCCAGAGTGTCGAATTCACTCATTGTCGAACTTTTAAGGTTTACTGCACCAAATATCTGGTCATTTTTACTTTTCATTAATGAATGAATGTTTTATTTCGTTCAAAAATGTACATAGAATATTACAAAAACAAATTGAAATGATCCCCAAATGGGCAATTGCCTGTGGTTGGGGACCGAGCCCATTATCAGTAGCAGAGTCCATGCTTCGTTAAATTTAAAATATATTTAGAAAAATAAACCATGTTGATAAAATTTAAAAAATTAAAGAAGACAAAAATAAAAGATGCATGCGTATTTAGAAGGAAATAGTATCACAATTTTAACTGACAAATTAAAATAACTGAAACTTGCTCAATCACACAACATACACCCACGTACATCCAGACAAACACATTCACGCTGCCTATCTCTCATGCCCTTTCTTCCCTCCTCACCTCACACATGCATTCCACGCACACACGCACACTGAGGAGATCCTCTAATCATTCAGTCAGAAATCAAGTATACTGTGAGACAAATAATTCATGGATTCTCTGACAGCCAATTTCCAACAGCCATTTGTCAATAATTTTTTTGTATGTTCTAAGACTGCATTGAGGTGGTGACTTGATACTGGAATGGAAGTTATGAAAAAATTATTGGGCAAGGTAAAAAGAAGACATTGTATTGATTGACTTAGTTTATCTGGGAGTGACGATTCCGCAATTTACTGAAGATCTTGTTGTATAAGAATGCGTTAAGTGTTGAAAAATAAAATCTTTATTTTTGTAAATGTACAAAATTAGAGTTTTTATAAATATTTGGGAAATATTAAGAACTTTAAACTCGTCAAACAAAAGATGTGATGGATAACGACGGTTTTTTTGCATAATAATTTTAATAATAGATTTTTGTATTATTTCAAGAGGTTATAAAACGTTAAGAAAACATCTGCCCCAGGCTAAAATTCCATATTGTAATAGAGATTGGACGTAAGCATAATATACAGTTTTGAGCAAATCTGGTGGAAGTAGTTTATTTATACGATAAAATATAAAACAAAATTTTGTAGTCTGGTCCTTAGATTAATCACGTGGCCATTCTATTTCAATCGGTTATCGAAGATGACACCTAAATATTTGTACTCCGTCACTCTCTCAATACATTCACAAGACACACAAGCATTCGGCCAATCACTCCCGCATGTGTGCAAATGCAGATGCAGGTTCATCAGATCTTGGTCGGATCTCAGGGAAACAAGCATACACTTCGTTTTTGAAATGTTTACTGAGAGCTGACTTTGATCAAACCACCGCTTGACCTGGAGAACCGTTTTTTAAAACTGCTGTCTAAAACTTGCTCGTAAACAACCGAGAGTACCCACCTCGGAGATGGACACAGCCTTCCTCTCGTAGTCCCTGGTGACGGTGATGAGAGGGAAGCCGGTAAACAACCGGGAGTACCCACCTGGGAGATGGACACAGCCTTCCTCTCGTAGTCCCTGGTGACAGCGATGAGAGGGAAGCCGGTAAACAACCGGGAGTACCCACCTGGGAGATGGACACAGCCTTCCTCTCGTAGTCCCTGGTGACAGCGATGAGAGGGAAGCCGGTAAACAACCGGGAGTACCCACCTGGGAGATGGACACAGCCTTCCTCTCGTAGTCCCTGGTGACGGTAATGAGAGGGAAGCCAGTAAACAACCGGGAGTACCCACCTGGGAGATGGACACAGCCTTCCTCTCGTAGTCCCTGGTGACGGTAATGAGAGGGAAGCCAGTAAACAACCGGGAGTACCCACCTGGGAGATGGACACAGCCTTCCTCTCATAGTCCCTGGTGACAGTGATGAGAGGGAAGCCAGTAAACAACCGGGAGTACCCACCTGGGAGATGGACACAGCCTTCCTCTCATAGTCCCTGGTGACAGTAATGAGAGGGAAGCCAGTAAACAACCGGGAGTACCCACCTGGGAGATGGACACAGCCTTCCTCTCATAGTCCCTGGTGACAGCGATGAGAGGGAAGCCAGTAAACAACCGGGAGTGCCCACCTGGGAGATGGACACAGCCTTCCTCTCATAGTCCCTGGTGACAGCGATGAGAGGGAAGCCAGTAAACAACCGGGAGTACCCACCTGGGAGAGGGACACAGCCTTCCTCTCATAGTCCCTGATGACGGTGATGACAGGGAAGCCAGTAAACAACCGAGAGTATCCACCTGGGAGATGGACACAGCCTTCCTCTCGTAGTCCCTGGTGACAGTAATGAGAGGGAAGCCAGAAAAACAACCGGGAGTACCCACCTGGGAGATGGACACAGCCTTCCTCTCATAGTCCCTGATGACGGTGATGAGAGGGAAGCCGGTAAACAACCAAGAGTACCCACCTGGGAGATGGACACAGCCTTCCTCTCATAGTCCCTGGTGACGGAGATGAGAGGGAAGCCAGTAAACAACCGAGAGTATCCACCTGGGAGATGGACACAGCCTTCCTCTCGTAGTCCCTGGTGACGGAGATGAGAGGGAAGCCAGTAAACAACCGAGAGTACCCACCTGGGAGATGGACACAGCCTTCCTCTCATAGTCCCTGGTGACAGTAATGAGAGGGAAGCCAGAAAAACAACCGGGAGTACCCACCTGGGAGATGGACACAGCCTTCCTCTCATAGTCCCTGGTGACAGTGATGAGAGGGAAGCCAGTAAACAACCGGGAGTACCCACCTGGGAGATGGACACAGCCTTTCTCTCGTAGTCCCTGGTGACAGTGATGAGAGGGAAGCCGGAAAACAACCAAGAGTACCCACCTGGGAGATGGACACAGCCTTCCTCTCATAGTCCCTGGTGACGGTGATGAGAGGGAAGCCGGTCTGCAGGGTCCAGGTGTCCATGACGGTCTTGACTGACATCCCGGGTGGCCACTGCAGGTCCTCCTGCGCTTGCTCCGTCAGAGCCTGCCACAGGTCCTCCCGCGTGGCGCTCCCGTACATCCTGCGGTAACCACCGACAGTGTCAACTTTACAAAAGGACCATTAGTCATGGGCAGTGCTTGATTTTCAGCAGAACGCAGCGGAACAGCGTTTCGGGACCTCTTTCTGCCAAAATAGTCGATCGTTTGTAATCGGCCGGAGTATTTTTTGTAAGAGTCGATCGAGATCAATTGGACGGATGATTAGTCGCAAAATACAATCACATATAATCGGCCGGGGAATTTTCCACAAGGGAATTTTTAAATAAGTAAATAAAAATCAAACAAAGCAATATTTTACTAAAAAATAACTTTTTGAAGAAATTTTAAAATTTTTTATGAAGACTTGTGCGAGTGTTCGGATCTTTTTAGCAGTTTCAGCATTCAGCTTAGCTCATACGACTTGACAATAGATGAGCGCTAATTTCAGGCCAAAAGTCCACGCCTAATTTCCGAAAATTTTAAGCGATCTTTATTTCCAGTAAAATTAATCCGGTCCATTACATGCGATTGTCACTTCCGACAAATACTCCGGTCAGTTACACATGATCCTCTCTTAGAGCGAATTCTCTGGCCGATCAGACGCGATTGTCTTCTGCGGCAAAATCTCCGTCCGATTACACGTGATCTTCTCTTACAGCGAATACTCCGGCCAATTACACACAATCCTGCGGGCAGCGATACGCTTTGACCATCGCAGACGGGGCTCGACTTCTCCTGTTTGCGATGGTTGAAGTGTATCGCTGCCCGAACATCCGGCAAGTCTGAAGAAGTGTGATGTTTTTTTCATGCAAAACGTTACGGGTTAATTAGTTGCGTGTGAATCCGGACTTTTAGTGTACAAGACCTTACTGTGACCAGGATTTACACCGGCTAAAGAATCAAATAAACAAGGTGGGTGAGTCCGAACAACAAAACAAAAATAACTAGTATTTAAATATCTGCCGCCTCTAGGCAGCGAATTCCCCCCTTGTCAGCACCCTCCCTGATGTCACTAAGATCACCCCAATACCCCTTTTAGCTGATTATGTAGTTATCGGCAAATAACTGCTGCAACAACAAATCCAACAACCTATTGGACCCTTCTTCTCGGACGTTTTTGATGCATGTAAAACGCAATTCGGACTTTGGTTGGATCTATGGAATGCAACGTTGTTCAGTTGTATCTAATCACAAGTCAGAATTTCGTTTTGCGACGTGAAAACAGCACACAAAAAACTGTGTGGAATGCCCGTAACGGTCCGTCTGTCAGGGCTTGTCATTGAACACTTTCAGTCAAATCCACAGGATGAACGTGGATCCTTAAAACTGTAAAATCGTTTTGAAGTATTTAAATTTTTAATTGAAATAATAACTGGCGGGTGTTGGTCCTGGGCGTTGATAAAAGTAGCACTGGATAATTGTTTCCTCAGTGCGATAAAATTTAAGCGTCTGTACGATAAGTTTGATTTGAAGGGTTTGCAACGCTGGCGGACTATGTATACATAAGGAAAAAATATATTTAGGATAACAATTTTTGGTAACTGGTAACAACTTTTTAATAGACCCTAACTGTTGGTACAAAAATATTTGTATTCAGTAGGTTTGCTTATTATTTTGTTTGTTTGTTTTAAGTTAACTTGTTTTGTCTTGACACTGTTCACTGTACCACCAATGTACGTGGCCATGAATAAAGACTATTGACTATTAGCAATATTTAGAAATATTGTTTTTTATTTTTATAACATTGTTTTACTATTTGGAAAATATAATAAAATAATTTATTAATAGCTTTAAGATAAGGGTTTTGATTGCTAGGTCATTGATTTACATGTATCTCATCAAATAACTTCTACTATTGGCATATTTAAATGTATAAAGCTACAGTTTAAGTACCAATCAATCTCCCTTACTTCCTCTTTAAGTATCTTGTGAGGCCTCTTCTGAACACTGGGGTTGTTAGAAAGTGGTCCATCATCCTGATTATTGAAGCACCTGAAAACCCATACAACTACAATAGAGAAATTGTCCAACGATTGCAAAAAAATCGGTTGTTTTTGCAATTGAAATGCTCACAACATAGGTGATTCCTGAATTTATTTACTTTTCCTCACCTACTATGTTTAGTCACATTCTACTCCTAGTAATGATTGAGTTAAATAACATTTTTCCTCTCAGCGGGAGTAAATTAGTATCTTGTCTTTCAGCAGGAGTAAAGTGATTACTTTGTCCTAGAGGAGGAGACAAAGTAAACCCATAACAATATCGTTGATATCAAAAATTCTAAAATCAAGTGTTTGTAAATGTTGATGCACAGATTCAAATGTAAAGCATCATCAAAAATAGCCACTGCTGTTTCGGGGCTACAGCAGAACGAAACAGCTGATATTTTGCGCAGACCCAATTATACGAGGTACAGTCAAAAAGTTCCCGGAATGAATTTTTGTTGACATATAGCGCGATCGCCAGCGGTAAATTTGTCTTGCAGTAGTTGGTACGACTCCTTGGGAGGGCATATCGGTAGTGGTGACATACATGACTTGCCGTAGTGTAGCATTGGAAAGCGCTTTTCGTGTATCTGCAAGTCTACGTTGTCGGATTTTTGAATAATGGCATTTCATGAACAGCGCACTGGGTGATGCTGATGAAGGAAGTATTGGGGGATTCCTTCATCGCCTCTTCTCCATAATCTTGAATTAACAACTCAAGAGTCTCACTGAGTGATTTTTAAAGTAAAACAAGAACAATATTCGTGTGCTGTTCATGAAATGCCATTTTCAAAAATCCGACAACGTAGACTTGCAGGCACACGAAAAGCGCTTTCCAATGCTGCACTACGGCAAGTCAGCTATGTCACCACTACCGATATGCCCTCCCAAGGAGTCGTACCAACTACTGCAAGACAAAATTCCCGCTGGCGATCGTGCTATATGTCTCGAAATATTCATTCCGGGAACTTTTTGACTGTACCTCGTATAACTGGGTACAATGAGCACTTGCCAAGGGGTGCCAAAGTTTAGAGGCGCAAATTAGGCCCGAAAGAAAAATTAAGTGACGATAATTATGAGAGGGAGCGTGCATAGTCCTGTAATGTGCAATATACAATCCCTAATCTGCCCACCTCCCCCCACCACTACTACCAAGGCTATTGCCCTATCTATTGTCCACTTGGTAGTTATCACAAATACTGTTCACAGTGTATAATGTTTGTAATATATGCCGGATGACAGTCCAGGACACGGCTGGTCCATAAGTAGTGGATTATGGAAAGATTCACCAAATTGAGGTGAAGTTAAGGAAATATCACTCTCAAATCAATTATGGAGAAGATTAAGACCCCTTTAACATTAGCGACTCGCCATGGCAACACATCTGCGTCCTGCCAATGCCAGGGGGGTAGGGGAACTTATCCTCCCGCGCCCTTCCCTTAAAGGTATAATTGGGGTTCTTTTGACACCAAATTAAAATTTTATATTTTTATTTATTTTGTTCATAAAACTCAAAAACATTCCGGATAATTTCTATTTAAAATACAATGTATTTAAAATGCATAAACAAATATAATTAACTAAGTATTTTTTCATAAAAGGAAACAAGTTTTCCACCCTTGTTACTAAACAGATTATTGGCTGCTTTAATGTTGAGAAACTTGACTTGTCTGCATTACCACTTCTGCTGGCTGCTAGACACAGGGGGCCCGCTCCCAGTCGATAAAAATAACAAAATCTTTCCTATTCCTTCTCATGAGGTTATTTATGATGTTACATTTTCTCACAAATTTGCCTTAACTGTGATGAACCAAAACCTATAATTTATATATATTATTTGTAGCGATTTCAGAGAGTAATATTTTCATGGTTGAAAAATTTAAAGAGATTTAAGTATCATTCCAAAAGTTATCTCTTACCCATTCTTTGTGATTTTGATAATGCCAAAACTCGGCATGATATATTGATGATCAATATAATGCTGATATAAATCATCAAATTATATTGATGATTTATTCAATATATAGATGATACCGAATAAATCATCAATAAAACTTTAAATGGCTAGATTTTTCCTCTTTTTCAATGACTCTCGCCCGGGGCAAAATCGGCATTCGGCCCCCCCCCCCCCAGGATTAAACACTAGAATTCTAATTTTTAATGTTTCTTTGATGTAATAGATCAGCAATTATCTCGTTCTACTGTATTACCAACTGCCAAGACCGTAGCCAATGGGGGGTTAGGGGGTCAGAACCCCCCCCGAAATAGCAGAAATAGCCTTGAAATAGTAGTAAGCGGGGGTAAGGGCGTGGGTAAACGCATAGGGGTCCGGAAACAGATCAAAAGGGAGCAAGATGACAATAAAGGGGTCAAAAAGCACACGTGTGACTAAAAAAAAAGGTCACCACTTTTCCCCTGAGAAAATTTCCTGGCTACGGCTTTGCCGACCGCAAGTGAGTAAATGAAACGTATCAATCACAGGTAACGGTAGGAATAACTTTGAAAAAATGTGAGCTACTGTGAAATTTAATTATTTACCGATTACATTAAAATAAGCAAAGAGCCATTTAATTTAATCGTGCGTATTTACCATTCCTGAGTATTCAGGGCTGTAGGGGCAGATATAGGTTGCCAAAAGAAGATAGCGCATCTTTATTAATTGCTGGAAAACATCCCAAGATTATAACTTTAATGTAACTATGCGAGTACTTTTGCAAAATCAACAAACGGGCGATCAATTTAACTGCGCGTATTTGCTGACCGCGGGGAATAAATTAAACAAATAAGGTATTTATTTTTTGTTTTTATTTTAGTAATAATTCCACTTAATCCCAAAAGGAACCGGTCCCAATTATTTCGGATTATCAGGACTCCACTGAAATAAATATTATCTACTAAAATTTGACCAATGTCACTTGATTCTTGATATTTGTCATCCTTTTAATAGGGCCTTAATTGTGGCTGACATGATCAATTAGCATACATCTACGTACCTTAGAGTTATAGTATGTTTTTCGTCTGTTGAAGTAGAATGCAGATTCCTGTTATATGACGCTATAGTTAAGGTCTTCTGTTACCAAACATAGTACAAAATCAAGTTGAGCAATTGAAAATCTAAAAGATTCCAAAAATTTACTTATTTATTCTGGGCACCACTCGCCCCTCAGACGAGGCTTTCAGTCGCCTCATTTTGTCTGTATAAAGTATCGCAAAATAGTCTCACAATCATCGCTTGGCATGAGACACCGATCGTCTGATGCTACAGCCGCTCTTTGCAAAAAAGACCAGATTGCAGTAATTGATAAATCTTTTATTATTATGATTCATTAAAACAATAACAAATTTTCAGTAAATATACAATATGCATTAGTATTAAAGTTTTAATTTAAATTGAAGTTTTTCATTTTTTTATTAGGAGCCAGCCAGTCGTTTAAAACGTTTCTTAAGTACCTTTCCCATAAGAGATGGTGTCGAATATTTCATCAATCTCGTTGGGGTGGTTGACCTGGACCGAGATGGGGTGTGAGGAGCGATAGATGTCCAGAAGGAACACGTTCTGCAGCTCGTGGACCACAAACTGCTCCGGGATCCGCCAGGAGGGCTCCACCTGGAGGCAGAAATCCGACTAATGTCATCTGCAACGTTAGGCTACCGTAGTCTAAGTACACTTGAGACGAATCTAGTTTCCTGGCTGACAACCAAGATGGTGAAAAGATGGAAATCATTACCGATGTTTCGGACGAATGTGCTTTGGTAATGGACTGCTGCAAGTTCGAAACGTCGGCAACAACTTCCATATCTTCACCACCAAGGTTGTCACCCAGAAACCTGGATTTGTCTATAATGTCCTCTACAGTCCAGAAATCCAAGTTAAAACACCGGATGTTCATAAAATCCTTGATGCATTTAGAAAGCATTTCCTCCTAAGGGCAGAAGAGATATTCACGTTTTGCAAACAATAGTTCCAAAGTAGTTTAGGTAAATTAATTAAGGCTTGTCTGTAATGTCCTTGCTTTCGTCTTTCGTGATGATGCCGCAGTTTAATAATTTTAATTATTGTTTAAATCATAAAACTACTTACAATATTTGAAACAATAACCTTTAGGAAACTTTGCTCTATCATTGTGTGTTGGGAATCAATTGAAGGGGTCCCTCCAGTAACGTTGTAAGCGACATAAAGTAAATTTTTCAGGAAATGGAAAAAACATATAATTGGGAATGTAATGATTTAAATATGTTTTATTTGTTATATATAATTATAATATCATAAAACTAACCAAACTATGAAGTATTACAATATTATCGCACGTAATAAAAAAGTTATTACAAAAAAATTGATTTTAAAATTGCAATAACGTTGTAAATGACAGTCGTTTGCAACGTTGTTGCCGGCTTGGTCTATGCAACAATGCTTTTTTTGTTTCTTATTTTCATTTATGTACGGTTCCCCAGCATTTCTTCTCTGCTTATGTACATTTCTGGTCCAACTTTCGAACTTAACAGGGCCGATTAACATCAGGACGGCGACAGAACGGTGCGCGGTGATATTGCAATTTTTGGCGGTTACAACATTGCTGCAACTGTGGGACCAACAGCACTTGGTTTTCAACTGGTGGTAGTGCTGCCAACACAAGAGATATGAACGAAAAAATACCCTGCACTGATGCAGGATGTCGTTTACAACCTTACTGCATAGAAATCTCAATAATTTTGAAAAAGTTGTCGTTTACAACGTTACTGGAGGGACCCCTTCAATTGTCTTACATATCATCTTGCAAAATGCCTTTGAACGTTTGAACTTATATCTGTTTTTTTAATTTATGAAACTTCAAAACACTTTAGATTTGTTTTTATTTCATCCCCATATTCCAGTTATCGGGTTTTCCATTTTGTTATTTCCCCCTCTTTTCTTTGGACAGTGAAAGAAGTTGCCATGGAATATTAGTTTGTGTTTGAACCAAAGATCCAGAGACTGCATAGAAGTGCTACTTTTCCAGCCAAAAAATGTACCCTTTTGCTACTCTTAGTTTATTACTAACTCCCTGGGTCAGATAGTCTTTATTCGAATCTCCAGGGACAATCCCATGCGTGGGTGACTGATCAAGCAAGTGGAGGCGAGTCTGTATCCTCGGGGTTGTTACATGAGACAGAAATAAAACCAGTATTAGACTACTGTATAGGAGAGATTTTAGTACACTGCCTTTGGCTAGGCACCTGGCTGTGCAATGGTGCCATGAACCCCCAGGTGAGTGTGCCACTACTTGGACCCTGCAGTGCAGGAAGCTTCGTATACAGGTTTGATTTCTTAGACTTAAAAAGGGGAGGCAGAACCATAAAAAATTTCCTTGACTTAATCAAAGTTTTATCTCTGTTCCTATCACATCTGTGTGATGTTTACTTTCATATATGTGATGCGGAAAGTGAAAAGGGACCTCAAGTCGGAATTTTCCGGTTTTGAGTTGTTAACATCTTAAAATTCAGTATTAAATTAAGAACAATTTGACTTATAATTTATAGTGCTATGATGTTTTTGTCTTTGAGTTATTGGCATTTAAATTTTAAGTAGTTAAAATGGGTATTTTAGGAAATCAAGGCCCGAAACTTCAAACGTTCACAGAATATTTATTAGCATTTAAGAAATGAATTAGGTAAAGCATAAAGCTGAAAGCTAGATCTTTAAATCTAAATAAAAACAGATATGATACACTTGCAATTTTATTGTTGAAAAAACAAAAAAGTGAGAAGTTAGAAAAGGGACCTCAAGTAGGAAGGCAGAATACCGAGGAATAAAAGAGGAATTCACTGCTGAGACGGTGATTTTCGGACTTAAAAAACTTGAATTAGTTCACTTATCTGCCGATAGATGTCAGGAGAGAATAGTTTTGTAATAACCCAGATGACTCTGTCAGTGCGGTCTTGCACATTTGGGAAATGGGACCTGAAGTCGCCCACCATGTTATTTCCCATTTAAGCGACTTGAGGTCCCTTTTCGTATGCATGACATAGACTGCTAAATCGATTATTTTTTAATATTTTTCATATTCTTATCGCTGAAATAGCCGAATGAATATGTACAGGAAACATTAAGAAATCGTATCCAATCGATACCTAAAAATCGATATTTTTGACCTGGTTTAACTAAAATGCCCGTACTGAAAAATTTACTCTAGCAACTTGAGGTCCCTTTTCACTTTCTGCATCACATATACACCTAGAAAATTCATCGAGTCTCACCGAATGGACGCCGAGGCATTCGACGTATGACGCGAAGCCCTCATTAAGCCACAGGTCTTCCCACCAGGCGGGTGTGACGAGATTGCCAAACCACTGATGGGCAAGTTCATGGCTGACCACAGTGGCTATGCGCTGCTTGTCCCACCGCGTAGACACTACCTCGTCAAACAGCATGGCCGTCTCTCTACAATAACACACAGAGATAGACACCACCTCGTCAAACAGCATGGCCGTCTCTCTACAATAACACACAGAGATAGACACCACCTCGTCAAACAGCATGGCCGTCTCTCTACAATAACACACAGTGATAGACACCACCTCGTCAAACAGCATGGCCGTCTCTCTACAATAACACACAGAGATAGACACCACCTCGTCAAACAGCATGGCCGTCTCTCTACAATAACACACAGAGATAGACACCACCTCGTCAAACAGCATGGCCGTCTCTCTACAATAACACACAGAGATAGACACCACCTCGTCAAACAGCATGGCCGTCTCTCTACAATAACACACAGAGATAGACACCACCTCGTCAAACAGCATGGCCGTCTCTCTACAATAACACACAGTGATAGGCACCACCTCGTCAAACAGCATGGCCGTCTCTCTACAATAACACACAGTGATAGACACCACCTCGTCAAACAGCATGGCCGTCTCTCTACAATAACACACAGTGATAGACACCACCTCGTCAAACAGCATGGCCGTCTCTCTACAATAACACACAGTGATAGACAGCACCTCGTCAAACAGCATGGCCGTCTCTCTACAATAACACACAGTGTTAGACACCACCTCGTCAAACAGCATGGCCGTCTCTCTACAATAACACACAGTGATAGACACCACCTCGTCAAACAGCATGGCCGTCTCTCTACAATAACACACAGTGATAGACACCACCTCGTCAAACAGCATGGCCGTCTCTCTACAATAACACACAGTGATAGACAGCATCTCGTCAAACAGCATGGCCGTCTCTCTACAATAACACACAGTGTTAGACACCACCTCGTCAAACAGCATGGCCGTCTCTCTACAATAACACACAGTGATAGACACCACCTCGTCAAACAGCATGGCCGTCTCTCTACAATAACACACAGTGATAGACACCACCTCGTCAAACAGCATGGCCGTCTCTCTACAATAACACACAGTGATAGACACCACCTCGTCAAACAGCATGGCCGTCTCTCTACAATAACACACAGAGATAGACACCACCTCGTCAATCAGCATGGCCGTCTCTCTACAATAACACACAGAGATAGACACCACCTCGTCAAACAGCATGGCCGTCTCTCTACAATAACACACAGAGATAGACACCACCTCGTCAAACAGCATGGCCGTCTCTCTACAATAACACAAAGAGATAGACACCACCTCGTCAAACAGCATGGCCGTCTCTCTACAATAACACACAGTGATAGACACCACCTCGTCAAACAGCATGGCCGTCTCTCTACAATAACACACAGTGATAGACACCACCTCGTCAAACAGCATGGCCGTCTCTCTACAATAACACACAGTGATAGACACCACCTCGTCAAACAGCATGGCCGTCTCTCTACAATAACACACAGTGATAGACACCACCTCGTCAAACAGCATGGCCGTCTCTCTACAATAACACACAGAGATAGACACCACCTCGTCAAACAGCATGGCCGTCTCTCTACAATAACACACAGAGATAGACACCACCTCGTCAAACAGCATGGCCGTCTCTCTACAATAACACACAGTGATAGACACCACCTCGTCAAACAGCATGGCCGTCTCTCTACAATAACACACAGTGATAGACACCACCTCGTCAAACAGCATGGCCGTCTCTCTACAATAACACACAGTGATAGACACCACCTCGTCAAACAGGACGGCCGTCTCTCTACAATAACACACAGAGATAGACACCACCTCGTCAAACAGGACGGCTGTCTCTCTACAATAACACACAGTGATAGACACCACCTCGTCAAACAGGACGGCTGTCTCTCTACAATAACACACAGAGATAGACACCACCTCGTCAAACAGGACGGCTGTCTCTCTACAATAACACACAGTGATAGACACCACCTCGTCAAACAGGACGGCTGTCTCTCTACAATAACACACAGAGATAGACACCACCTCGTCAAACAGGACGGCTGTCTCTCTCTACAATAACACACAGTGATAGACACCACCTCGTCAAACAGGACGGCTGTCTCTCTACAATAACACACAGAGATAGACACCACCTCGTCAAACAGGACGGCTGTCTCTCTACAATAACACACAGTGATAGACACCACCTCGTCAAACAGGACGGCTGTCTCTCTACAATAACACACAGTGATAGACACCACCTCGTCAAACAGGACGGCTGTCTCTCTACAATAACACACAGTGATAGACACCACCTCGTCAAACAGGACGGCTGTCTCTCTACAATAACACACAGTGATAGACACCACCTCGTCAAACAGGACGGCTGTCTCTCTACAATAACACACAGTGATAGACACCACCTCGTCAAACAGGACGGCTGTCTCTCTACAATAACACACAGTGATAGACACCACCTCGTCAAACAGCACGGCTGTCTCTCTACAATAACACACAGTGATAGACACTACCTCGTCAAACAGCACGGCTGTCTCTCTACAATAACACACAGTGATAGACACCACCTCGTCAAACAGCACGGCTGTCTCTCTACAATAACACACAGTGATAGACACCACCTCGTCAAACAGCATGGCTGTCTCTCTACAATAACACACAGTGATAGACACCACCTCGTCAAACAGCATGGCTGTCTCTCTACAATAACACAGTGATTTCCCATATTCATCTCTCTTCACCTGATAGAGATACCTCTAAAAGTCATTCAATTTATATTATTTCTATATAACGTGATTAAATCTTACCACAGCAAAACTTATAGAGGCAACATCTATTGTTACAAAGATTGAGTGTTAAATAGATCCACCACTCTCTTTTAATTTTTGAGAAATTTTCATTTTATTCACAGCCTCAAAAAATTTTTAGACCCTTAAATTTTTTATTTAAGATCTCCTACTCTCACTTAAACATATGTAAACTAAACAAGCTTTCGGTACCTGTAGGTTATGAGACCCCAGTTCTCCATAGCGCCAGCTGAGAAGTCGGGAAGTGCCACCATGTCGATTTTCGGCAATGGAAATTTAATGGAGAAAAAATCCTCAAAGTGACGGAGTATCCTGGGGCCGATCTCCAACGCGTAGCGGGCCTGGCTGAGGGCTTGGTCTCGAGCCCACACGGCGAAAGTTCCATCCGAGAAGTGTTGGAAGTCCGACACTACGAACGCCACGAGGTACGTCGACATCGGGACAGACTCTTCAAAATGGTCCCACTCGTAATCATCGACACCTTCTCTATAAACATGTGTCACTAATTATTGGTTCTGAGATTTCAAAAGTGTAGTAAACAAATTGTAAACGGTGTAAAAAATATTAGTTAAATTTTTATACATTCCAAGTAAAGCATATACCTGGATTTTAAATGTATCCAGGTAAAATACTGGAAATATTGTATATTGTTTCATTTTTTAATTTGGTTATTATCATTAAAACAAACTTTTTTTTGTAAATAAATATTGAACAATAGGGAATCAATATTATGAAAATATTTATTATATTTTTAGACGAGGTCACATTTTAGCTACATTTATAAATCTTTGAAATGTAAATAATTAATTCCATGGAAAGCTTATACATGTGTGCTCTTATGACCCTTGAGGGATTTGAACATGGATTCTAAGGATTTGTTACCAATTGTCTGCTACCAATACACAATGGGCTTACCACTAACAAAAATTCATGAAACAATTATTAATAATTTTTTTAAGTAGAATAATAGTTTTAATCTACTACATGAACTAAACTATACCATTTCCTGAATTATTATATAATATCTTTTAAACATTATGGAATGACTTAACAGAACAATTTACCAATAATATAAAATAATATAATTCATACCAGGGAAGTAGGAATTTGCATATTCGAGACTATATGTTTGAATTGTGAGGTTTTCATAGGACTTCAAGTGGTCGAGAATATCCAAAGCACTTTTGTTCGTGTTTTGAACAACATTTTTCACTATTCGACATTAAAATCAGCTGTATTTTCAGCTGCATATTTTTTATAAAAAAAATCCAAAAATATAGCAAACATAATTTCTTCATAACAAACAAAATTTTGTTTTACCTGGACCCTATTTCTTTGTAGGAAGACAGGGGACCTGTCAATAGTGCCCTGTGATGATAAATTTTCTCGAGTGATATAAACACATAACAAAAACTGGTGATATCATAGTAGTATGGTGTCAATTTATAATATTTTCATTATCATTGCCATAACAATTTTTATATGATATTATTGTCTCCAGAAAATAAATCCTGGCGTCTGGTTACAATCCCCCGTTGGTATCAAACAGTATTATCCTTAAAATAACATAACAGATTTGAAAATAATTTTAAAACAATCTATGGAAATGTTTGAGATAGTTTTAAAATGTTAGCTACTTAATAACAAAACTACATTTTCAAAATGGCTTCCAATTATATAAAGCAATTATTTTTCTCTCTAAAAACATATTTTAAATTTGCGAATCTACAATACAAATTAAGGGTAAAACTTCAAAGGTTGATTAAAACACTAATCATGATCAAAATTGAAGACATATATTCCTTCAGTGCTGCATTTACCATTTTATTTAATACACTTTGTTTTATTTAATTTTTATATTAGAAGCCTGCCTGGTCCACTGTTTTCTCTCAGCAAAGACAGACTGATTTCTTGGCAAACACAAGCTCTGGATAGGTGAACAATGCCCTTCTGCCCTCCTATCAAACATTGCCCTCATTTGGCCTCAATTAATTCATGTTGACCCCAATTAGTACCGGTAACAAATATAAGTTTTCATCTATGATCATATTGGCCTTTTGTTTAGCAAAAATCATACATAAACAGGTGTTTTTAACTCAGATTTTCAATTTTTTTTTGCTAAATTAAAAAAAAACTTAAATTTTTCTATAGCTAAATTTTTTACTGACAGAAGTGAAACAAAAATGAGGTAAATAACCATACACAGGTTGGGTGGGAACTTTCTTGCGAGGCATATTGGAGATAGCAAGCATGTTTGAGGGGCGTCCAATGCTGATGGTGAACCTAGCTTTCAGTGATGGTTCGTCAAAACAAGGGAATGCCCTTCGAGCATCCGTCGACTGAAATTGTGAAGCGGCAAGCCACCTAAAAAACACAACACAAATTGATAAGAAAAAATTCATACAACTCCATTCAATAAAAAAGGAAATGAAAAAAAGTTCTAAGTAATTGCTAAAATAAACAAGCACTTTGATTTTAGTTGGTAAATAGTTTTGTTATAATAGATTAATTGTTGGGGTAAACTACTTTCCAACAGTGACAGAACTACACGTATGGTCGCCCGGGGCATAATCGGCGTTTGCCACCCCATCCCCCGGCAAAAAACACAAAAAATATTTAATATTTTTAATGTGGCTTTGATGTGATGGATAAACAATTACCTCGTATATTACAATATGATTTTACGTTATGGCCGCAATACAACCGATGTTCGCAGGCCACGATATAGCCTAACCAAGAGTTGTTATTGCCATAATATAACCGAGAAATTTGCCAGCCACTGTAAAACCAATGTAAGGTGTCTACCAGATACAAAAAAACTCCCGATCTCCTCAATTGGTAACAAAACTCCCGACTTTTTTCTTACCTTTCCTGACTATTTCAAAACTATATTCCCAACCAGTGAAATTGGCCATGTTGCCTCCTAATTAAAACAAATACTTGAACCCAATCTATGTAAAGTAAAATACAATATTATTTTACGGCCGCAATACGACTGAGAGATTTAACGGCCGCGATAATGTCAACAATATTTAACAGCTGCAATGAGACCAAGAGATTTGCTAGCTACAAAGACACTGAGCGATTTTCTGGCCGCAATATGATCGAGGCCGTGGTATAAACAACCGCGATGTGACAGCCGCGATGCAACCAAAGGGTGTAACGGCCATGATAAGGACCAGCGCCGTCGCTTTGTCCGCAAAAAGTACGAGCGATTTTAAGGCTATCAAACACCGAGAATGTGACTGCCATGAAAATAGAGATAGGCTTGATGGCCGCGATGCTGTCGAGAGGTTTGCTGGCTGTAAAACAAAAAATTGACTTTAAATTAAATTTTTCACTTTTTTCTGAACCGGAGCCAGCCAGCATTGGGCGGCGCTGGCGCCCGGGGCTGCACTCCCTTATATCCGTCACTCCTTTCCAAAGTGTCATCCAGTAATACTTTCACTACTGATGGCTCTAATAAGAATTACTGTGATTTCTTTTTTACTGACCAACTGTTTAATCATTGGTCCTTTTGAGCAGAACAAAAAACACCATGTATGCTTTTTGCTTTTTGCTGTATGTTGCTTTTTTTATTCCCATAGAAAAGGCTCCTAAACATTGTTGCCAGTTGTAGGCTGTTTTTTTTTTTTTAATTACAGTACTCATAATATCCCAGCCTAAAACTATGACTGTATGTGGTTAATCTAAACCCCAGTCTCTTCTACAGACCAACATGTTAAACTGAAGTCTAAATGTAGTACCATGATAAACTACAACGAAAATGTTAAACAGAAGCAGTGACTCTTCGAGCTGGTGACCTGTATTGGTCTGAGGTTGCGAAACACAATACAGTAAGGATCATAAATGAACCATATTGGTCTGTAGTTAAGACACAGTAATAAGGCTTATCTATGAGCCATTGGTCTGTAGTTGCGACACAGTAAGCCTCATATAAGAGCCAATGGTCTGTAGTTATGACTCAGTAATTAAGGCTCATTTATGAGCCTTTCCAAGTTTGAGTAGTAACTTATTATTAATATGAACAATCATCTTTGGTTTTAAGTTATGAGTACTTCACATTTTTAAGCAAAGAACATCAATAACCTAGTGGCTTACCTAGTGACATTATTGACTTTGTAGGAGCTGCGATAGAAGCCTTGCAGGACATTGTTGAGGTTTCCGATGTAAGCGATGTAAATTTTGTATTGCCCCGGAGAAAATGTTTCTGCAGGATGGAGCACTAGGAACTGCCTTTCAATGTCTATAGTGTGGTTCACTATAGGGACCTCCTCTTCCCTGTCATCCACCACAGTCTCTCCTCCCGCCCAGCGCGTCACTCGCCGAGACAAGACCTGCACATCACGTCGAGTGTGGATTGGATTAATAAAAATTTCAATATTTACCCGGGTGATATACCTGGGGTGGGAGGTACCCGAACGAGTTTGTACAAAGCGTATTTTCATTCCAAAGATACTGGTCTAGACCGGGTGTCCAGAGGGAGATATGCCCCAAAAAGACGAGGCGAAACTGAGGTGCACGAAAGTTTCTCACCCTGGATGCACGGGGAAACACATTCTCCCCCATAGACCCAATAATTTGTAAATATTGAAATTTTTATCCCCTCGAAATCAAGCTTGAACCTTTTGACCAAGAAGAAAAAAAGAGGTAAACATAGTTAAGCTAACAGATTGTTTACAAATGGTCATAAAACAATGGACCTTTAACCGATTATGAGAAAACATCAGGAATAATTAGGGTAACAGTCATAAAGTACAATTATGGATATTGTGACTACAAGCAAACAACAGAGTTGATGCGAGAGAGACACATCTGGATTGTCTCCACAAACGGAACGTGTCTTTTCCGTGGTACGTGTGACCCGTGCTGAAGGGGTGAATGACGTTGGGCTCTATATTTCGATGGTGTTAATGGAGTCTCTGGGATACCGAGCGACTACTTGGAGTATCTAGCCCAGTGTTTCCACTTTAGGGATTTTTATCCCATTTATGGGATATTTCGACTACTCGAGGGATAAAATGGGATTTTTCTTAATGTGACTGAAAAAAGAAATTCTTATTTGTGCTCTGTGTGTTTAGATCTTTTGTTCTTTTGCATATGTAATAAAACCATTCGTACTAAAATTTTCAGGTTATCAATATTACCTAAGGGAAAATTTGAAGAAAGTTAAAATTTTGAAGGCTATGTTTGGTTATAGAGAGCGCTCTCAAAGTGAAAAAATGACAACCTGCCTTTTACTGAGTTTAATAAGTTTTTTAACTGACGGTTAAAATAAATTTTCAAGTTTACTTTTTTCAATTAGGTATTTCGTTTTACTTAAAAATTAACTTTTGTTGTTAGGATTTTGTTACCAGCTGATGGGGATGATAGGGTCCCACTTCGCAGGGAAAAGTAAACTAATAAATTGGAAATATAAACAAATGCATCGCTGTGCAGCCCTGTTCTTTAAATTTGTGCCCTTAGGGAACATTTCATAAAAAACTAATATTTCTCCCGGGATTTTCTCATTGAGACCTTTCATTAAAGTTTAGGGTTAGTGGGTGTCAGACTTACGATTTAGACTTATGTTATCAACAGGAAAGTGAGGGATGTTATTTTGTGGGATAATTCATGTGGAAAGGTGGGATGAAATGGGATTTTTCTTGGCTTTGAGTGGGATCTTATTTTCCGCCAAGTGGAAGCACTGATCTAGCCTTACCCGAGCATGCGAGGCTCTACTCTGGTGGACATCCGCTTCCCCAGCTTCTCGTGGGACCTGCATGGACTATTTTGAAAACAACCAAACAAAACCACAACTCGAAGCAAAAGTCAAAAAAAATCCTGTGGGTAAGTGGCAGGACCGACTTTTACAAAGATTAATACTATTGAACTTTTTTGTTGTGTGAAGAGCATTTTATAAAACTGCCCAGTTAATCTAAACTTTTCAAAATCTGAGCAGGTTTCAGCCTTAATTAGTTCGGTTTTTTAAAGTCGCATTATGACTTTTTAGGCCTATAGATCGCCTAAAAATGGAAGTTCATAGTTCAAATGTTCAACATCTTCCCGGAGAAGCACCTTCAGACCTCCCTTTCAGGAGGGGGGAGGCTATTCAATATGCCCCACTAGTTGTCACCTCCACTTTGCATCGTCCTAGTAAAGACTATGGCACCCTCCCTCTCAAAAACCGGGGTTTACACTGGAAACTGGGGATTCCCAATGGGCACCGTAATTTTGAATTGCTGTAAGAATGAATAACGTAGTCAGTTGGCAGTGAGTCTCAGCTCACATTGGGGGTGGGTGAGGAGCTTTTGGCAGCATAATTTAGTTACAGAGATCTGGTACTTTGATACTTTCATACTTTGAGAGAGGTTAAAAAAAGAATAACTAAAACTAGTGTTCTAGCGATCATTGGTGTTGCTAAGAAAATAAAACAAACGTTTAATAGTTTTAGTATTTAAACCTTACCTTGATGTCATTCATGTGCAGGGTAATATTGTCTGTAGATTGTGTCACATTGACAAGGATTTCAACAAATCCGTTAAATGTAAAATTTTTCTCCCAAATGAAGGGGATCAGCTGCACCTAAAATTCAAAACACAAATTTTTATATTTTAAAACGAAGGATAATGTTTTAAAATATATTTTTAAGCATTTACAATAAAATATTGATATTCGAATAATGGCTACAAAATATTATCTTATGAGAATGTAAGGTTTCTATACAGAATTAATTCTGTTCTCTAATGCCAATTTAAAACTCTGAAGATGACCTCAATTAAGAACAGAAATATTTGTGTTTTGAGTGAGTAAAATACAACATTGTCTCACAAGTGAAAATGTCGGCACTCGAGCTTGCAAGGGAGACAATGTGCTTTACTCTCAAAATCCACACAACATTCTTCCTCCTCCTGCAATAATAAATATCTTGAGTACAAACATTTATTTTATTAACTTAGTAAGTAATAAAAATATCCATTTTGTTTCGCTCTGCTAATAGCGCCTGCATCCGGGTAGCTGCACCCATACATGCACCAGCGATCAGCTGATTGTTGCAACAATCTTACATGCTTAATTCTTAGATGTTTTCACAGCTGATTGTTATTAATGTTAATCTTATTTGATTGTTTCTGCCACTAAATCAGCTGTTAGCACCTGCATTGGTTGAGCTGCAACATATTTGCACGTGTGCATTGAAATTTCAAGGCGCTCTAATTTTTGAATTACTGATTTCAATATTACTCTTATGGGTTTACTTTGTCTCCCACCGGGAGGCAAAGTAATCACCTTATTCCCACAAAAAGCGTCTAAACATAGCAGGTGAATGAAAATTATATTACATCGCTGTTCTTTAAAATCATTAAACAAAACTGACTTGTTTTGATTGTGTCTGCTTAAAGACAATGAAACTCTTGACTCTTACCTGCTACCAGGGGTGCCCAGCCCCCCCAAGGGCAATGGCGCATGCCCCCCCCCCAAACCAAGCCTAATGCCCCCCCCCAAAAAACATGACCACCCCCCACACTTTAATTTCTAACATTAGTTAGTATGTCAATAAAAACACACACCTCATATCCTGCCCTATCAAAGGGTATCATTGCGTTTTGTTTACCAAACTCTTAAAAACACAAATGACTACTAAGTATCAAGAAAAAAAATGCAAATTTTTACAAATTACAAGTTTTTGTGTATTTTGTTTGTAGCTGTTTCAGTTTTTTTTCTCTTTCTGTCATAAGGTTTATGTTATATTTTCATATTAGTCATTAATGTACACACTTTCACTTTTAGTGTAAGAACTCGTTCTCATGCACAGACCTTCAGGCCCATGTGAGAACTTTTTTTTTCGTACACAATTTTTGTTATATTATGTCAAAAAATATTTTGGAAATAAATATGATTCTATTCTATTCTCAGTAATAAAGTGATAAAGCATACAATAATAAAGCATACCAGCATTAGGTAATAAAGTGATATCACTTCAATATATAAAACACATTTATTTATAGGTAAGTTTAGTTCCAATAGCGTGAGTAAAAAAGTCACTAATATGTTGCTAGTTAATGAAAATAATGAAGTACTTTTTACAATATGTGCAACTAGTGATACAATACAAATAATCAGTGTTGTGATGGTATCTTTCGCAACGCAAGGGCCGAAAATGAGCTTTTGTAGCAAAACCCAAAAACAAAACCCTTTCGGCCGAGGTGCGGACCACCACACTACACATTGAAATATAGCATATATAACATGAAAATCTTATTATTTATTTGACACACTTGAAAACAAAACTTTGAGGTCTTGAGCGACGATACAACTTCTTTGTCATAATTTAAACAAATACAAGTGAGCTATGAAAGTCATATGATCGCAATCATATGATCGTCTTTGGAGCATATTGAGTGCTCAATAATTATAAGTTTTTCTCACGTTGATTCAAGCAAATAAACGATCAGCTGACTTTTGGCCCTAGGGCCCTGGCGGAAAAAAGCTGGTTTCGGCTACCAAATAAAGTTAGTAAATCAGGTGACTATGTCGATGAGTGGAGGAAAATCTTTTTCAGCCTACAAGTATTTGTAATTTTCGCAGTTTAGTGATGCATTAATTTAATATTGTTTACATAATATTGGTTTTTACAATAACCAGAAATTAATTAATTTTTTCACATTTTATAAATTACGTAATGAATGAACTTGGCTGTAAATATAATATATTGCTGAGATTTTACATCATTAAACACCGAAACAGTAATATTGAAATGGCAACGTTCTCGCACATAGGTTCAAAAACATATTAAATGCTTGTTGGTAAGAAAACATCTTGGTCTTGGGTGCTGGTAGAGGTATGAGGAACGTCAACGTCATTTTGTGCTTGTTGATTGACTTGGGTCTGGAACGTCGATGTCTGGAACGTACTTTTCCCATGGTCCGTTGTCGATTTTAATTTCAGTCCTCAAAAACTAAACTACTTGACTAGGCTGGGAGGCTACACTGTTCATTGAACAAAACACACATATAACCACTCCGTAGTTTGCCACAGATAAAAAATACAGAATACAATTCAGTTTCTGTATATCTAACTAGCTAAAATTAATATCCAACCACGATATCACAACATAATGTGAACTTGTAATCACCATTCACTTTTCTCAGTAATAGAACTACTTGTAAAACTGCCTCACTGCAGCCCAAGCAGGCACACCAACCGTGCTTCATACGACTGTTGACTGTTGCTATAGTCTTATCTCTAACGACCAGTGTTGCATTGCACAGGATTTGGCCACAGATGAAGTATACTACCCAGCGATCTCTATAATACAACGGTAGCCCCGAACCGTGTGAGCGCGAACACGGTAGTCCCGTGTAAAGTGTATGGCTGCAGCGGCGCGGTTCACCCGTTAGCGGTGGGGGGAGAGCCGAGCGGCCGGACCGAAAACACAGCACACAGCGCGCGATCCAGTTGTATTATAGAGATCGCTGATACTACCACACTACCACAGATCTGATTCTTCTGTGATTTGGAATTTTACCCGCCAACTCCATTATTAATAATCCTCACTTTGACCCGGTTTTTGGTGCTAATCCCTGCAAAATTGCCCCAGTTACCAAAATCTGGGTAGTTAGCCGAAAAACCACGTAACGACTTTGAAAACAACCAAAAATGGATACTTTCCTAAACTTGATGGGTAAGGAGGGAAATATCACATCAATAAACTGCACAGTATGTATTAAAATTAAAATATGTCTATATTTACCTCAAGTATTGTTCTTGAAAACCATAAAAACAAAATTATTTTTCTCACCTTATATGGACATTGGATATTTGCAAAGCAAACCATAATACAAAAATCCCCGTCTTTACCCGTTTTCTATGTATTTATAGGATGCCGGGTAAATCCCCGCAGCTCAAGTCTAAAATCCCGGATTTTACTGGATTTTTCTTAAAGCTCTCAATTAAGTCACCAAATGGACATCAAAATACCCGCAAACCGGGCTAAAAACCGGTTTCTAGTAACACTGTAACGAAATAACCAATACAGTACAACCATACCAAATACATAATACCAACTTTCGTTCAAAAAATAAAATATATAGAGTTTCAATAAATCCTTGTGAAAATCCCCGATTTTACCCGTTTTTTGTTGAGTAAATTTCCTCAACCCAAGTCTTATACATCCCCGGTTAAACCCGGCTTTTTTAATCACCGCCAAATCTCCGCACGGCCTTAAAATACCCGAAAACCGGGTAAATATCCGGTTTTTGGCAACATTGCTAACGGCTGTGTCAGACCGGGGCTACAGACCCCGTCTTTTAAAAACAGCCCCCCTGGTTTTTTTTTAAGACCCTGTTTCTTATATTTGTATGACGATAGCAATCCTGATGAAACGCTTAGATAAATAAACAATACTTTTAACTGTTTCGTTTGGTTTGATCATTTATTTGTTTGTAATTTTCCCTTATTCGCTGGTTTAAAATTGCTCACAAAAAACCAAAATTCCGCCCGAAAAATCATGCCCCCCCAAAAATTTTGATGGCACAAATTGCGCCATGCCTCCCCCCCCCTTCTGGGCACCCCTGCCTGCTACGACGCAACCACCATTAAGCGATATTTTTATTTTGCTCACAGGGATTGATGACTAACTAAATGTGAGGCTCTCTGGGGCTGGTGATCCCGAGGATCCCTAGCCAACCCCAGCCCCCTTCTTTTCTGTTCTGGGCTCTTTGACCAGTTTCTTCTTCTTTTTATAGCTGTTTTATACTTCCTCTTATCTTTCTTTACTATTGAAGAACTCTTCTTTCCTCGTCTTTTTCGTTTGATCCTTCTGTTTCAGACTAATCTCAGTGGTATGAAATGACCTGTGCTGAAGGGGTGAATATCACCGGGCTCAATGATTCGGTGATGTTAATGGAGCTCCTAGGATACCGGGCGACCTCATGGAGTATCTAGCCTTACCCGGGCATGCGAGGTTCTGTGGTGGACATCCACTTCCTAGCTTCTTGTAGTTCCTGCATAGACTGTTTTGAAAACAACCAATCAAAACCACAACTCGAAGCAACTCTTGAGGTTACCTCGCCTAACAATCCCAACTCAGCCCCTTCAGGGCTGGACCAAGCTCTCTCTCCTTGGAAGCTCCAAGAACACAAAAGGTTCTGGGACATTCCGATGAGGAGACAGACCACTCCAACCCTATGTTCCAGGAGGATATGAAGGACAAGCTGCTGCTGACCCCCAAAACACCTGCCTGAGTAAGCAATCTTGACCAGGAGTCCAACACGCTCAAAGTCAAGCGACACAATCTCAAAACGAAGCACTGAAGAGAAGCCTTGTAGGCAAAACTTCTTGCTGGGGTCAAGCCTTTGATGCGGCCAAATGAAAAAGGGGATAGAGGGACAGGAAATCTAAGACACCTGACGCTGGTGCTTCCTCCACCCCTAAGGGGAGCCAAGCTGCTGATGTGAGGAGAGCTAAGCGCCCTAGAAGCGCCACAGTCACCACTCCTTCTGTGGAGGCTCCCTCTGTGAAGGTCAAGGGCGGCGCCAGTAAGACTGATGAAGAATTGCTTTCATCCATGAAAGGTATCTGCTACAAAGACATCAGTGCAATTGAAGTCGCCATTATTGTCTCATGTAGCTACGTAGCTACTCTGAGGCGAAGCTATAGAGCGAGCATCTTATGTCAGAACTGCTCCCCGAAACTCTGACTCATTGCCAATTTCTCTGAACGTCGATAAAACAATGATAAACAAACAAACAACCAAAAGTATCATTAGGTCCTTAATTTTACTTAAAAAATGTTCATACCTTATATGAATGGGGAACCACAGATGTAGGCAGTCTGACATACAACTTGTTCTGAGGCGGGGGCTCGAGAGAGAGATTCTCATCGGTCGGGTCGCGGCCGTGGCACGGCGCGAGGGAGTACGCGACCAGTGCGACCACCACCAGCGCCAGTACCGCGACCAGGAGCAGCAGAGTCGCGGACAGTCGCGACAGGACCACTCCGCGCGGCTTCATCGTCGTAGCCTCCATCACAGCCAACACTTCGGGCGCCTTGGTCATCCGCGACCCTCTACCATCTGGAACAGTCGAGTCACAAGTCTGTTATGTGTACAGAAACGTTTGAGTACATTACAAAAACATATTTAACATTCAGTACACCTCGGATTATCCGGATCAATGTGGCGGAACATGATCCGGATATTAAAAATTCCGGATAATCCGAGGTCGTTTTTTTTTTTAAACCAAATATAATTTTATTGATAATTCTCTAATATAAATCAGTTAATATTATAAGACTAATAATATATATATAATAATAAAATAAAGGCTCAATAGAGCAATGGGGGAAGTGCGGCACCATCTTCAAACGGAATGTCTCGAATTTTCCGTCTTGTTCCTCGAAGCCTAAGCGAAACTGGCAGAATGAAGGAAAGCTGGCTTTGGATTCTTAGCCATCCAATAATCTGGGAGTATGGTTTTCTCCATTTTACAGCCAGGGCCTCGCTTGTTCTCCTCTGAAATGCTTCATATTCTTTATGGGCGACTCCTTCTGTGGAACAAATTAAAGGTGTGAAGCTTCCTCTGATGTCCTCGGCTGCTTTATCATATTTATTGTGTTTCTGATCGTCCGAGGTCGTTACAATATCGCCTATTCAACTTAGCAACCTTAGCCTCTGCTAAATTTATGCTGCAAAATATGCTGCAAAATGCTTTCAAGCTTGTTCCGCTTATCATTTTTCTAACTGCACTCCATTCTTCTTCCAGTCACTTTTATCATACTTTTCCTAACACCAGTTCTTTAGCAAATTTTTTACATGTTCCCTATCTTTAGCATTGCAGCAAATCAAGCCTGCCCCGCTATATTATCTAGGTATAGAAACATAAAGCGACGCCTAAAACCCCGTATTCTGACAGTGCTCATGTTTCGAATAACTCATAGTTAATACCATGTAGCATTGAAGCTTAAGGTTGAAATTTTGCATGTGAAGAGCCCTTTAGTTTTGAACAGTAATAGTATTTTGGTATTTTGTGTCTTTCTACGCCAGAGGCATTTTTTTAACGTTTTGATCGGGAATGGTCCAAACCCAGGTCTTGTTACTACCTTACAGCGACCTTTTGTTAGATAGCATCATTAATTCATAGCCCAATGACAAATGGCAACTGGACCCAGTTTCGACCCTCTCAGGAATCAAACCGGCGACCCCCAGGTGAGCGCTTTATCCACTCGGCTATTCAGTCAATAGTATCAAAAATAATTGTTTTTCTATTTTAAAAAATGATAAAAATTAACAAGTTTTTATTCAACTTTAAAACATGACATGAAAAAAGTAGACGGCTGCTTCTTTTTTTATTTTTGGTCAGGTAAAATAAAAAACAGTGGAAATTGTTGCTAAAGAGTTGAATTTTTAAATCATATTTTTTGAAAAAATAGCTACCGTAGTTTGGTCAATAACTTAGTTATTGTGGGAGAGTTTATCCATGCGGCGCCTGCATAAAAACAAAATCAATCTCAAACTGCTGTTTACAAAATATAATCGACTACCAAAATACAAATGTGGCATGAAATTAAAGGTCTGAATCTCACAATTACTATGGTACCAATTATAAATGGTTTAGAAGCAGTTTACACATCGTAGGAACGTTACGGGTGCATTCCGTGGCGGCAGCTTCTCTTAAAAAATGCCAGGACGAGCTTCTAGGTTATCAACTTTTACGATGTGTAAACTGCCTCTAAACAATTTATAATTGTTACCATAGTAATTGTGAGATTCAGACCTTTAATTTGATACCCTATTTTTAATATTTTACGTAGTTTGTTCCGCCATCTTGTCCTTGTCACCGACTAAAGACAATCTCTGACTTCATCGCGCGCGGGCCTATGCTCCGTCTATTGAACTATGTGGTCGCTACTTCAGAGGGACAGAGACAAGTGACGATAACCTGATGATCAAAGACAGATTTTACGATAAGAAAACCTGCCGATTATATTCTTAAACCCGTAGTTTCTATCTACTCTTTTAACTGAAATAGAAGTATTTCTATTGTTCGCAAGCTATTAATACTTTATCTTTCAGAAAATGATGAAAAATAATGTTTAAAGACATTAATAAAATTTAATGAAAACCTGAAACTTTCTTGTCTTCTTTTGAGCCCAGGGTACAATACCCGATTTTCAGGGTAGTTATCATTTCACATTCCGATTCTCAGGGTAATTATTCTACAGTCGACTCTCGCTAACACGAACCTTGATATCACGAAATCCTCGATATCACGAATTATTTTTAATCCCCTTGGAAAAACCTGTCTAACAAGAAATTACTATACATAACACGAACTAATTTTCATAACACAAACTAATTATTCGGGTATATTTTACCTCTATAACTCGAAGGGACACAAAAATTACCTCTATAACACGAAGTTCAGTAGATAAGACGAATTCGATTCGCGCTTTACCTCCATAACTCGAAGTTTACCTCTATACCACGAAGTTTTCAGAATGGACCTCTGTAATACGAAATTCCGTCGTTCTGAACTGTTTATTTTATTTTACACGTTTTTATTTTGTATACCGTATCGAAGAAAAACAGTAATATTCAAAGTTATAAGTTTACTTTTGTAGCTGTAGGGAATACAGTAAAGTTTCTTTATATTATTGTTTTAATAAAAATTATGATCGATACTGTAATAATTGTTTTTACATGTTTAAGCAGAGGAAGATTACAGACTTTTTAGTCAGAATTAATATGATCTTATCTGCTTTTGTGTTTTACAGGTTATTATATTATAAATACTGTATTTCTTTACCTCTATATCACGAATTTTCATTTGGTTTACCTCTATAACTCGAACTATGCCTAAGACGAACTATACGTAACACGAAGAAAAATCGCAGTCCCATGGAGTTTCGAATTAGCGAGAGTTGACTGTATTTAAGAGCACTTGTTTATATTGAAATTTATGACGAGTACACCCTCGGCGCTGGCATAGTTAAGCTAAGATAGTAACGTCTATGGATGGCCTAATATTAGTATTAGGTTTTTCGTATTAGATATGCAAAAGTAACTGATTTCCAAAGTAACTGATATGTGATTCTGACTAATAGGCCTACATCTTTGCCTTATTCATTCATTCTACACCCTACACCAATATAATTAATTCGACTTCCTCTTTCTTTCATCGCTTGCGTTAAAAAAAAGAGGTAAATTTTCATAATATGATTAAAAACTAAAGTGAGAGTTACCTCATATGTAATACAATTTGTAGCTAATTTTAGGCGGTCGCAGGGCAGGAGCTATCACATTCGGCATGTTATGTACTACGAATATTTAATATTAGGGGAGAGTGGGGCTAGTTGATACGGGGGCAGGTTGATACAAAAATTATTAAAATTCAACGCGCATGCGTACATTCAAGAGGGTGATTGGTATAATGTTTCTGAATAGTGACGAAGTGATGTAAGCAGTTTTATGGTCCAGCTACCATTCGTTTCTGAGTGACGAAATATTTGTGTTGTTTTGCCAAGATAGTAAATTTTTTATGTCAAGATTGAGTGAAATAAGTGGGCTAAGTCTTTGTCGGGAACAGTGAAATGCGGACTCATCGTATTCAGCAGCTTTTAATGAGTAAATTAATATAGTTTTCAATTACTCAGGTAACATATTTAATAGGTTATATTAGTTTTTAATGCACGTGGTCACTGGGGGCAAGTTGATATGTTTCTTCGGGGGCAGGTTGATACAATTTATTTTTATGCGAGATTTGATTTTTGTGGACAATTGCCATCATTGATCAGTAAAAACAAAGATGATCAGTTGTAAAACGTGTTTTACAAACGAGTGATGGCCAAAGACCGCAAAAATCAAATCCAAAACATAAACTCACTACCACCAACAATGAGTTTCAAACAAAGTATAAATATGTACTCTCGCAATTTTCCCAGGGTACAAGCCACGTTTACTTTAGTTTATAATTATAATTAAAGTCTTTTTTCTAGATTTAGCTCAGAATTTTTTTCCAGCCCACTATAATATCAATCGCTTTTACCACAGTATCAACTTGCCCCCTCTTGGTATCAACTTGCCCCGATGTGGGGTAAGTTGAGATACTTTGAGTTGCTTAGCAAAAAAAATTCTAAAAATTCGTAAAATGAATTTTTATTGAAATAAAAATAATATACATGTAGATAAAGGTTCGAGCTTTCAAAATATTATATTCACTATAATTTAGTACTACCAATAGCTTCATTAAAAAATAAAATCTGTAAACTGTCTCAACTAGCCCCACTCTCTCCTATACTAATATTATTATATGTTTCAAAATAAAAATAATTGTAGTAAGTAATTTTTAGATTGGTCTACTTAATATCATTGTGATTGGTTTAAAAACAGTTGTTGGCTAATAGTTTTGTATACAATTTATTTTTGTAATAAATCTACAAAATACAAGGCTTGCTGTAACAGCAATAAATAAACAAATAATTTCGTAAACTTTAAATCTTGGTGATTTTTTATTTCAATATTTTCAGGCGACATAGGCCTAAATCTATTTTAACAGGTTTTTTCAGTTTGAGGATAAATTTTTAGCCAAAGCTTCTAAAACAGTAAACTGTAAACCTAATATGAAACCTAATACAGTCATTAGGTTTTTTCAACTATTTTTTTTTTTTTGTAACTAATATCACAAAATATCTAAAATGACATCCCTAGTAACGTCAGTTCAACAGGCAGGCATAGTAAAAACAAAGCCGTTCGTGTTCATAAGAGAACTCATTTTTGACCAATCTTTCTCGATTTTCGACGACAAAGAAGCAGAACTGGGGGCGAATTAAAATGCTGCAGGATGTCTTTTTGATCTCTCCTGGTCTTATCCACCACTAGCTCGTCAGCTCGAGGCCGATATACACGTCACGGCCGAGTCGGCCAAATGGGACGTGGGATATACTAAGGTGACCAGACGTCCCGTTTTGAACGGGACTGTGCCGTTTTTTAGCGATGTGTCCCGTTGCCCCGATGAAATCTCTCGGGACGCCCATTTGTCCCGTTTTGGCGTTATTGTTAAGAAAAATACTTTAAAAATACGTTTTAATGTTAAAAAAAAACTCTTAAATAAATTGTTCCGGTTCTTTTATAGTTACCTAGTAACTTAAAATTAATGGTTAAACTGAACTAGGGTACAGCACATATTATTTTCAATCTGAAAGTGTCTAAAAACCCACCAGAATGCTCCTAATTTTTAAAAATCTTCCGAGAGAGGACCCCCGGAAGACTCTCTGTGGGGGGTTTGGAAATACGTTTTAATGTAAAAAAATCTTAAATAAATTTATCGGTTCTTTTGTAGTTTTCTAGTAACTTAAAATTAACGGTAAAGATGAACTAGAGTCTAGCACATATTTTCAATCTGGCAGAGTCTAAAAACGCACCAAAATGCTCCTAGTTTTTCAGAATTTTCTGAGGGAGGACCCCCGGACCCCCCTCTCTTCATGGGGGGTATTCTATACCCCCCACACTCCCCGGAGGTCGGAGTCCCGTTTTGGCTGTTCCAAAATCTGGTCACCTTTATACATCCCTCTCGCGGGGCATACGTAAAGCCTCTTCCTAGATGTATACAGGGTGTTTACGAAAAACCCTTACAGACTTCGGGATATGGCTACTTACATCAAAAATAAGAAAAAAGTTCCTGTAAACATGGTTTCTAAAATATTCGGTTATCCGTCTGTCGGTCTGTACGTGTTTTTAACATGATTTCGCATAACTTTGGAACTACTAAAGATATCAACTTCAAACTTAGTATGTATATGCTGACCAACAGGACGTAAGGTGGTGCGGAGTATCAAGTTTCTACTTTGTACCATTTCAAAATTGCAGCCATTTTTATATGTTAAAACTTAATATCTTAAGAACCGTAAATTTTACAGAAATTATTCAAGAGACAAAAAAGTTGCGTAATTTTATTTCCTACAAACCCATATAAAGATCGTAAAGGTCAAACTACAATTAATGGAGTTATTGCAAGTTTTATCCGAAGATTTGTTATAACTGTCATTAACAAGCATGTATTCTGTTAGAAAAATTGCATTAACTCCGTTAATCTAACAAGATTCTCATAATGGTTAAAAATCAAATACATTAGGACTATAAACTTAAAACATCATAAAAATGTCTTTTTTGAACTATTACCATACATTACACCTAATTTTGGGACTTATTTTTAAATGGGTATATGTAGTGAGTCTAAGCTAAATAACCATTACGTCGATTTTTTTAAATTGCTTTTTATTGTAGCAGTTTTTATTAGAAATGGGCAACTTGCTGAACATGCGCGGTGCAGAGAAGTCAAAAGCCTTTTGGAAGGCAGTTGTTTTAGGCTTGAGAAACAATAATTCATTGACATTCCTCAACTTTTGCCTCTGACTACTTGGGTTGACTATAAAGTTACCAAATGAACTTATTTCATAAAATATATTCAATACTTTAAATACATAAAGATATTTTAAGGGTAAAATTTGTAACTCTTTAAAAATAGAAAATTAAAGTTCCATTCTTGATTTTCTTTTTACTATCCATACAAAACACTTTTGTTTGATAAAAACTCGATTGAAGGAAATAAAATATTAAATAATACTATTTCTTATCTTCAATATTTACGTCCTATTCACACTTCCCATAGATATTATCCAACGGGTAACTTGGTTTCTAAATTTATTCAAAGCGTAATACTGAATTCACTCTTTTAAAGACGAAAATAGTACGCGAGTCCATAAAAACACATCTCCGAATGCAAATCGAGTGGATGACGTCGCCCTAGAGCAAACAATAGACATGAAGCCAGTTGTAAGTTGATTAATTGCAGTCGTTTCCGTGGCGACCATTGTGCATTGATGCAAGGGGAACGTGTAAGTAAACAGTCCGCAATGCATCCAATTAACAACGCGTTCGACTGGATAACGTGTGTGCGAATTGCAATTATTGTTATAGCGGCAATAACGCCCGCAATTGCACCGATTGTAACAGAAAGAGAGTGTTTGTAGAACTTTTCATCATTTCTCTGTGAGGTTACTATAGTTGGGGGAGCTAACCCCGTTGCAGCAGATCTGCATACCCAGCGAATTTTATGAAGGTGCTGGTTGGATAGTTGGGTGGTACAGTGGTTTGTATTATTGAATATAATTTTAACCAAAGATTTTTTTAGTTTATGTTTTGATTACCGTATATATTTTAAAGTTACATCGCAATAATTTGTAATCTAAATTATGTATATATGTAAAATACTATTCAATGTACCAATGATGTATAGACGATGAATAAAGAAATTTTGATTTAATTTCATTTGATTTGTAAAACAGACTGATTAATGATTTTAAAGTTGAAATGCAAACGGAAAGGTTTGGTCAGAAAATAAGCTGTTCATTTGGATAAATAAGCTCTAAACTTGTGAAAGCGGGCCCAAAAGCCGGCAGTAAGTAATGGACGGACCAAAGATTAATAGAAACCATTTCTTTGATCCTCCGCTGCTTTAGGGATCGCTCTCTCCAGCAAATCGATTCATCCCGTAACGGCCAGAGTAAATCTTCGCGAAGTCCGGTGAATACGGCACGCCTAGCCCGAATCTTCAACAGAAATTCATTTTAAAGGTACATTTCCTTTATGAACTGAATTTATACGAAATACTGCACAATAATAAACAAGGTGTACATCAAAATAAACTTCTAAGAGTTTTTATTGAGGGTATCTCACCTGAGGTCTAACATATTGGGAACAAACAAATACCTAAAAGGATGGAACAAAGTTCCTCACAACGAAATTGACTCCAAGAAATAACGTCGAAAAATTTAAACGTTTTCAAACACAGGTTGTTAAAAAATCAGAGCTAAGGGGTTCGAACCTCAGAATTTTCACGTGTGAACAAACGGATTGTACATGGATGGTATTACTTAAATCTGTCTAATAAAGAAATACTGTCGAGAAATAAAAAATCACTTATTTTCACAAGTTTTGAAATAGCGGTCAATTTTGTGAAAAATATTACAATATACAGAATACTTTTGTGTATTGTATTATATTACGAAAGTATATTCATATCCATAATACTTTCGTTTATTATTCCTTAAATCTTTGTTTGATTCTGATCACTGATTTCGGAATAAGCGAAACCCTTGTACACTCAGCTTTACTATGACATGTAACACAACCAGAATTGTAATTAAAAAAAAATGTTTTGTTTTGAAAATGTCTGTAACACTGAAAGTCAAAAATATTTCTTGGCAACATATGTAAAATCGCGCATTATTTTAAAGTGTTCGGAAATACAAGATACTTTTCAATTCACTCTTACTATCTACATTTTGCAGTGTCTAACGAGCCAAAATTTCAAATTTATCGTACAAAATACATTAATTGGCTGTTAACAATAATAAAAAGACATCGAAGGACTGAATGACATTATATGCAAATAACAAGAATGTTATAAAGGGAATGCACGTTTTTAGTTTTTTACTCACGAACTACAAATTATAGACCTTTGGTGTATGTTGGTAAAAGCTTGACTTGATGAGTACTTTGAGTACTTTTGCGCGATTGTATTTTTGTTACCCTTTAAATATTTTAACTTCAGTGCTACACACATTTTTAAACGCAATACTTCATAAAAAAATACAATTTCCTTCAAGCACGGTCTTATGACTTGTCACGGTAAAACTGAACTTATAATTATTCACAGTCTGGAATCGTAACCAACATATACAGTATGTTTTAGCTCATAAGATTCAGTGCATATATTTATATCGAAACGTTTTACAAAAATGGCCGCTATTCTGTATCCATAAAGATAAGTAAGTTCTGTCTTACACAAGAATATTACTGTATCAGAGCAGATGCTGTAAAATACACTACAAGGTTACATGTTTACATTGAATTCCGGTATTCGAAACCACAACAATGACATCGCAAGTAACATATTGACACATGGCCATTATACCTACACCAATATACCTTTCACAATTGGGAAAGTCAGAGGGAAGTGTCTAAAAGTCAGTCCCTAGGATCGTAGAAATATTACTGAATAAAGAAAATATGATTGAGGTTACGTTACGTCCAGGGAGTATAAATCCTTCATCGAAGGGATAATTCTACGAAATTGGATTCTAGTCCAAATCCCTGCTTTAATACTCTCATCCTCCCAGCACATTTGGTGTCATGAGGATTTAAGCCTTTAAATACAACGACTGAATCTGGTTCCGACGCCCTTTGTGTTTCAAATGAGGATCTTTTCCTGGAATTAGTTATTTTCGAATGAAAAATACAAATAACTTAGTATGTTACTTAGGTAAGCCGATTTTTTTCTCTCCTGCGGTTTCTATCGATTGTGTTTTCAAACGCATTTAGAGTAAACGAGGTAGTGTCACTGGCACCATACTAGTTCAAACAAAGTTTAAGATTACCTAGATTAAGTTAATCTAAAAGTTCAATCAGCTGACTGAGTTTTATGTGATTATTTAGGTTAAATTGTATATGTGTAACTCTGACTATGTGTAAACCGACTATTTTGTAGTTTAAACTTAAGACTGCGACAAAAATGGTTTAAACTCGAACGATGCTTCCGGCCCTAAAAAGATATCCCTTTATATAATAAATAATGCTTGTTTTGTATCATAATTTTTACAAGTTGCATTAACGACGTTTAAAACTCGTTGCTATTTAATGTGTTAAATTGTTTAAAAACCCAATGATAAAATAATAAGCGTCTCTTAGTCATAATATTAAAAGTTTTATCTAATATCGGATAACTGTTTTCATAAGAATAGGTCCTAATACATCAAGAACATTTTTGCATCAATAATTCCTATCTGTCACATTGATGTTATATTAAAATCAAAGCAGCCTCATTAATCACCAAGGGAAACGTATTGAAGTATATTATTAACATGTTCATAATTTTAAATTTCTTATATTTATAAGAAATTTCAAACATCTTAAGATTCGATTCGTAACTTTTTTATATAAAGCATGATCGCATAAAATTTCTTTGCGAAAATAAATCCTTTTGGTTTCCTGAATCGACTATTTCACTCCATAATTAACTATGGCAGTTAACATTTTCTTATTAAGATAATGAAATACAACATAAAAATAGCTCTTTGAATTAATAAATATAGAACACTGATGGGTAAAGGGGTGCGTAAATCCAGCGACCTGAGGAGCCAAGGTGGCTGAGGAGATAAGGATGATTGTCCTCCGTGGTTATCCTTTCCATTCCTGCAAGGTCCTTTCTTCCGATGTCTGCACAATATATCGCAAAGAAAATTCACTTACCCCTCTAATCCACAATATCTAACCTCTTGTGACCGAGTTGCCTTTTAAACATGAACGATAACATGATATGTTAAAATCACGCGTACCAAAAGAGTGTAGATAGATATTAAGCTTGATTAGAAAATACCAATCTTAAGAAGTAGGAAATTAGAATAGATATTTTATTAACTATTAGGTATTTGTTTGATAATAGAGTATTATGAATTTTAAATTATTTACTCGTATACATTTTTATCCAGACCGAGCCATGGAAGTTAGGAAGAAAGTTAAATAATGAAATTAGCTAGATTATTTAAGTAATCGAAATATTTACTAAATAATAAACTCTTCCCAGCAAATCATATCCTCAGAATTATTATCGTTAGTTTTATTTATCTTAGTTCATAATTCGAATAAAAGGATATCACGTTTTACTCAAATGTTCGCCTTTCATGTGGGGAAGATCCAGTTACTTCAAACTCAGTTTGACTTTCTGGTGTGACTTTTTCTGTCAAAGAGCTTTGACAGAAGTTTGACAGGACTTTTCAAAATTCTGTTAACTAGAATTTGATTGTTTACTTTTGTAATTTTTTGATTAAAAATATACCTAGCAGATAATGAACTTAATCTAATGAATCTTAATAATAAACCTAGCAAAATCTAAACTGGATCTTTTCCGTTATACGTATACCACTGTTTCGGGTTTGTTTTTAAAGCTTAATTTTTTAAGTTTGGTTAACGAATTAGGTTGATAAGATAACGAAACCGCAGGTAAAATATTCTTACAAGGAATTTCCACTTTAAAACGATTAATAACAATTATTCGACCTAGTTTATGATGCTCTGTCAAAATAAATTCAAGCTTGATTTTGGTAAGTTAGGTTAAGTTAGGGGTTAGTTTTGGTTTGTTGGTAAGTTAGGTTTGGTAAGTTAGATTAGGCTAACCTAACCTAACCCAACCTAACCTAACCTAATCTAACCAACTGGAAATGGGACCGCTAGACGCCAGACGCTCGACTAGACGCTGGCTTATCGCGTGTAGACAGAGATAAAGATATTTAAGATAGCGAAACCGCAGGTAAAATATTCTTAAAAGGAATTTCAGCTTTAAAACGATTAATAAAATTATTTGATCTAGTTTATGGTGCTCGGTCAAATTCAAGCTTGAAGGGTAAATTTGGAATGGTGGTATACGTATAACGGAAAAGATCCTCTAAACTTAACGAAATTGTTCAAAACTCTTAAAAACCGTTCCCGGCATGATTTAGTACATTTAATTGAATTTTTATCCACAAAATCAAACTTTTGGCGTGGAGGTTGCCCGTAACAATTAAACCTCTATCGATTGGCGATTTAAATTGAAGGCCTTGTCAAGGACCACTCGCCAATGTATACTTTAAACGGGTTCCCGGCCTTTCAAATATTTAGGATATTTCAATACCCCCGTTGCAGCAGACCTGCATACTCAGCGAATTTCAAATTCAAAAAAACATATTTCAATCCAACATAGAGAGATTTGACATGTTTTCGTAAGCTCCATAACAATAACATGGGGAATGAGTATGCAGGTTTGCTGCTACAGGTATATTAAAACTGGTGGTTTTAATTCAATATTTTGTAGATCTGAACTAGAAGAAGCTATTTGCCAAGTTTTACCAAGATATGTTGAGAAATAACCGAGATATAGAATTTTCCTTATTTCCCATAAGGTTAACATTAGGACAACGTACTTCGTTCACCACTTTCAATATCTCGGAAACCAATGGACATAGAGTAGTGATTCAAAATACTAAATTGTTTGTTTTTTTAGCCGAATTCAACGGTGCCAACAAAAATTGGATAAATTTTATTTTTCTATGTAAAAAACTCAAAAAACCCCCATTTTGGGGGGGTTTATCCCCCTTAACCCCCCCCCCTTCCGGTCGTCAGATCGGGCTGACATATATATATATATATATAAAATTCGAACGAATGATGTTTTTTGCTTCTGGGGGCCCCAAAACGAAAATTTATCATGGTCTCGGGCTTAGGTCTTACCATGAGAACTACGGTAATAGCTTCTCCCCTATAGGGAAATTCGCTAAAATGTAATATTTTTGAAAGTATGTCTATTTAAACAGCGATGACATTTTTAAGGGGTATGGTACTTCGGTTTGCACCATCTTGTCGTGGTATGTGCGAGGAGTATCTTGCATATTGGGTTACATATAAATATATATAATTTTTTACCAACTCTTACACCTGACCATAGCTGGCTCGCTTCTGAGTTCTTTCAGAGAGCGTATCAGCTTGATAACACACTTTTGTTTGAAACCGAGATTTAGAAAGTTTGCATCTTCAGAAGATATTTTATGACACTTAAAAAGTTAATTTGCTACAATAATTTCAATTGGATTTAGTGTGTCTTGAAATTAAGAAGGTCTAATAGAAACAGTGGTATGCAGTTCAATTTTCATTATGAAGTTCCCTGATAGTGTACAAATATCCCTAATCACAATAGAGTTACTTTGAATGAATGAACGAATTGATTTATTTCGTTATGTACATTAAAGAAGACTTAAAAATATACACAGTATTATGATGGAAATACTTCCCACAAAGGTAAACCTGTGCATAGAGTTACTTTATCAATTTAAAGTTTATTAGTTTTTATCAAATTCACTTATCAGCTCGAGGAGTCCTTTACTCAATGGATTTGTATTTTTAAAATTCATAATAGCGAAGGATTTGTAATTATTATTTTATTAGTTGGACTTTTCCTATCGCTTCTAGTGTTTAAACTACACTACGTTTCGAGAGGTATAGGAACTTCTCTCGTTTTCAAGTGACCCTACTTAAAATTACATTAACCTACTTATGTTTATTTAACCATATGGAGGCATTTCCGGCAGTAAGGTATATGTTTTTGTTTTAATTTTCTATCTGTGTTATGTATCATGTTTAATATGTTTTAGTTTTAATTTTCTTTCTGTATTAAGTATGTTTAATGTGTTTTGTATGAAATTTTGTGTGAGTGAGATTTCTGTTGAATGTTGGATGAATGTAAATTATAGGTCCAAAAAAACACAAAAAACACAAAAAAAACCAAAAAAGTAGGTTAAATAAACATAAGTAGGTTAATGTAACTTTAAGTAGGGTCACTTGAAAACGAGAGGAGTTTCAATACCTCTCGAAACGTAGTGTAGTTTAAACACTAGAAGCAATAGGAAAGGTCCAACAAACGAAATAATAATCAATGGATTCACCATCCCAGATTGCATTTCTCTTAATTTACCATGTTAATCCCCTATTGATATGAGCATCTCTTATAGGCAATAAACAAATCTTAATTTGATAAATGTTTTAACATTTCACATTTCAAGAGCCCTGCGGCTCACGTGGAATTAGCTACAGAAAATTACAATACCCCCCGTTGCAGCAGACCTGCATACTCAGCGAATTTCAAATGCAAAACAATGTATTTCAAGCAAACATAGCAAGATTTGACATGTTTTGTTAAGCTCCATAAGAATAACATGGGAAATGAGTATGCAGGTTTGCTGCTACAGGTATATTAAAACTGGATGGTTTTAATTCAATATTTAGTAGATCTGAACTAGAAGAAGCCATTTACCAAGTTTTATCAAGATATGTTGAGAAATAAGCGAGATATAGAATTTTACTTATTTCCCATAAGGTTAACATTGGGACAACGTACTGTGTTTACCACTTTCAATATCTCGGTAACCAATGGGCATAGAGCAGTGATTCAAAAAACTAAATTATTTGTTTTTTTGAGCTGAATTCAATGGTGCCCACAAAAATTTGATAAATTTTATTTTTCTATATAAAAAACTCAAAAAACCCATTTTTGGGGGGGTTTATCCCCCTTTACCCCCCCTTCCGGTAGTCCGATCGGGCTGGTTCACGAACTCGTCCAATTGATTACCACTTAACATGTCCGTACCAAATTTCATAAAGATCGGACCATTTTTGCGGCCGCTATCGTGCTAACAGACACATAGATATCTATCTATATATATATATATATATATATATATATATATATAGATATATATATAAATTCGAACGAATAGTGTTTTTTGCTTCTGGGGGCCCCAAAACGAAAAGTTATAGTGCGGTCCCGAGCTTAGGTCTTACCATGAGACCTACGGTAATAGCTTCTTCCCTATAGGGGAAATTCGCTAAAAACTGAAAATTTGCAGGCAATATATTTTTTAATGCAATATTATGTATTTGAAGTTTCTTTAAATTGAGTGAGACAGTTAGGGAATCAAATCCTGGGATTGTCACGCTCAATCCCAGGATTTTCGGGATTATCAAATTTACGTGAAAAATCTACGTTTACTATATTTCCATTAGTTATAACAAAGAAAAACCAGTTGGATGTCGCTTTTTGACCAAATAATCAAGTTTTGAAGAGTTATGTTTCGTGTTACCCATCTATATGAGTGATTTACAGTTAATAATTTCAAGCGTTTGAAAATATTTACGAAGAGATTTTTTTTATATAACTTTCATTACGAAGCCTTATGAATATTTTTCAATAACTTTTATCTTAGTTCTAGTTTTTTACTTACATATTTTAGCGAGGATTTACTTCTAGTTCTGATCTTGCTTTTTTCGATCAAAAATTGCAACTTGAAACAATTATTGACGTGGTCAGCTTTATCATGAAACGCTCAATATACATATACATCTGAGTGTAAACAGAACACATTATCATATAGAACCTAGGTAACCGCAAAAAGTATAGAAGTACATTTGAAATATGTAATCAAACATAAGTTAAAGAAAGTCTTATACATTATATGAAAATATTTCGTTAGTTGATCAAACGGGTGGGGTTAGTTTGATCAACGAAATATTTTTATACAGGTTGTATCCGAAATACTCCGACAAACTTTGGAATATTGTTCCTGAGGTCAAAACAAATAAAAAACTACATATAAGTATATATCCTATCTCGCTCCGTTTTCCGTCTGTCGGTCTGAACGTGTTTTTTTTACATAATTATTCATAACTTTTGAACTACGAAAGGTACCAACTTCAAACTTGGTACACATGTGCTGGCTAATATGACCTTTCTTTGTGCTGAGTATCAAGTTTCTACTTTGTACCGTTTCAAAATGGCGGCCGTTTTAATTTTTCAAAGCTTAATAAGTCAGAAACTATAAACTTTTATAAAAAATAACACGAGACAAAAAAGGTGCAAAATTTAACAGTCTTTAAGAAAATGTACAATTTTTATAGGGTCATAACACTAATAAAGGAGGAAATTCCATTTTTATAAAGTTACAACTTGCTAAATTATTAAATTTGCCCAAATTTACGGTTAAAACTTCAGAAAATTTTATTTTTCTCCATTATTTGTGTAATGACCCTATTAAAATTGTATATTTTCTGAAAGTAAATTACGTTTTACACCTTTTTTGTCTCGTGTTATTTTTCATGAAATTTTTTAGGTCCTGAGATATTAGGGTTTGACTAAATTTTTCTCAGTGTAGATTCAATTTTATGTATATCTACGAAAGTATACTAAAACTTTCTTTTCGTATCAGATTTCCTGTTGGGTCAATCCCGGGATCCCGGAATTAAATTTTTCAGTCCCGGGATTGAAAATATCGTCCGGGATTGAATTCCCTAGAGACAGTGTTATATGGACTGAGACCACAATGAAAGATTATGGAAGACATTTTTCAACATTTACTATTTTTAAGGCTATGCCGGACTTTTACCAAACCGACCTTCTAACAATAGCAATGTTGCAATCCCAACCAACGAACAAAGTAGGTGTGGAGGTTGGACTTAATTAATTACGTTAAATTAAACGAGCAATCCCGACTGGCTGTGGACAGGATATTGGGAAGTGAGGCGAAAATACCTTGTGACGCAGTTCGTCGCGTCGAAACATTTACCATTTACCATTTACCATTGATGTCTTCGCCGCCGTCCTCGTAGACAGGGGAATCGTCCAACTTGTTTTCTTGAGTGTAGTGTATATGTTGTAGTGTGTAGTGTATAGCTTGAGCATTGCCTAACTATTTAGATATTGATATTTACGTTCATCAATAAACTCAGATAGTTTATAGTAAGGTCGTTCTATCAGATATTGCTTAAGTTGTTTTTTAAAAGCTTTGAGTTCTTTTATTTCTTTGAATTTATTAGGTAGAAGATTAAAAATTTTTTATCCCCATATTGTAAGGGGTTTACTGGTTTTATTTTTTTAGAGATTTTCTGGCCCTGAAAATTAAAAATTTTTAATAGCAGTGTATGTCAAATAGCCCATCATTTTAAAGGCCTGGCAGAGACTAACAACTTTTCAATTTATACCTATCTCCTATCTCTGGTGGTATTATAGTTAAAAGCAAAATACACCTTTTTACCATATAAAGCCCATATTAAATGTGCAGCCTTCAAGGCATTTAAATTTCCATCCATTAAACTTAAGTACTGCACATTTAACATGAGCTTTATAGGGTAAAATGCAATTATTTGCAAAAAACTACAAAACCATTAAAGATAGGAGGTAAGAGTAGGCCTAAATAGGAAAGTTTTGGCCTTTGCAAGACCTGTAAAATGATGTGCTATTTGACATATGCTGCTAATTTTTGATTTTCAGGGCTACCAGCATTTAAAAAAATGTATCGTCGAAAACTTTTATTTTCTAAATTTTGGCATGCCATTAGTCCCACGGTAACAACTTATTCACTACAAGGGAAATTCGCTTAATATATAAAAAATCTCCTTTGATTTTGTTATCGTAGGCTTTTAAATACACACTCTTTTAAATGGCACGACTGTAAATCGGTTTGCAATCGCATTTAAAATTCAAAATAAGAGGGGATTGTTTTGCAAATGAAGCGGTGAGCTGCGCAGAGAGCTCCATTGCTGTGTAGCCGCGCCGCTCCATAGGGGTGAGTAGTTAAATCAGTTAATCTTAGATTAATTACTGAACTGCAAACAAAAGCCTAATTAATTTTATACATTGTCATATGCACCTAGGAAATAAATTAATTGCGTTTTGACAGTAATATACATACATATTCGATCGTATGTTTTTCGTTTTAACAAGAATTTTATACTCATATTTTGGTAGTTTAATTATTAGGGCTATTGCTTCTAATTAGGACTTTCTCAATTTTAGTTCGTGTATTTAAATTTAAATATAATTTTTGAAAATATTATTATGTTTTAAGTACTTTGAACACAATATCTGTATATCACATTTTAAACATAATTTTTAGTTCTAGTTGTAAAACTGAAGTCAATGTTTTAAAAAGTGTTTTGTACACATACACTGAGAAGCAACAGTTATTCCTCATCTCTCAAGGTTGGAAAAGAAAATTTTGTTGATTTTGTCAGAATCTTCATAAAGTTAAAAACATAACGTGTATCTGCATTAAGCATGATAATTCTAGCAAAGATATTCCGTTCTGAATAAAATTTTGCACAGACGTGTAAAGTGGAAATTAATTACTTCGACGAGTTCGAAAACCACCTTAAGTTGATCATTGCAAAACAAGGTAAAAGGCAATAACTACCCAAAAATATTGTTTATGGTTTGCACCATTGAACTGCGCTCGAAAAAACAATCAATTCAGTATTTTCAATCATTGTTCTATGTTTATTGGTTACCGAGATTTCGAAAGCAGTCTCCAAAGTGCATTGTCTTTATGTCAACCTTAAGGGAAATAAATAGAGTTATATATACTGCATAAACATATCTAACATACTGCATATTGCATATATCTGCTAACATATCTTGATAAAACTTGGTATGTATCTTCATCTAGTAGAGATCTATTGTATTTTAGCCTAGAAACCCCCATTGTTACTTTTCCATGGCAGTAAATCGCCATACTAATTTCCAATGTAATTTATTTTTTTATTTATTTTCTACGGCAAACACCATTTTTACAAAGCATGTCATGTACAGGAATACATACGTTTTGACTAAGACTACCTGAAATATACATTTTTACATTTCTCATGCAAAATGAACATTACCAACAAACAAAATACAATTCTGCATCCGGTTATCCTTACCGGAAATAAATACAATTCTTCATCTTCCTTATTTCTTGACATACTATCTCGATAAAACTTAGTGGGCTCCTTCTAACCACGCACAGCATGCTCGCCGATGCAAACCTTTTTTTCCATTTTGCAAACGCAATTTTTTTATCTTAAAGTTATTTTTTAATACTGTGGTTTAACTTCAGGGGTCGTAATTTTGTGTTGTGAGTTGGCCTAGGCTAAGAAATTAATTATTTGTTTTTGAAATAATGTTAGATTAATAAAAAAAAAAATTTCCCCCGTTGCAGCAGACCTGCATACTTGGCGAATTTCAAATGCAAAAGAGCATATTTCAACCCAACATAGCGAGATTTGACATGTTTTTGTAAGCTCCATAAGAATAACATGGGGAATGAGTATGTTGGTTTGCTGCAACAGGTACGTTAAAATTGGGTGGTTTTAATTCAATATTTAGTAGATCTGAACTAGAACAAGCCATATACCTAGTATTATTAAGATTTGTTGAGAAAAAAGCGAGGTATAGAATTTTACTTATTTCCTATAAGGATAAAATTGGGACAACGTACTGTGTTTACCACTAGCGATATCTCGGTAACCAATGGTCATAAAGAAACATATATTAAATGATTTGTTTTTTTAAGCTGACTTAAATGGTGTAAGCCAAAATGACATTATTTTAATTTTTCTATGTTAAAAATCCGAAATACCCATTTTTGGAGGGGTACCCCAAAAATTCATTTTTTCTCCGATAGTCCGATAGTCCAATAGTCCGATCAGGCTGGTTTTCGAACTCGTCCGAATAATTACTACTTTACATGTCTGTGCCAAATTTAATTCAGATTGGACCATTTTTACGCGAGTTATCGTGCTTAAACACACACACACACACACGCACACGCACACGCACACGCACACGCACACGCACACGCACACGCACACGCACGCACACACACACACACACACACACACACACACACACACACACACACATATTCCTAAAGGGGAAATTTTATAAAATCAAAACTCATTTAGTTTCAAGCTGGTTTTAGCAAGCCTGTCCATCTGTCGCTCACCGCGACTGGCACATGTGAAGCCTACCCTAATCATGGATTCTCTAACGGAATTATTAACATATCCTCCATCAGGCCTCCCCACCCCCAACAAATACAACCTAACTCCTAAGCGAATTTCACTCGACAGTTTATATATATATATATATATATATATATATATATATATCAACATTCAACATTATATATGTATATATACATACAAATTTTAATTTGCTATATGTTAAATGAGTTCTAGATCTACCTTTGAGTGAAATTTAAACCTAGTCGGTTCAGTAGTTTTTGCGGGATCGAGTCGCAAACATTCGTCCATACACAGAACTTCCTCATTTCATTTGCCGCGTCATCTACCCAGTTTGCTGGAAAAAATACAATTTATTTAAGCCGTAGCCTTGAATTTAATCAATGTCGATAATTTTTCGTAGAAAAAATTTTACAATTAGATTTGTTTCATTATTTTAAGCAAATTAAATATTGCACTGTAGCATACCCTATAAGGTCGTTTTCAATTTCTTATTAGTAATGTGTAAATACCTTATTTTTACACTTCCTTGAGAGCAAACCATCATAACCATCGTGAGGGTTTTTCATTCCCTTTCGGGAATTAAAAACCAGTTTGTAGTTCGCTTATGGTTTGGAATGTATTGGGATGAAATTAGGTAGAAATCTGATTCTGATTCTTCATCCGATAGGAAAATAATTCCCATAATTATCTTAGGGGATTATTCCTACTCCGGGGGGGGTATGGTTTTTTTTAAAGATATTTCCGTCAAATCAAATCAAAAATCTGTTTATTTCCTTTTTTTACAATCATTGTACAATAAAAAGTCATAAGTATGAAATAAAGTCCTACATAGGTCCTTCAACCTGTGCGTAGAACTGAGTCTATAAATCAACACTGGTGAAGCACCCACTTTCACAGAAAAAAAGGAAACTACACTTATTTAAATTGAAAAAACTAAAAAATATCTAATCAGATTAACAAGACAGGCAGGGAAACTGAAGATATAAGAGGACTATATCTGACATTATATATAAAAAAAGTTATAATAAAAGATAAAATACAACAACCACGTTATTTACTGAATCTAGTGTTTTTGATTTAATCGAGGGAAAAAAACTTTGGCTTGTCAGCTTGGGCTTGACCTTAGATTAGCGCAGTAGTCAAAAATTCGTAGTGTCTGTTGGTCATGTAGAGTCATAAATTGAAGTCAGTAATTGGTCCGAGTTGCTTGGACCCATCTCTAGGAGCCATGCAGATACCCGCCCCTTGTACACATTCCTTGATACAGCCAGGTCTCTTATCTTGGATGGAACATTCCTATATAATATGTTGGCTAAGAAAAAGGAGTTGGTTTTATTTATCGATTTCATCATTTTAGGGACCTGTATACCAATGTTTTGAGAATTTCTTGTTCTGTATGGGTGGTTTACTGGGGCAATAATTAATTCAGGGTTTGATTGTAAATAAACGAGAGTAGTTTTAATAAATAGCTGTTTTATAGTTAATAGGCCAGTTAGTAGGCCGTGGCATCAAATCTGCATTCTCACTTCCTATGTATTTCTTATGAAGAATATTTTTGCAATTTTATTTTGAGGATTTAAGTTGATTTTACTTTACGTTAAGGGTTCAGTATATTATTTATACATTTGAAATTTGCTGCGTTTGCAGGTCCTTTGTAATGTGGGTAGGCTATTACATTCATATTCTAGGAATATTTTGCTTATCGATTATTGCACTTGATAGGCCCGATCTTAAAATAAATAGGTATTTATGTTTTTCATCATCCTTGTACTCTTAATCTGGTATAATGGTTTGTTTGATTTTGATTATCTCCAACAATGGCACCTATGGTATTTGCAAGTTTTGGTAGATTTATTATTTAATTTACCTAACAAATACCAATTTATGAAGAAATGAATTAAGAAATGCCACGAATATTAATATAAACCCCCCTAAGTCTGAAAATAAATAGGTTAATAAATAAAACTTTTCTAATTTGTAATTTTTCCTGAGCCCGTAATTGTAATCGAACATCCTGATTAACAGCTGGCAGAGCGCAATAATTACAATCGCAAGTGAGCCCCGAGGGATGGGGTAGGGGGTGGTAGTTGGAGGGGGGAGGGGGGAAATCTATGGGATCCAGCACCTTTACAACTTTGTCCAGTTGTAACTCCAAAACGCTTATATTTTTTTGGTTTTGTACCCTATATAGCTGCCCTGAGTTGCAACGCTCCCTATGTCTTTTTTCTGCGTTTCCAGTTAATGCCAATTAAATATCTCCCCTCCCTATAAACAAATATTTAGCAAGGGCTATAGTCATAATTACAGCACAGAAATTCTTTATTTAGCTGAAGTAATAAATACTAAACCTGTAACATATATTAAAAGGTGAGAATGATAACATGATGAAAGGGGGGTTTTATGAGCAGGGGTAGCTCAAAACTGAGTATAAACGAAACGGTGCGGTGTCATAGCTCCGAATCTCATAGCAAAGAAAGTAGCATTTTGTGTCATAGCTTCGAAAGTACCATTGCTGCAAAGCGCCGACTGAAAAATGTAAAAGTGTTTCATAGCACCGAATCGTACGATTGTGTTGCAGCTCCGAACGATTTACTATTTGTTGCACAGCGCTGAAATTAATAAGACCGAAAACGCAAAAGCCAAGAATCGTCAAACTGTTGCTGGCGCAGAAATGGTATAACGAGTTGTTAGTTTAAAAAAGTGTTAATACTGTATTATTTATTACCTTTAATTAGGAGTCGGGTGATGTTGGTAGTGGGTAGAGGGAACAAAGCTGTTTTCTTTCATTCCTTGAAGGGGTGGCACTATGATAAATTAATGCTTGTGATAAATAAATAATCATGATTATGAAAGTATTAATTTGTTAATTTGCCCGTTGTAATGTTAAACTGTATAATTTGATAAATTTGAATTTTGTTTATAATTATTGTAAACATAATCAGTGTTTTTCTCACATGCTTTAGATAATATTTATCTCTTGTAAAATCAGGTTGTAGCATATTCTTGAATCGACATTTTGCTTGTAAAGTCATGATTCCTTTAAATTCAGTTTTAACGTATTTTTACCTGTTAATATTTCTGTGTGATTTTTTACAGACGAGTCCAGTAAATTTTTTGAGTCGTCCAATGCCAAAACCCCTGAATTTAACACAAGTAAGATCAACCCTTATTAGATTTATAGTTGGCATACCTATTGTAAGATCGTTGTATCTAGTTTAATTTGGAAAACCTGAATATATATTTATTTCCTGTACAATGTTGGGTTCTATATTCAACTTCACCTCCAGCATTCAACAGGGCTATTTGCTTACAACTACAATTTAAATTTTAATATTCTTACATCTAATTGGCCATTGATGGATGTATCTGTAAACTGCTATCCTTGTATGCATGGCAACAGTCCAGAAGCGGAATATATTTCCCTGTAAGCTATACTTGAGTGGGAACAGTCTAGCGACGGAAGGAGTTTCTCTGTAAACTATTATACCTGTGTGGTAAACGTTTCTACAACGTATGTTGCTTTTCTTTTAGCTGCATTACTCATACGGCAACAGTTCTAGCAAAGGAAGGTTGTTGTCTTTAAACTGCTCTACTCTTGTGGCAACAGTTCTAGCACTAAACTGATCCCCGTGTGGCAACATTTGTAGCAGAGGACAGTGGATACTCTTGTGGCAACAGTTCTGGCACTAAACTGATCCCCGTGTGGCAACATTTGTAGCAGAGGACAGTGGATACTCTTGTGGCAACAGTTCTGGCACTAAACTGATCCCCGTGTGGCAACATTTGTAGCAGTGGGCGGTATTTTTTCCGTAAACTTATATACTCGCGTGGCAACAGTTCAAGCAACGGAGTATAGTTTCAATCCAAACTGCTATACCTTTGTAGCAACAGTTCCTCAAAAGAAAGGTAGTGTTTCTGAAACTTCTAGGCAACGGGCACACTTGTGTGGCAACAATTCTTACTGTGGATTGTAGTGTATTTAATTTGGAAACTGCTAAACTCGTTTCGCATCAGTTCTAGCTACGGAGGATAGTTTGAATTCAAACTGCTATACATTGTGGCAACAGCTCCTCAGAAAGAAGGTAGTTTTTCTTCAAACTGCAATACTTGTACGGCAACAGTTCCTACAACGGACGGTAGTTTATCTAGAAAATGCTATAATCGTGTGGTAACAGTTCCGTCAACGGGTATTATTTCTTTGTAAACTGCTACACTGAAGGAATTTTATTGTAAACTGATATGCTTGTGTGTTTACAGTTTCTATAACATACGGTAGTTTCTCTTTTAAATGTTATGCTCCTGTGGCGACAGATGCCACAACGGACGGTAGTTGCTCTGTAAACTGATTTACTCGAGTGGCAACAGTTCAAGTAACGGAAGATAGTTTTCTGTAAACCTACGCTCGCGCTCGTGGGACACCACTTCCTACAACGGAAGTTAGTTTCTCTATAAAATTCTATTTCAGCAACGGACAGAGGTTTTTTTCTAAAATGTTATACTCTTGTAGTAACAATTCTTACAACGGTCATAATCTTTTCACTAAATTGCTATTTTTGTATGGCAACGGTTCCAGCAACAGGCGGTAGTTGCTCTGTACACTGCTATACTCGTGGAGCAATAGTTCCTTCAACGGAAGTTTTCTGTGAACGACTGTACTCACGTGTTAACAGCTTTTACAACGGACGTTAGGTTTTCAGTAAATTGCTGTAAACATGAGACAACATTTTCAGCAACGTGCGTACTTTCTATGTAAACTGTACTACTCTTGGGGCAACAGTTGCTACATCTAGGGTGACCAGATTGTTTCCAATTAAAAATGGTACATTTAAACAACACCAACCCCTTCTCCCTTCCCAATCACCAATACAACACACTACACTTCAAAGTGTTTAATTATATTTATGAATTTTATTTTCCATTTATTGAACTTATTACAGCGCACGATTGTTACAGTTTTTATTTAAGAGAAAGGTAATTTTTTGGTTTGCCACTTTCTGAGGACTAAAAATTATCAAGTCACATTTTTAAGATCTTAACATTTTATTATAAAAGGAAAAAAGATTTTCTAACAATAAATTATGAAGGTGGTAATAGATATATAAAACGGCGGCGCAGCCGTGCAGCCAACCAATTATTTTAAGGCAGCGCAGCAGTACAGCCAACCGATTATAGTAGGTGGCGTAAAACTAAAATCTTGTTTAGCATTTGGTAAAGGTTCGTAATATTCTTTTATAACCGTAAGTATAATGTCAGATGCCTCTAAATTTTAAGATAACGCTAGGTACATCTTTATATATAGCCTACTTTTGAAAAACGGGACATTTTGACGTCCCGACAAAGTTTTTCGGGACATCGAAACCCAACGTGAAAAAACGGGACTTTTCCGTTTTTACGGGACGTCTGGTCACCATACCTACAACGGACGGTAGCTTCTCTATAAACTGTTGTTCTCGTTGGCAACAGTTCTGGCAATGGATGGTTGTTTCTCTGTAAGCTACTATATTCGTGTGGTAACAAATTCTACAAACGATGGTAACTTGTTTGTAAACTGCTTTACTCGTGCAGTAACAGTTTCTGCAACGTACGGTAGTTTTCTGTTAACTGCTATACTCCCGTGTTCCTACAACGGGGGAAGTTTCTTTGTAAAGTAAACTAATACACTCGTCAGGCAATCATTCCTACAACGAGTGGTAGTGTATCTGTAAAATGCTTTACTTGTGTGGCAATAGTCCAACAACGGAAGGTACAGGGTGTTTTTTTTACGCAACCCAAAACTTTATTTTATCAATGAAGGGTTATTTCCCCCAGGATCCCCAGATTTGACCCCACTATATTATTTTCTTTGGGGATACATAAAAAGTAAGGCCTAAAAAAAAATTCACAGGAAATTCAGCACCTCAAAACAAACATAACAAATTTAATGCAAAAAATTCAAAGAGGTACCTTGCAACCTTGCAACACGTGTTCGGGAATTTGATGGAGAGAGCACAACCTTAAACAAATGCCAATGGTGGATTGTTTGATTACATAATGGTAAACTAAATGTGATCAAACTTAAATAATACGTTGTATAAAATGTAAAGATCAATAAAACAATGCTCATTTCATATTTATATGTGCATTATTTAATCTTAAAAATGGGTTGCATTAAAAAAAACACCCTGTAGTTGTCCTGTAAACTGCAATACAAGATGGGCACCAGTTCCTCCAACGGAGGAAGTTGCTTTATAAACCGCTGTACTCGTAAGGCAACAGTTCCTTCAACTGACAGTAATTTCTCTGTAAACTGCTCTACTCGTGTGGCAACAGTTCTAGCCTAGCTATGGAGGATAGTTTCAGAATTTCGGGAGGTGGTTCCTTTCATCCAAACTAATAAAAAAGTTTAGATGAAGGAATAGGGTGTTTTTTTAACGCAACCCATTTTTAAGATCGAATAATGCATGTATAAAGATTAAATGAATAACGTTTTGTTAATCTTTACATTTTTTATAACCTATTATTTATGTAGCTTACATTATGTGTTCAAACAATCCGCTATTGACATTTATACAAAGTTGTGCTCTCTCCATTAAATTTCTGAACATGTTTTGCAAAGTATCTCTTTAAATTTCTTGTATTAAATTTTATATGTTTGTTTTCAGGCGCTGAATATCCTGTGAATTGTTTTCGTAGGCCTTACTTTTTATGTAACCCCAAGGAAAATAATATAGACGGGTCAAATCTGGGGATCTTGGGGGAATAATCCTTTACTGATAAAATAAAGTTTTGGGTTGAATTTTGAAAAAAAACACCCTGTATGTCCTAAAATGCATATTCACCCAGATATCCACCATTTTGTATTGTTCACAAAATATTTTTTATTTCCGAAGTTTTGCATCCGATTTTTTTGAACTCGCTATGAACCGAGTCAATAAGTCCAGTTTATGAAAAAATAATCAACATGATCGAGAGGTAAATTTCAAAATAGCGGCCATTTAATCTTCTAATTGAAATACCAAAAAGAGGTACGTTCCAGAAAAGGTTGTAAAGAATAAATACCCCGGTTGCAGCAGAAATGCATATTCAGCGAATTTCAAGTTCAAAACAACATATTTCAATCCAACATAGCGAGATTTGACATGCTTTGGTAAGCTCCATAAGAATAACATGGGGAATGAGTATGCAGGTTTGCTGCTACAGGTATATTAAAACTGGGTGGTTTTAATTCAATATTTAGTAGATCTGAACTAGAAGAAGCTATTTACCAAGTTTTATCAAGATATGTTGGGAAAACCCGAAATATAGAATTTTACTTATTTCCCATAAGGTTAACATTGGGACAACGTACTGTGTTTACCACTTTCAATATCTCGATAACCAATGGACATAGAGCAGTGATTCAAAACACTAAATTGTTTGTTTTTTTAGCTGAATTCAATGGTGCTAACAAAATCGGATTATTTCAATTTTTCTATGTAAAAAACTCAAACAACCCTTTTTTTGGGTTTATCCTCCCTACCCCCCCTTCCGATGGTCCGATCGGGCTGGTTTTCGAACTCGTCCGAATATTAACTACCTTACACGTCTTTGCCATATTTCATTCCAATCGGACCATTTTTGCGAGCGCTATCGTGCCTACAGACACACACATGTATATATATATATATATATCTAGAAATTTGAATGAATAGTGTTTTTGACTTCTGGGGGCACCAAAACGAAAAGTTATAGTGGTCCCGGGCTTAGGTCTTACCATGAGACCTACGGCAATAGCTTCTTCCCTATAGGGGAAATTCGCTCAAATATCTAGGAAATTTGATTCTATCAATATAATGACACCAAAATTATGAAAATAGGTCTACGAACAACTGAGTGATGGTCGAATTAAGCTAACGGGGCAGCATAATTTGGAGAAAAATAGTCCATTGTTGCTGCGTTGAGCCACGCGCTGAAACAGGCCAAGAGCAATTTGCTTAAACATTTTATTTAACTTACCATATATTAGTTATTATTTAAAGTATCTTTATCAATACTTTAAAGAGGCCGCCACCCTCTTTTTATAAAAAAATCAATACTAAAATAAATGCAAAACAAATACAACATGTTGTTCTCCACAATTCTTGTATCTAACCTTATACAGAATAAACTGTGTTTTACTTATTTGTAAAAAAAAAATAATAAATGGCCCAAATCTCTGATATTTTTGTGGTCCCAGGTCGAAAGCTCACTAAGACAAAGAGACAAACTTCGAATTCATTTACTTCGATGTAGAATGAAAAGATAAAGACGATTTCCAGCTTTCCACGAGTTTTTTTCCAAATTCAGTTGTAATTTTAATGGCCTACAAGTATTTTGTTGATTAAATTCGTTTTATTCATGATTAAGTTATGAGTAACATAAGCTAAAATCCATGAATCTGCACTTGCTGTTCTCTATAATCTTAAGGAGTACAGTGCTTAATTTGTCAATAACATTTTCGCAATAAGTGCAATGTTTGTATACACAATCCATTAAAAAGACTAAAAAAATTAATGTTATTTACGTACTTTTTTACTTTTTAACTGTGTCGAAACTCATACACCAGTACATCATAAACGCAATTTATAATTGTAACACGAGATAAAATAATTTTTTTTAAGATTTTTTAGAAAACCATTAAATATTTTGGCAAAAGAATGTTTACATTCTTCACATCCTAAAATTGATCATTTTAAATTTTATTTGAAGTCAGGACCCATTTAATGATAAATATTTTTTATTCCTTTAGAATTGTTCAATCGTGTAAGCCAAGAGCACTCTTTTGGAGATATCTATATAACAATTTCTTTGACGCAACTACATGCACTTTATTTCAAAATGATTGACAAAATCTTCATCAATTTTCAAAAATCCCTAATGAAACAACAACTCAATAGAGGACTTACAGATCGTTTACCTCAACTACAACAAAAAGGGTTTTACGACAATGTAATCGGAAGAAATCCATTATGGTTACTACTGATCGAGACTCTTTTAAGGTCAAATTTAAACATACTCACTGTTTTAAGGCGATACAGAATTTATCTACACGAAGAAAACAAGGCGTTTCCTCCCCAGGTTCTAGTGGCTTGAGGTTTTGAAATCAACGAAGGAAGTCTAAACACATCTTAAGGTGCTGCTATACATACACGTCACGTCACGTCGCGTCACGTCGCGTCATCTTACGGCCAATTCGGCGATGCCGGAGGGGGTATATATCAATCGGCGATACATATTCGCATCGATTCGCACCGATTAGTAGTGCAATAGTGGGGCTGCTGGCCCAATCAAACTTTGACAGGCAGTCAATTTTTTGACAGCTACTTCCGGTCACGTGACCGGAAGTGACGTCATCAGCTGTGACGTAGCTGTGACGTGTTTTTGGTGGGTATTTAAAGTTTAAATGCCCTGCTGTGCTGGGTATTTAAATTTTAAATGGCCGGAAGTGTGTCAAGGTCTTTTGGGGGTGTTTTTAAAAAAGATCTTGCATTTTCGGAAAATCCGAAAATGCAAGATAATTTTTGTTTCTTTTTACAAACTGTTGTTTTGTTGATTTTCACGTCTGTTAAAATACCATGTAAAAAATGGAATTGACAAATTAACAAGAAAATATCCTGCTACAAAGTATCCAAATAAAGATGCAATTACATAAACATAAACTTTAAAATATAGCGAATGTTCTTCCTTTTTATCTGTTAGCATTTCCTGAACAAGGTAACCAAAATTGTAACCACATAAAAATGAAAGTAGGCAAATAATAAATTTCGACGGGTTCACAAAAACCAAGTTGTAAAGTAGCGAATTTCTTTCTTCTTCCATTGTTGAATTTTTAGTCGAAACCAATTAATGATAACATTATTGCTTGCGCATCAGAACTAACAGTTGATGAAATTTCATTTACTTGTAGACTTGTAGTAGTTTCATTTGTAGTAGGTAATTGTTCGGAAGTTGGTGTAGACGTAGAAGAAACAGTATTATATTGAAGCTCAGAGTCCATGTGTGCTCGGGTAAAGAGCTGAAGCTTTAATGACGTGTGGTAGCCGTGTCCTACTGTGCATCAGGAGTTGTTGGTGGTGGGGGGTCGTTTGTTTCTTGCACTGAAATGTAGATGGAATCATAACTTTCTGGAGGATGTACTAAAATTTGTTGTATAGGATCTGCATCAATAGGAAAACTTTGCGTTTCAATGCAAAGTCCATCTTTAATAAAAGAAACATATAAAACAGAACTCATGTTTATTTAGATGTTTACTCTGCCGGTTCTACTAGCAAACTGATGTGCCAGTATCGGCGTTGCAACCTCCCTTGACATGTGCAGCTCGGAACATCTGCCCTCCCCCCACCACCATGAGAGACTCCTCGCAATTTTTGGATTTGTAGTGTTAGTTCTAACGTAGGTGTTGTAGGGTGAACATCTCAGTACTAAACAATTGTTTTTAACATTTGGCTTAAAATACTTATTTAACTTTGTACAAGTTACAATATTTTTAAAGATGCTACTTTATTATATTACTTTAATACTTAGCTATAATATTTAGTTAAAGAAATCGAAACTGTAGTTGCGATTAAAATAGAAACATGGTTTCTTAACATTTGCCTTAAAAAGATTTGTAACAAAATATCGTAAGAAAATTTTTACAACATATTTGAATTAATATGTTTGCAAACCCTATCATGCGAGTTTTAAAAGATAAACGAGACCGAGTGGGCCGGGTTTGACCTCGCATGCTTTCGCTTGTTGCCGACCAGTTAGCAATACAACTGGTTGACCTTGCGCCGCACTTTCGCTTGCGGCCGGCCGGCGAATACAGGTCGTCGTCCTTGTTGCATCACCCGGCACACCTGTCCTTGATTGCTTAACACACTCTACACTCTACACTCGACAAGTTATTCTTTCCTTTGCCACCGTCCTAACAACACCTACTTCAATTTCACAATGAACCGCTCCGAGTATACCGAGATTTGGTATAACTGGTTTTCCTATCTTCAACTGCTTGGGGTACGAATTATTCAATCGAACAACAATCGTGATTGGTATGATGTTACAACCACTATTGCTCGAAAACCTTTTCAGCAAGTTTGGAAAAACATTCTTACCGGCACCAAAATTCGCACCGAACCACCCAAAATTCGCACCAAACCACCTATATCACCTGTATCTTCAAACGTACCCCAGCAAAAATTTCATCTAAAAAAACTGAAACTTAACCGAAAATATGAAATCCTAAGACATTTATCTTCTTCTATTTTCATTTTTAATTCTGAAAAAACCAAAATTTATGTCATTGACATTCCCAAAAAAATTCCTATTCCCCTTAACCCTCGACACTTGATAATAAATAAAAAAGGTGCCAAGTTAAACATAAATATTACCGAGTAAAACCTTTTCCCACCTCCAAAGTCCACCCTGGTGGCAAAAAAAAGGCCCTTCTAAGGGCCGACCTAAGACTTTCAAATTTAGGCTTAAGTTTAAGCCTCAACCCTTGGTGACTAACAAGGGGTGGTTTGTGAAAGCCCCTATGGGACTTAGAGGTACACGGACCTCTTGTTAGTCACCAAACGTTAAGGCTTTAGCGAAAGCTCCCCGCTATTGACTCAACCTTTGGGACTTAGAGTTATGTGAACCGCTTGTTAGTCACCAAGGGTTGAGGCTTTAGCGTCCAACCCTTTGTGACTTAGTGGTACACAGACCACTTGTTAGTCACCAAGGGTTGAGGCTTTAGCGAAAGCCCCCCGCTATTGACTCAACCTTTGGGACTTAGAGGTATATGAACCGCTTGTAGTCACCAAGGGTTGAGGCCCTAACTTAAGCCTAAATTTGAAAGTCTTAGGTGGCCCTTAGAAGGGCCGATTTTGCCACCAGGGTGGACTTTGATTGAGGAGGGGAAGGAATATAAGGTTTAATTTAATATATTTATTCTCAATTTTCCACCCTCCGCTGTTACTAGTAAAAATTTTGGATCTGTTGGGACAAGTGGTGGTTTGGTTTTTGGAGTTGTGAGGATATAAATTTTCGTCCTCTCCTCGTTGTAGATATAAATTTTGTTTTCTTCAATTCTGTACAGGTTATATTTTTTGTTTTTCTTTAATTCCTTTAGCCTGATGTTCTTTACTGGTGCGGGATGAATTGTTTGGGGGGTGGGGGTTTCTTTGATTGGTGCGGGTTGAATTTGTTGGGGGGTAGAAGAAGGGTGCAGTCCGCACAACTCCATCCAGTCTTCAGTTAAAATATCGTCACAAATTGGAGCGATAGGAATGTCTTCAATTTGCGGCGTTGATGTTTCTGTAACTGGTGTGGGATTCTGAAATAATTGGGGTTGATCTTCATTAAGAGCATCAGCTATTATTTCGTTAATGGAGGAGGAGAGGACGGGAGAAGTTTGTTTTTTTTTGAAGAAAATCAGTCGAAATAGAAGAAAGGTCAATAGATACCGGAATTGTAGTTGGTTTCTGCTGCAGAGGTTTCTGCAGCAGACTCAGGAGAATGGGGGTAGATGAAGAAGATGCAGAGGAGTTCATGTTGATATAAAAAGAATAATAAAATGGATAATATAATGAAATAGGAAAAATGGTTAAAAAACGTGGGAATGGATAGTAACAGCGATGGTGGCGAGTGGCAGAATAACACAAGGCGGGCGAATGGGGTTCTTATAGGCAGCAGACACAACAACCTTGTAGTCAAGGTAGTGAAAGCTGAGGCTAGCGACCAGGTCCAAGTAGGCCAGACGAAGTTGTGAGAGCGGTGGCTAGCGACCCGGCCAAGGCTACCGGCCCCGGCAGAGCGGCACGTTGACCTACTAGTCAAGGCTCGCTAGCGAGGTCGAGTCTCGAGCTCGCTGATATAAGCAAGCGCGCAACGTTTCTCTTTGGCATTACGGTGAAGGTGTAACTGGTCCGCTTACGTGGAGGGTTATGCTGTAACGTAATGTTCGCCATGGTGTGTGGGATGGCTTATGTCAAGCACACACTGCGTTCGGCTATTGTGGGAGAGGCGCCCTCCTATAATAGTCGGTCGCAATGGCAATCCACCTACCTTTCCATTTCCTGCGTGGTTTAATTGTCAGGGTTAATATTACGGTGAGGTGTGTGAGTTCGCTTACGTGATGATCACACCGTAACTGTAATATTAAGTTAGGTGTAATATTATAGGGAGGTGTGTGAGTTCGCTTACGTGATGATCACACCGTAACTGTAATATTAAGTTAGGTGTAATATTATAGGGAGGTGTGTGAGTTCGCTTACGTGATGATCACACCGTAACTGTAATATTACATAGTATAAGATAGAATAGGGGGAACGTTAGGTAGGGGTTAAGATATGATAGGGCGGTGAGGTGTGTGAGTTCGCTTACGTGATGATCACACCGTAACCGCATGCATGATAGCATTTAAGGGGTAGCATAAGTTATAATAAAGTAGTATAGAAATAAAGTAGTAGAATAAGGTAGGGACCCCACTCTTCCCCACCCCCCTTTTTTTTATAATTTTTAAATGACCTTGACCTAGTTTTGATTGTTCTACTTTCGGACTTAGAATTATTTTAAATGACCTATTTTTTAGACTTAGATATTTTAATTTCAAAAGACTTACTTGTTTGACTTATATATTGATTGATTTTAAAACTCTACTTTTGAGACTTAAATATTTTGTTAAAGTTTTAAATAACCTAAGATTTTAGTTTTGTGTTGTATCTTTTATTAAATAATTATTATTTTTAACATTTGGGTTTTTGTAAATGTTTTAATTTCTGTTGATGGTGAGTTTAGTTTTCGCGTTGGTTATTAATATTTTTGAGTTTTTGCGTCATAACTTTTATACCGTTGGTTTAATCAAAAAATGTTACTGGACCTTTTTTGTTTGTCTTTTAATTCCGCTTAATTTGACTACCCGCACGATAGATTTGGAGCATTTTTTGTTATATCCCCCCCCCTCCCCCGCGAAACCCCCCCCTCCCCCCCTCCCCCCCCCCTCCCCCCCTCCCCCCCTCCCCCCCCTCCCCCCCTCCCCCCTCCCCCCCTCCCCCCTCCCCCCTCCCCCCCTCCCCCCTCCCCCCCTCCACCCCTCCCCCCCTCCCCCCCCACTCACCCCCCCCTTCCCCGCGAAACCCCCCTCCCCCCTCCGGCAAAACCGGTTACTTGATTTCGTCGCCGTTCAACTTTAGAACTGCGTCGCCGTACACGATGGCAGTGGATATAACAAAAATGCTCCAAATCCATCGTGCGGGTAGTCAAATTAAGCGGAATTAAAAGACAAACAAAAAAGGTCCAGTAACATTTTTCGATATAACCAACGGTGTAAAAGTTATAACGCAAAAACTTAAAAAAAATGTACATTTTCTATTATTTTTTACTTCGTATATTTCTTAACTATAAAAATTAGGTCAAGGTCATTTAACTTTAAGCGGAAAAAAGAGAGGAACAGTGTTATTAATTAACACTGTTCCTCTCTTTTTTCCTAAAAGGCAGGGAAAGAAGTTCCGTTAATGTCTATTTTTTATGTGGCAGAATCATATCCATCATCATCATCTGTTTCGTTTTGAAAGTTGATGTAACTAACATCAACCCAAAGATAATGATATCCTTGTTCGAAAGCCATAGTATCAATATATGATTCCACTGTTGAAAACCAATTAGGATCTATTAAAGGGTTGATTGTAACCATGACAGTTTCTAATGTTAAATTTACCCATCTTTCTCCAGTAACAGAAATTGCAAAAAAATTTACATTTTGAAGAAAATGGATTAAATTTAACATAAAATGAACATGTTGTACAGGAGTGCAATGAACATTGTAAGACATCCGGAAAGTTTCCATGCTGATGAGGGAAATGTTGTCTTTTACTTAATCCACGGTTTATATATATGCATTTCCCCC